>CM038797.1:65711220-66104552 GCA_021764765.1 Vicia sativa | reverse complement strand
AATTTTGGGGTATGACAATGAGTTACTGGTTCTTTCCCTCTAGCTTCGGGAACTGGTTCGATAGCTGGAATGCGAGCTGGAGTCGCAGTGTCTTTTGGTGGAGAGATCTCTGGAGAGAACACTCTTCCAGTTCTGGTCACCTTACTTGATCCGGTGATGTTGTCAATGTCAGGAATGGTAGCTTCAATTATAATGTCTTCAATGGTCAAAGGGTCTTGCTTGACGCCATGATAGTAGACTTCAGCTCCATAGTTCCACGGTATAGCCTTGTCAGAGGAGTATGGGACTGGTCTGGGAGAAGTAATGATGAGGGGTGCCACTATAGGCACAGGATCAACAGAGGAGATCCTTATTGTGTTTACATCAGCAAAGTCTTCTGGGAAATCGTCTCCCCATCCGGTTTCCTTGACATCTTCGATAGGAATCTTGTAGCTTTCAAGAACGGTATACTGTCATACCCCAATTTTTGATCTAATATACCACCTTACATTTGCATCATTGCATCACTAATGCTCGTAACAAAATTAATCTGTGTAGCTTCTACAGTCAAAATTAGGGTTTCATCAATTTTTCATCTGAGTCAAGAGGAAATCAATTAGGGTTTGAGCTTCATTCACCTCAATTGATCTATCTTGATCAAATCATCAACCTTTGATCTTCAGATATCCAATTTTTCCTCCTGATCTATCAAGGATCGACCAATTAGGGTTTTCATCTAGGATAAGAAATTACTGATTTTCTGATCAATGAATGACTTTTTTGATTAGAGATTGATCTTTATATCTTAAATACAACATGTTGACCTAATTTCTGGATTCAAAACATCACAGAAGTTCACAGAATTCATCAGTCAATTTCTGGATCATCTGATGAAATTTCATCTCCACTGAAAAGTCAAACTTGGACTTTTGGTCAACTTTTTCAAGACAAAACTTTTTCCATCATCAAAATACTTCAAATGATCCATCATGATCATAAAAAATCAAGAAATTTGGAAAAGTCAACAAAAAGTCAAAATTTTCAACACTTAGAAAATTTTCAAAGTGTTAAAATTTCACATGTTTTCCAAACTTCATGGCAATTTTTCACATAGTTCCATTTGGAATTAGAAAAAACTCAAAACATGAAAGTTGTAGCCCTTGAAACAAGCTTTCCAAAATGTCCAAGAACTCTCAAATCCATGGTGTCTAGCTATGCTTTTGATTTTGAAACATAGAGCTCCAAAATCCTTGATTTTCAAGTACAACTTTCAAGATTATAGGTCATTTTTTAGTTTCTTCTTCTAGAAGCCATGCCACCTTGCAAAGAGGGATAGAGCTGATAAAAAATCAGATGGAGAGTAATTATGATGGGATAAGATCAAGTTGAATAATTAACCATGGTTAAAAGGAAGCTTCCTTTGCATTTATTGCAAATGACTTCCTTGCCTCTAAGGCAACTTGTAAATACCAAAGCCAATCTTCTTCACTTACCATTCAGAACTTTTGACCTATAAATAGAGGTCATGTTGGCCATTTGAAACTACACCAAAGCTATGCCAAAACAAGCTTTCTCACTCTTTTCTTAAAATTCAAGTAACATAGTGTAATTTGAGGAAACTTGTATTTTTCAAAACTTGTGAAAAAACATGAGATATTTGGTGTCTAACATGTCATAAACACCATATGTAACTGATTTGAAACTTAAAATCAACACAAGAAACACTAAAACTCAAAGTTGCATTTCAAAATTCCAAACTTGTCAAAACTGCCTTAACTATCGAATTGGATCATAGGCTCGAGCAAGTTGTGATTTTTTCACTCAAACATCATCAACATACTCCATATGGATGATGCAGACCATTAACTTCAACCTGTAACACCTCTAACATCGAATTCAAGTTTCACTTTGGAGCTTATGCAGGTGGACTTGGTTGGAATGATATAGGCTAAAGCATGATGTGCAGACCATCCTCACACAATCCTTGAAGTCCGTTGGTGCTATAGGAATCATCAAAACAGTTCTGGAAACACTCCATCATCAATTTCGATCTCAACTTCAAGAGGTAAGAACACGAACTTCAAACTCCATGATTCCTTGCTTTCAGTTCAAAAAGCTCTTGGCCATTTTGTTTCTTCACTATCACTGATCAATAACCCTCAATCAATTGGTTGATTCATTCACCATACACGATTTCAATTAGAAATTTCAAAATTAGGGTTCTTCGTGATTTCTGCAAATTTAACCATGTTAAGCTGAAAATAAATGGAATTAAATAACATCATCATGTTCTTGGGTTTAAAACGATCAAGTTTGATGTTTACATCGAGCAATTTCATGGAGAAATGAAGAATCCATGGCTGATTGAAGATTGGAGGAAGAAGAAGATGCTTTTTTTCAAATTCAAAAACTCAGTTTATAATATAATTATATGGTTTGATTTCAATACACGGATGTATTTCCGCCCCAGCGGTTGCCAGCTCACTCTTAAGTCTTTCATGCCATGCCTTGCATAATGGTCCCGGGTTCGAGTAGCCTTGGGACCATTTTTTGCCAAACTTTGTAATTTTTCTTCATTTTTTTTTTACAAACTTTGACTTTTTCAAAACCCAATCAAAACTCCTCATTTTGAGGTGATTTTTTGTACACTTGTCAATTAACATGTCTATTTTAAGATAGTATCAAAGAGTTTTAGAAAAACTTTCATCCGATTATATTTTTATCGAGCCGAAAACGATACGTTTGAGTACGTTTCAAAGCACTTTCAAAGGTGATTTTTTTTCAAACTTTCAAAGCCCGATTCTTTTCAAAACTTCTTATAAGTAAACTTCACTTTTCAAAAACACTTTCAAAACCATTCTTCAAAAATTTTCATCAAACTTACATCTTTTTCCATGATCGATCCGATTTAAACGATAAAACCGAATTCGTTTTCTCTCGAATTTCTTAACCGATCATGGGCCTCCCTCACGGTAAAAGTCCCAAAATTCTTTTATGTACATAATTATTTTCTTGTACATATCCAAATCTTTTATATACACATCTATTTTACTTGTACATAATACAGATACCTTTGTAAATACTCAAGTATGCATAAACTTCGCTCTGCTTGTTTTCGCTTTGTATATAATCAATACCATTGGTATTAAAAGGAGCATTATTCCGTGAAATTGCTTTTAAACCAATGGGCCTCCTTACGGTGTAAGTCCCAACCCTCCTATGTACATCGACCTCTCTTTGTACATACATACTCATTCGTGTATTTACTTTCTTGTACACAATCCAAACTTGTAAATAATCAAGTTACTGCTTTAAACGCTCGCTTTACACACACTTGTTTATATTTCCTTCATAAACTCTTGTAAATAAATTTTACATGCATTTGTTTATACTTCCTTCATAAACTCCTCGTGAATAAACTTCATATACTTGTTTATACAACTGCTAGTTATAACATAACAACTAGTCTAACCAGAGGTTCCCCACAGAGTTAGCCTCCTTGGGCTTTGTACAAGGTAACTCATTTTATCCGAGTTCAGCCTCCTCTTAGGCTTCATATAAGAAAACTCATTTCATCCGAGTTTAGCCTCTTCTTAGGCTTCAGATAAGACAACACCGCCGAGTCACCTCCTCTTGGGCTTCATTCAAAAGAACTCCTCATTGAGTTTAGCCTCTCTTGGGCATCATACAAAGAAAGAGACCAGAAATCTCTTAACAGCCTCCTATTGGGCTTCCAATACAAAGAATCACCCGCTAGGATAGAACCCTGAGAGTATAATTTCCCGGTGAAATTGCTCTTGATCTTAAAAGGATGGTTTCCCGGTGAAATTGCTCTTGATCCTAAAAGGATGGTTTCCCGGTGAAATCCCTTTTAAAGCCAAAACCAGCCATACCCTATAGCTTCCTCTTGAGCTTCATACAAGGACCCTCGATGACCCTAATGCCTCCTCTGGGCTAACAATACAAGGACCAATGGGCTTTTAAAAGCATCCCTCTAATCCAATCAATTTCTCCTAGAGATTTAGACGTTTATCATCTCCGTGGAAGAAGTATCTCATCTATCACATCACATACAATCAAAAACTTTTCAAACTTTTTTCAAACAAAAACATCTCTTAATCTGTAAGTGGTAACGCTTGTACACTCAAGCAAAACACTCAATGCTTACAATTAAAAGATTCAATCATCTCTCAAAACATCTTTCTTAAACATGTAAGTAGGTAACGCTTGTACACTCAAGAAAAACACCTATAACTTACGACGAAAGATTTTAATCAATCAACATTTCAAAATGTATGTGATGAAATAGATTAGATACATTTTTCATTAAGATGACATTTGTCTGTGTCTCTTAATAACATCCCGTTGCTTCCACTAGCATAAGTGGGAACTACGATTGCTCTGACTTTCTCAATATCCTTTTGAGAATACGTAGGCACAAGGTCTCATCCTTGGCGAGCAAATTTCTTTCTTCCTCAAACCAAACAAACCATAGATCCCTTTAGATCCGAGCTACAAATGCTCGATTCCATTAAGGGATATGTATGCGTAAGATCCAAAGATATTTAAGAGCACAATAATAACAAACACTAGGATCCCACATAATCTATCCTTCTTAAAATCCCAAAGGAGAAACTTTCCCAATCATAGAAATAACAATTAAAACGCACAAACATATCAAACGTATTCATATATAAAGCTATAGATAACTATATATATTTAGGGTGCTCCATCTATTCCCTTTATATAACAAACCCCTTACCCGATCTTCTAATGCGTATGCCTAGTTCACGCTAGTCGTAACGCATATTATATCAATTGAGGGTATTAACAACTTTCCCTTTTCATAATCATTTTCTTGTGTTGAAAATAATAAAGCTTGATGCTCATGCATCTTTATAAACAAATTAAAAGAGTAAATCGCTTCGAGCCACGTAATCAATCCTCGCCACTTTTAACGCGAACATATACTTCACCATGAAATCGAACTTTCCACTTGGCTGCCCCAAGGTATCCTGCACTGCATGGGCTCACATCTTCGATCCTCGATTCTTAGACATATATTCACACCGATTCTCCACATGGGTTTCAAAATAGCCCTTCTCGCTATCCATCATGCATTGATACGCCTTCTCAACCAAGCACATCCGTCAAAGCAATGGGCACCAACGATAATTTTCTAGGCATTCGATCGATTGACACCGACTTGCACCAGATTCTTCTTAACAACATCGAGGAATAGTCAAGTTGTTCACATCAAAACTTAAGAATTCTTGCCAATAGCATTGGAAATTTTGCCGTGGTTAGGCATTGGTGCGTTGATCACATTCGGAGTTTCAACAGGAGGATCAAACTCAATTTCCTTAGCTTCAATCATGTCTTGAATCTTGTTCTTCAAAGCCCAACAATTGTCAGTGTCATGCCCCGGGCTGTTGGAGTGGTATGCACACTTAGCATTAGGATTGTACCTCGGAGAGGAAGTGTTGATGTGTTGAGGAGGATCCCTCAAGGTAATCAGCTCTACCTTCAACATGTGTTGCAATGCTTGCGACAATGGCATGTTGATCTTCGAACCGCCTTCGTGGCGCATTCGCTACGCTGTTTCACCGGTGTAGGATTGAGATCACAACCGCCTCACGCATTGAGTACGATCACTTTGACACGACTCTTCCGACCATATACAAGATTGGCTTTTTCTTACCACCAAAAGATCTCTTTATGTATTTGAAGATGACTCTACCCGAATCTTTCCGCCTTGATTCCAGCTTCAATGCGTTCTCTCACAATATCACCGGTGAATCCATAAGAATTTCCAATCGATGATTGAAGAATGGGCTAGTGTTCCTATAAACATATCACCAACACCATATTGGACAAGGGTGGTTGAACTCCCTAGATCTCTCCATTTCGAGCATACTCGAATTTCTCATCACGACCCATAGACATGCTCGTAGTTGCATGCAGTGGGTTCTAGTTTAGCATTATATCGGTATCGCTTGTAGAAAGCATCGCTAAGTCATTTTCGTATGGATATGGGTACTCTAGTTGATAATACCACTCCAACTGAGCTCCAGATAAGCTCTCTTGAAAGTAATGGATCCACAACTTCCGTCATCTGGAGATGGATCTTCAACATAGGACTTCAAATGCACCGACACGGATGCCATCATACTTGGAAAAGTAGGAACCTTGAACTTACGGGAATCACCACACCAGAACTAGGCTCGATCATCAAAATTCAGCTCGACATCTTCGATTTTCCACAGCATTCAGACGGTCTTCAAGTTGTTTGTATTTGTCATCCTCATGAGAATTCCGCTCATTCTCATAGTCTTCTTCTCTGCTCGACCACACCGGCTTTCTTCTTTGTTCTTGATACTTTCACCGCCTTCAACGCCTTGTCTCGAGAGTTCTACACGGCCGACCACCCTAGGTCCGCCTTGTGACGCCTTCCCATGTTGAGGACACCGATGACCTTCTTCTTTTTGGTGATGAGCTTCTTCAAGTCTTCCTGGCCTTGGACCAAGCTGGTGACCATTTCCTGGAACTGAGCATTCTGAGCTTGGAGATCTTTGACAGTCTGTTCAAGAGCCATTTCTACTAAAATAAATAACGAGAAAATAAGAAATCCGATCTTCAATGTACCTGTTATGAAATGTTATGCCATGATATGCGATGTTTATGCAATGCAATGCAATGTATTCAAGGACCTTAGGAACTTAAATTTGTTAAACAAGCACAAACAAACTTTTATTAGCTTTTCTTTTTTCTTTTTCTTTTTAAGTACAAAAGATAGTTTGGAAAATAAAAGAACAAAATCCTAAAGCTCTAAGTCTCCCACGGGCGCTTCCTCTTGGTGTTGAAGTAGGCGTTGATGTTTCGCCTCGTGAAGTAGCTTGGTCAACTCTAGTACCTTCTTCTCTTGCATAGCATCGAGCTCGAATGTATCCCTTTCTTCTTTAAGTTGAATCCAGAATCTCTTCAAGTCTTCAAAATCAGTAGGCATATCGGGATGGAGAACGGTATAGGATTCGTCACCTATAGCAATAGGTTCCATAATCACTGGTAGAACAGGCGTGAATGGCATCATGAGTTTTTGAGGTCGAGCTCGCACCCATTTGAGGCAAGGTTCCCAAGGAATAGAATTTTTGTGTCCCAAAGTCTTGGTATCAGTCTTTTTTACCATGCCCCAAGCGTGTATGAACCTTCGATAGTAATTCTAGAGATCGTGGTTGTAGTCGAACACAATATCTTGGAGAAGCATATCATGAGGACCATCTCTTCGAGCATAACCAAACTAACGTAGAGCTAGAGAAGGGTTGTAGGTGATACCTCCCCTTATGCCAAGGAGCGGTACATTAGAGAATTCACCATAACGCTCAATAAAGGTGAAGTCCTTTTGAGAGAAAAAGCACCAACAGATATCTAAATGAGAGAGTGACATCAGCCTTTACGACCACTTCAATCTTTGCTCGTTCTTCATTACTGATTAAGGAAGGTGCTAAATAAACCACCTAGAAAGTAACGGTATGCAACACATGAGAGTTCCTTGTTTTTTGATGGTACGAGTGTGGAGGGAATGCAGGATGTCTCCAAGTAAAGTAGGCACACGATTACGAGTGAGGAATATCTTGATGGCGTTCACGTCTATGAACTGATCTGGATTAGGAAATAACACCAAGCCATAGATTAGCAAGGCCAAAATATCTTCGAATGCCTGGAAACTCATAGCTTTGAGGAATTCTCGAGCTTTCTTTATTAGGAACTTTGCAAGCAAACCTTTAACTCCGCTTCTTATTTCTCAATTGGCTTCAATGTCTGATCGTTTCAGATGTAACGCTGATGCGATGTCTTCGTACTTAGGAGCCTTTTCTGAATCGGTGAATGGTATCTGATCAAGGATAGGTATCCCAAGTATCTTAGAGAACTCTTCTAAGGTAGGAACCAACTGATAATCTGGGAATGTAATGCAATGGTGTTTCGGATCAAAGAACTGGAATAAGACGTGCATCATATCTTCTTCAAAACCGGAGATAACCAAATCAAGCAGATAACCATGTCTTTTGACGAACTGAGTATGATCGGGAATTTTTGAAACCAATTCTTTGAGTTGAGAAGGTACACCCATGAAGTTGATTCAGATAGTCTTTCTGGAAGCCATAATCCCTACAAAACAGGGCAAAGATAAATCCCTAGGTCCTTGAAATAGTTAGGAATGATATGCAATATTATGATGTCATGATGTCATGTTTAACAAGCACAAACAAATCACACAATAACCCTAGGTTTAAGGCTTGCATGAGGTATAGGTGTCTACCCTACCAAAGTTTGAGTGGGTTCATCCTGTCCTATAATAGTAACCGGGTTCTAGGAATCTCATATCATTGATCCTTCTCGTAGGCTTTATTTCAATACGACTACCAAGTGGTCGACCGAAACATCCCAAAAGTCGGATCTTAATGAGCGTAGCATCGAGTATCAACCAACCTTAGTCTACACCAAAGCCGGCCATCTCACTACCTTCTAATGGCCAAGATGGGTCAATTAGGGTTCTAGAAGTTGAGTTAGTGCTGATGACACCACGCAGACGCCAAATACTTTCCTCAACTTGAGTATGAGGAGCATCAGGACATCCAAAGTGTCGCACTAACGTAGCCATCATGTTGACCGTTTCGGTATACGCCTAACGGTTGCGACGATTTATTGCTACTTACCTAAGGAAACCTGGATCCGGGTGTAGGATCCCCCACAAGTATAATACCCTAGCAACCCTTAAAAGTAAAGCATACATGTCAATCAGAAAGCAGTAAAGTGATTTAAAATCCCTGAGGTATTCTCTCTTTAGGGTGTCTCCCCGGTAGAGTCGCCAGTTTTGTAATACGGTGGGAGAACTGACTTTGGAATTTGTTTTGCTTTTTATCGCAAATGTTACGGATAGCAAGAGTCGCTACCGACTTTTCTTTTATCCAATTAAGGGAAGGTGAAAAGAACAGAAAAAGACCTTCGTTAGATTCTGAGTAAGGGAGAAGGTTATGAAAAGGGAAGGTATTAGCACCTTTTCCATCCGTAGTTATCTACGGGCTCTTAGTTGCTTTAACTCATCTTTAAAAATTGCTTTCTGTGTGTGTGTTTGAAAAAATGTTTTTGAAAAGGCATTTCGCTTTGACTTCGCAATGATTCACGCTGGAATGTATACGAAGTGTTTGGAAATGTTTCGTTTTGAAAAGTGTTTTAACTTTGACAAAAGTGTGAGGTGTGAAAATATGTTTTGATAGAGCAAGCAACTAAAAGTCTTATTACCTACTCAGAACGGTCGTTTCCGTGTTATTTTACTTTCCTTTAGAATAGTGCTATCCATACCATTAGTTGGTAGGTAACCCTATTCGTTGGATGTAAGAGGGACATTCGAAGGGACATCAGATGGTCATAGAAGGCAACTTGTAGGAGTATCCTAGCACATTCGAAGGGACGATCATCACTTTTCGTAGGCAACAATCGAAGGACGAGATCATGTATTCGTAGGCCACGTCGAGTGACTATGATCTTTGTTTCGAAGGGACTATGATGATATGTTTGTAGGCAACGGTGCTAGGATACCTCTACGTTCGAGGGACTTGACCATTTATTCGAAAGGCAACGAGAGAGAATACTCTAGGGGGTGCATGTGTGAAGAGAGTGTGTTAAATTCAGATATGTTATCTTGCAATTAGAAGTGATCTACATTCGTTTTTATCTTGCCATACACGCCTAGTTACTAGTAGTTTATATGGGTGCGGAAAGTAAATTGCAGAAAGTAAAGTGCGGAAAGTAAATCCTACGCTAGTACATGGCTTTGGGACAGTTACATAATATAGGAGTGCGGAAAGTAAATCCTAATTAAACTATTACATCCCATGAGCAGTTACATAATATTGGAAAAAGAATGCGAGAAAATAAATTCTGACTATTACAACCTGGAAGCAGATACATAATAATCGGAAAAGAAAAGAAATTCGCATAAGAGAAAAATGTGTTAGGAAAAAAAAGATTTTTGAGTTAGGAAAAAGTTTTTAAGTTAGTAGTCCTAATTAGATGATAAACAATTTTTTTGGGAATTTTCTGGGTTGATTTTAATAAGGAAAAGCAATTAAAAGTCAATTTTATGGTTAATTAACAATTAATTAAAATATGCATGCAAAAATATTAATTTTTATGCTAAAAATTAAATAAATATTGTTCTGACCTAAATGCAAAAAGAAAATATTTTTTGGTGATTTTTTGATGCATTAGAAAATTGTTTGAAAAGAAATTAAATTAGAAAATAAAATATAGAAAAAATAATGGAAAAAGGTTAGTTTTGCAGAGTGTAAAAAATAATTGCTGGAGCCAAGGATCGAACCAAGGACATCCCTCTCACACGCGCGTGCCTCCACCACTGGACCATCCCGTTACTTTATGTTAGTGACACAAAATAAAAACATTATAAGGGAATTAGTTTTCTGGGAATTTATTTAAAATAAAAACCGCGCCAAGCTTCATCGTCTTCCTCATTTGAGCCAAGCTTTTACCTACGTTTTCTGTTCGTAGCAATAGCCTATAGTGACGGCTTCGTCCGTCACTATATCACCTGCAGATTTCCAAAATCACATACAAGAAATATAAATTTATGAGGAACACATGGATCGATTTCTTTCATCCTCCTGAATACGAATATAACCCTGGTTTTGGCTAATTTTTCCTGAGTCGATGGATCCCAATTCGGAGCTCAGAAAACCTAACAATGGCATGTTACGATTCCTGTGTCTAAACTCCAATTAACCTATGTAGAAAGTTTCGAAACTCCATTCTAAACACAAACAAACAATCAAAACATGTTAAATATGCATGAAAACCGAAATCGTGCTTTCGTGATTCTGGGCTTGTTGATGGCTGGTAATGACTGGAAAAGCTTCAGAGAGGATCAAGGAATGTGTTGGAACAATTTGTTTGGCTTGAATTGATCCAAAAACCTGGCTGCCACTTCCTTGTGTCACACAGTTTTTTGAAGCTTTGTTAGGGTTCTTGGAGGCAAGAATTTCGTTGCTTGTGGATGTATCATGTACTTATAGTAGAGTGAATTAGGTCAAGAATCATAAAGAAATTATATGCCAATCAATGAGAAAATATTTGATTTGGAATGAAACCAAATATTTCCTTTTTTGATCAAATCTCATTCAATTCCTTTGCCAATCAATGCAATTTCGAAATTGACAGCTTGTATGGCTTGCTTGGATCTCAAGAATGAGAGAAAAATCCACCTTGCAATTAATTTTGATTTTCTATCTTTTATTTTAATTAAATTGGCTTTTAAATGATTAAGAATCCAAAATAAAGAGAAAATAAAAGATAAATTCGTGGCCTTGGGCTTGGAGGTTCCAAATCAGCTAAGGAACATGTTTGAACCAAGAAAAGTTAGGCCCATTTGCAAAAATTTTGGTTTTGTCAAGTATTTCTCTTTGTGCACCTCCTCAAAAATGCTCAACTTGTGCAAGGTGTATCTTGCTCAATTTTTAACATTTTTGGGTGTTATTGGACTTTTTAGAAAGCTCAAGATGTCCTCTAAACATCCTCTTTGGTTTAATATTCATTGAAATTTCCATGCTCATGAACACTTCTTTACAAAAAGTTGACTTTTTGTTGACTTTGAAAAGGACCTGTAATGTTTTGATCCATAACTTTCAAATGAAGCATTTTCTGCCCAAGCTTGTGAGACATGAAGTTGTAGAGAATTGAATTCTCTTCAAAATTATTTGTGGTGGAAAAATTTCTGATAAGGTATGTGAAAGTTATGCCTGGTTAAAGTTCTGTTGACTTTTGTCTAAGAAAGCCAAATTTAGAAACTTTGACTTTTGATCAATTCTTTACTTTTCTTGATGAATCATGATTAACCCTTGATAAAATGATGAATATCAATTCAAAATATTGATGTTGACAAAAAATTATGAAGTTTGACTGTATGTTGACCACAATTGACTTTTTGTCCAATACAATTGATTTTCAACTATCTGAGCAATTGTTTGAGGAAACCTGACTTGCAAGGCTTGAAACTTGACATGGAGATTCTCTGAAGCATATGGTGAGGTATGATGACCACTTGAAGCATTGGAGGCTCGACTTGACTGGAGAATGGCCAAACCCTAGTTTGGGTTGATTGCTTAGGAGAGGGTTTGTCTAATCAACCCTTGTGAAATCTTTGAGCATGGATATGTGAAATGTCTTGAGAAGTAAGAGGGAAAATTTTGGGGTATAACACAAAGTCATGCTGTTCGGACTGAAGAACGCTGGCGCCACATACCAACGTGCCATGGTAGCTTTATTTCATGACATTATTCATCACGAGATAGAGGTTTACGTCGACGACATGATAGCTTGATCATAAACTGAAGAAGAACATGTTGATCATTTGAGAAAGATGTTTGATAGACTGAAGAAATACAGACTAAGACTTAATCCTAACAAGTGCACCTTTGGAGTCAGATCCAGAAAACTCCTGGGATTTGTTGTCAGCGGTAAAGGTATTGAAGTTGTCTCTGCCAAGGTTAAAGCTATTCAAGATATGCCAGCTCCTCGTACCGAAAAGGAAGTTAGAGGCTTCCTGGGATGATTAAACTACATTTCCAGATTCATTTCACATCTAACTGCTACTTGTGAGCCAATCTTCAAGTCACTGAAGAAAGATCAAGTAGTGGAATGGAACAACGATTGCCAAACAGATTTTGACAAAATCAAAGAGTACCTACAAAATCCTCTTATCCTGATGCCACCTACCAAAGGAAGACCTCTTATCATGTATTTGACAGTACTAGAAAACTCAATGGGGTGTGTCTTGGGGAAACATGACGAGTCTGGTCGAAAAGAGTATGCAATATACTACCTTAGCAAAAAGTTTACCGACTGTGAAACAAGATACTCACAGCTTGAGAAAACTTGCAGCGCTTTGGCTTAGGCTGCTCGCCGACTAAGACAGTATATGTTGACTCACACTACCTTGTTGATCTCCAAGATGGATCCGATAAAATACATATTCGAGAAACCTGCTCTCTCCGGAAGAATAGAAAGATGCCAAATGATCTTGACTGAATATGACATCTAGTATACTACTCAGAAGGCGATCAAAGGAAGTATAGTAGTCGATCATTTGGCTCATCAAGCAGTAGATGACTATGAATCTATGTACTTCAAGTTTCCAGACGAGGACGTTTTGTTAGTCACTGATTGTGAAGAACCAGGACCAGACGAAGGACCCGAACCAGGATCCCGATGGACCATGGTCTTTGATGGAGCCTCAAACACACTTGGAAATGGTATTGGCGCCATCATTACATCTCCCACCAACGGACACACGCCTTTCACCTCCAGACTATATTTCGACTGCACTAACAACATGGCCGAATATGAAGCGTGCATCATGGGTATCAAAGCTGCTATTGACTTAAGAATCAAATTCTAGCAGGTAAATGGAGACTCAACTTTAGTGATCAGTCAGGTTAAGGGCGAGTGGGATACGAAGCATCCGAATCGCATTCCATATTGAGAGCATGTTTTGAGTCTGATCCCCTACTTCGAAGAAATAACTTTCAATCATATTCCACAAGAAGAGAATCAGTTGGCAGATGCATTAGCTACCATGTCATCTATGTTCAAGGTCAGATGGGACAACGAAGCCCCCCAAATCATCATCGAAGGGTTTGACAAACTAGCATACTATTGTGAACTTGATACAGAAGAGAAACCTTTGTTCTACGAAGTGAAGAGGTATCTCGAGACCCAGGAATATCCCACAGATGCATCTGCCAATGACAAGAAATTCTTAAGAAGATTCGCATCCAAATTCTTCCTCAGCAATGACATCTTATACAAGCACAATCACGACTTGTGCTTACTCCACTGTGTAGACCAGAGAACAGCAGAAAAGTCATGGAAGAGTTACACGAAGGCGCATTCGGTACCCACTCTAGTGGATATTTAATGGCTAAAAAGATTCTAAGAGCAGGTTACTATTGGTCCACCATGGAAGTTGATTGTTACCGCTATGTTCGATCTTGTCACAAATGCCAAATATACGCAGATAAAGTGCATGTACCTCCAGTTCCTTTGAATGTTCTGAACACTCTGTGGCCTTTCGCAATGTGGGGCATTGACATGATCAGAGATATCAAACCCATCGCTTCCAACGGACACCGTTTCATCCTTGTTGCTATTGATCACTTTACCAAGTGGGTAGAAGCAGCCTTGTTTGCATCTGTTACCAAGAATGTTGTAGCTCGATTCATCAAGCATAATCTTATCTGTCGGTACGGCGTCCCCGAAAGGATTATTAGAGACAATGGTACCAATCTCAATAACAAAATGATCACCGAACTTTGCATGCAGTTCAAGATTAAGCATCACAACTCTTCTCCATATCGGCCGAAAATGAGCGGCGCAGTGGAAGCCGCCAACAAGAATCTCAAAAAGATCATACAAAAGATGATAGTGACTTATAAGGATTGGCACGAAATGCTGCCATTTTCTCTCCATAGTTATCACACGACAGTACAAACATCTACAGGGGCAACCCCCTTCTCTCTTGTATATGGTATGGAAGCAGTCCTACCAATCGAGGTTTAGATACCCTCAACCAAAGTCCTCCAGGACGCAAAATTGGGCGAAGACGAATGGGTCCAGACTCGCCTTGACCAGATCAACCTAATCGACGAAAAACGGCTCGCGGCCATCTGCCATGGACAGATCTACCATAAGCGAATGATCAGAGCATTCAATAAGAAAGTCAAGCACCGAGTCTACCAAGTCGGTGATATAGTAGTCAAGCGCACATCCTTCCACAAGGTGATCCCAGGGGCAAATGGACTCCCACCTATGAGGGACCATTTGTAGTCAAAGCAGTATTCTCCAACGGAACCATGATACTTAGCACAATGGATGGAGAAGACTTCCCACACCCTGTGAACGCAGACATAGTAAAAAAATACTACGCATAAACGAGACCCGCTAGGTCGACTGACCTAGGAAAAAATAAGGGCATACTGGCGAGCCAAAAGGTTCAAGCAAAAGTTAAGGATATACAAAAAAAAGGTGTACACCCGGCAAGTCGAAAACTTGCAAAGGCGGCTTGGGCAAAAAAGGGTATCCCGATAGACTGAAAACCCGAAAGGGCGGTCTAGGCAAAAGTTAGGGATTTAAGCGTACGACTATGTCTCGTCTGTAATGCCCCATTTTATTTAATATTGTATTACATTAATATTTTCGAGTTACTGTTAGACGATTATTTTGCGACGAGAATATTTACATTAATCGATATATCTGTTAATATATTCGGCGATGTTTCGTTCGGTCCGGTTTTTATTTCGTTCGGTTCGGTAAAATATTATTCGGACCGATATTTAATTTCTTTGAGTTATTTTAATTAATTGGGTTAATAATATTATTAGATATTATTAGATATTATTAGTGTTATAATTAATAGTAAGACAAGTTGGGGGGTGTGAGTGCTAATTGGGGAGAATTGGGTGTACACCCTATGGTCTTGTAGTAGAAATCAACAAAACCACCATTTCCTCATTTTCTTCCATTACAACACCAAAAACATTTTAAGAGAGGAAACTAGAGAGAGTTTTGGAGGAAGAGAAGAGCAAGAGCAAAGCTAGGGGTTTGAGTTGGTTGGAGCATCTAGGATCATCCAAGCATTTAAGGTAAGGGGTTTGATTTTCCATTTCCTATAGTTAGGGTTTGATTGATATGTTGTGGATTTGGGATAAAAATTGATATTTTGGTTCATGAGTTTTTTGTGTGATTGTTTAAATAACTTAGGAAAATTGAGTTAGGAGTATTGATGTTGGTGATTTATTGCTATGGCTAGTAGGAACTAGAAGTTGTAAAAATGGAAAATATATGCAGAAACTGTAAAAACATGAAACTGTAAAAACATGAAGAAGACACTGCCTGTAATGGAAATAAATTAGGAAGAAGAAGATTGGACGAAGAAGGACAAGGGAGGCGCCCACCTCTCAATGGAGGGAGACCGTCCTCCCTAGGCCCGCCTTTCCTATATAACCATGGGATGTTCGTCCCTTTTGCTGGAGGAGGAAATGGAATTTGTTCGTTCTGTTTCTGTGGTGTTTCTGCTACCTGAATAATTTTCTACCTGCATAATTGAGAATAGCTTCTAACTGATTCCTTTTTCCATAATTTCACACACTAATAATTTATATTAATAAAATATAAATATGACATAAGTTAGCCGATTAAATTTGGAACCCGATTATGTTCTGATTTTCCGATTTCGTAATTCGACGCAAGTTGTCTCGAATTCAACGAAAATTGACGTACTAGATAAGTTCGACGCGTAGAACGTAGTGGTGAGGTTAGTTTTTCGAAATTCCGAGTTTTTACGAAACGACCCGAAATAGGCCAAATTACGGTTAAATTGAATTGGGTTGCGTTTTAGTCGGTTTAAGTTACGTATGAACAATCTGATTGCGATGTTAATGATTATGATTAATGCCGGTTATTAGGAACGACTTTTGCGACAATTATTGATGTTTAGTTATTTTCCCGCGTTTGGAATTTAGTGAACTATTTGATAATGATGTGGTGTGATTAAACATGATGTTTGCGATGGTTTATTTATAATGAATAATTGATGATATGCGATGATATGTTTATCTTGATGAGGATAAATATGGCGACGTGGACTTTATGTCAATTTTGATGTGCGATGATGATGTTTTTGTTGTGTCGTGTTTTTGATGTCGTGTTGTCATGTCACATAAATTGCATTGGCGACGAGGGCTTTTATGCCAAGCGACGATGGGCTTTATGCCAATGTCCCTAATTATGGACAAAGCGACGGGTACCACATGCATAACATAGTCGTGTCTCATGGAGTCGGTTATGTTTTTGTTTGAGTCTTTTGGCGTTAGGTTTTAATTGATGGCTTATGTTGAATTGTGATGTTATATGATACTTTGTTTTGATACGATTATAATGATTACGTGACGAAATTAAAGTGTTGATTTTATACACTAAATGCTAATTTAAAGTATGTAAGATTTTGATATATGTTGACATACTCTTATTAACTTATAGCATTTATGATTCCAAAATTATTTATATATTTTATCATGCCTTTAATTATATGTTTTGGAGTATCTCACCCTTTACTTGTTTTGTCATTGCCTTTATATTGGTAACGTGCAGGTGATCCACGAGGATGATGAGGATTAGCTCGAGTCTCTTTATTTTGAGTCGCTCTGCTCTGATTGTAGTAACACTCGGGTTTTGGGCGACGTTATTATTTTGGATAAGATAGTTTATGTATACTATCTTACGATGTTATAACTTTATGTATCGATGATAACATGATGATATGTATATTTTGTGAACACATCCTCTGTGCTGTGAATAGTCATATGTTTATATGATGATTTATGATATGAATCGGTATATTCGACCTTTGGTTTTTGCGATGTGCATTATAATGCAAAGTGATGAAAACACGAATATGTGATACCTCAATTTATAATTGGATGAAATTTTGAAACTCTGATTTTATTATTAAATACGAGGGGTAGAATTGGGGTGTTACATCGTCCATATCATCTGCTTACAGACTACACTACTATCAGCGTTCAAGATTCAAATGGCGCAAATCAGTTCAACCACTTTCTGCTGACAGCGAGGAGATGAGACAGTCGAAAATATATGAGCAATAGCATAGTTGAAACTCGACGAGATTTGTTTTGCATGGCTTTTTACTATTCCGACAATTTCCTCTTACTAGGATATTCGTCTTTTGTATACAAATTGCCTAACTATAGGCCACTTTTCAAAATTAACGCAAATTCTTCTTTTCTAGTTCTAACTTTATTGTTTTTTTTTGCATAAAGTCCAATGATTTCTTTGAATGATTAAATGCATCTGACAATAAATATCTGTTCACAAACCTATGAAAAGAGAACAGAACAGTAATTACTACAGGCTCTAGGAATTGAGATGACAACTAAAGTCACCAATACATCCCCGTAGAGTCACTTTTGCAAGAAATACATCCACATGATCATCAATCCCCACAGAGACATCGCTCTCACTACAAAGGCAAATCTTCTCTGACGAAGTACTAATCTCCTCCCGACAGTGTTCCAACACTTAAAACTTCATCACATTGGTCCCCGAGCAGTGATCTTATCAGCCTCATCAGGCTTCAAACTTCATCATATTGGTCCCCGAGCAATGATCCTATCAGCCTCATCAGGCTTCAAACTTCATCATATTGGTCCCCGAGCAATGATCCTATCAGCCTCATCAGGCTTCAAACTTCATCACATTGGTCCCCGAGCAATGATCCTATCAACCTCATCAGGCTTCAAACTTCATCACGTTAGCCCCCGAGCAGTGATCCTATCAAACTTCATCACGTTAGTCCCCGAGCAGTGATTTTATCAGCTTCATCAGCTTTAATGATCCTATCAGACTCATCACCTCAAGTGATCCTATCAGACTCATCACCTCAAGTGATCCTATCAGATTCATCACCTCAAGTGATCCCTATTAGCCTCTGTTGGGTTGAAAATATGCCAAGGCCAGCTGAAGGTACTAAGTCCTTAATTTAAAGGGACAATTCTGGAACTTCGTGGAAAATTCTAGAAGAGAAGGATATAATTTGGTCAAGAGTGAGGAATTTCGAAGTCTCACGACCAAGAGGGAAGCCATTGATTCTTATGAGTGGTTATCTTGGGTTCGAATGAGGCGATTGTCGTCAAGTCGGTCAAGAATTCACGCCGAGGTCAAGTTGGAGATTGTTCTTAGAGAAATTTAGCATCATTGTCTCAAGGCTTGGACGAACTTATGGAAGCGGGAACTGTTATTTCTCAGAGGTGCGCCAGGTTCGAATTTCAAAAGGAGGTGCAGAACGTGGGCAGTTGATTATAGTTTTGAAGGATTGGCGCTCAGAGAGGTGGCAGGATCCTATGGAGCAGTTGCCTTCATGTTTAGTGGTAGCCGTCGATTTAGCATAGTCAGTTACTTTGTAAATACTATAAATAAGTCAAATCTCTTGTAATTTGGGGTGTTCATTCGTATGCTCAAACTGCTTGCAAAAACTCTGCCCAATTCCGCACTTAAGGAAGAAAGAGTCCGCAAAGCTTTGATGTACGCTGAATCACCAACTTTTTCGCAATGCAATCAAGTTTTATTTCAATCTTTATCTAATCACCGTTACTTTCTTCTAACCGTCGAGAAGCATTTTATGTTCTTTTGTTTAAGTTTCGCACAAGTCCCGAGCTTTAAGCCTTGAGTCACGAGTCATCGCTTTTGCCCACTATCGTCGAATCTCCTTCGATCGAGGCTTCACTGCTTAGGTCACAGATTACTTATCTCGACCAAGCCTTAGTTTGTGTGGAAAACCATCATAGTAGTTTCCTCTAGCCTGTTGAACACCGGTTCTTGCATAGGCTTCTTCGAACGAGATACTGTGATCACCAAAACTTAGCACACGCCTTGAGATCAACTGGTCGATCTCGCTAGTAACCCCTAGTTTAGGACACGGGAGGATCATTGTTTACCATTTTCCACAAGAAACAAATTGGCACACTGGTGGGACAATAGTGCTAAGTAACAACGTGTATGAGACTTAGGAGGGAGTTTTACCAAAAATACAACAAACCTCCTAGGGAGACACAAGTGGGATGTCTAATCCCCCATCAGATCGACGAAATCCCTCGGGATCTTTACCTTCAAACCCGTACAGAGGAAATCGTCCAAAGTCAACCAAAAACAACGAATCCTGATACCACGATTCCTCGATACCGCACGTCGGGACATCCCTATGGGATGCCAGAGGACGATTCTGATGAGGGATTTCCAATCATAACTAACATGTCCGTCACTGTACTGAGGCAGCAGATGGATGATAGCAACCATGAAATGGTTAATATGTTAACCAATCAAATGGGTAATGTCTTCAATCCCATAGTGCAAGAGGCGGCAGAAACCAATAGATTATCCGCGGAAACTAACCGCCAAGTGATTGCACAACTGACACGTTTGTGTAATTTCCTAGGGGCCCCCCAAGATACGGGTCGACCAGCACAGATGGTGCCACACGCGCTACAGGCAAGGCAATTTGCCCAAGCCCAGATAAACATGGGGGCAGGTGAAAATATTCATCAGGGGGCAGACGAAAGACCACGCAGAAATGTGGCCTTAGCGCAACCTAGAGTAGTGATTCAGCGGCCCCATGAGGCTGACCAGGTCCTTGAGGATATTCGACGAGAGGAAATTGCTGTCGAGGGTAACCTCACTACGCTCGTCGAAAGAATCATGGCTAGGAATGGCCTAAACACTCTGCTGCAGGCCAACATATTCATCACCTTTGGTGACTATATCCCGCAGATCGAAAACCCTAGAGGATGGAAGACACCAAAATATACTAAGTTTGGGGAGAGACAGAGAATCGACACGAACATATAGCTAGATACCTAACCGAGTCGGGGATATGGCTAACAATGAGGGTCTTAGAATTAAACATTTCATCCTTAACCAAAGCCGCACATTCGGTTTACGACTGCCTCCAAATTCGATCGACAATTGGTCGACACGGAGAAAATGTTCCATGAATGCTTTATGAGGGACATTCGAAATCGCTTGGTCGAACTATCCAAAGATCAAGAGAAAGTTTGTCGAGACCATCGACGACTATCTTAATAGGTTTAGGTCCCTAAAAGCTAGGTGTTTCACCCAAGTGCCTCGAGCATGAGTTAGTAGATGGTCATGGAGGTTTAGATTATTCCATCAGAAGAAAGTCAATCCCACATTTGTGAAAAGTATGTCAGCTTAGCGACAGGGTTCGACACCCAGAGCGTCCCGAGAGTTGAGAAAGTTAGACACACTAAGGCTAAGGTCAAGAAAGAGAGAGGCTTATGTCGACTATGACGACACGAGCCCATATATGAGGCGATTATATCTCGCCTACGAGCAGGTAGATTTGGCTGAAATGAAGCCAGACTGCTTATGAATGCAAGTCACTTTTCCCTCAAAAGGAAAAAGTTTGTCCGTCGAGAGTAGCTCAAAATTTCCGCCAAAACTTACACTTTGATGTTAGTAAATGTGAGGAGATATTTGATGCATTAGTGAAAGATGGTCGATTTTAATTCCGTGGGTGCTAAAATGCCACCACTAGAGCAAAGACAGAAAGAGGGTTTTGTAAATATCATAACTTTCTTGGTCACACTACTTCTCAATGTGTTCTTTTGTGATCCGTCCAAAATCGCGCAAGAAGGCCGCAAGTTCACCTGTGAGGATGAAGATTGACTCACCCATTGAGGCAAGAAGAGGCCTTGTTTATCGAGGTTGCGGAAATCAACGTGGTGGATGTTGAAAATTTCTCCAAGATAATATGGTCGAGGAAAGTGAAGGGAAAGTCCGTTAGTCAAGATGGTCGACGCTTACCCAAAACCCAAGAGGAGCTGGGATTTCTCAACGCTGAAGAGCCAAGGCTCGACTGTAGGTTTGTGCCCAAGATGCAGCGCACTCACCGACAGACAGGCTGTCGAAAACTTCAGGTTGCTGCAGATTGCGAGGGGAAGACAACAGTGGAATAGAAGGGATCCTAGAAACGCCCCACCATCCAAACCTAAGACTTACGTTCCCCCTGCTGATGCTCCAAAGGATACTTGTATCAAGCCTCAATTAGGTGCTGAAACTTTCAATGCTGCTGCACTAAGGGAGGCTAAAGGCAAGTCGGTGATGAATTACCGGCGTGAAGTTACTTCTGAGAGGAAAAGTCATGTCTCTGAGAATTACATGGGGAGGAACCCTATGAGCCGAACTCAATGGAGGCGTTTCCAGAGGAAGAAGCAGGCTGAAAGGTTAGCTGCTGCTGCTGCTGAAGATGCCAAAAGAAAGAATGGCAACCAGAAGAGATACAAAGTTAAGGTGGATCCGGTTGTGAAGCAACAAATTAAAAAATATGTTGGCAAACCTGTTGCCAAAGATTCTGACGAGGTTACTAGCGATTTCGCCCGAGTCCAAGCAAGCTCGACGTCTTGGTCAATGTTGTCACTATGTTGCTTGCAGAATACAATGTGCCCACTGATGTAGAGAACTCTGACGAGGTCGGTTGCCGAATTGGCTTCTCATAAGCCAACGTGCTACTGTGATGGATAATGGTTCTGCGAGAACCGTGATGCTTTCTTGAAAGCCCGACATGGCCATGAAGAGCCATTTGAAGCCTTTGCCGATCGTGCAAAAGTCCAAGATGTCACCGTGAACAAGGTGCTGTGGATTGTGGTGCTACAGCAACATTATGCCTTACCATACTCAAGAAAATCGGTATGTTTGACACCGACATCGAACTCATAACGTGGTCTTATCGATCACGAAGGAAATACAAAGAATACCATGGGGGTGATCCAGTCAACATCATTGGTTCAAGATCAAGGCAAACCATCTTCATGGTCATCAAAGGAAGCCTAGTTACAATCACTGGTTGGTCGAGAGTGGTTCATGGTGTCGGGCAGCCATCATCTATGCATCGCTTGATAATTTGGAGAGAAGACGACATTGCGGAAAATATCAATGCTGACCAAGGATATTTCTTGGCTGATGTCAACCATGTCGGTCCAACTGATTTCGACCGCAAGCTGGCTAATATTGCCCCATGCCTTCCAAACAAGAAGGATACCGAGTTTGTCCGAGTCTTTGTATCTTTGAGGCTACATGGAACTCATGGCTTTGTTTGGGACGTGGAGCCTATAGAGGATTTATATGCAGACCCTGCGCCGGGGCAACCAACCTCTGACGATGTCTGAGTTAGAAGCCTTGCAAAGGATTTCGGCGTATGTTGCCGAAAACAAGATCAATTCGCCCCGAGGTCGAGGCAAACCTAGTTGTAGCCAAGAAGGTTGGTTGTCAAATGAGGTTAATATGGTCACGAGCCAAAACCACCGAATATACAAGTGTCGAAAGAAGACGTCGAAGAGCATCGTCTAGATTGCATATACGACGAAGAACCTTTAGGGTTCGAGAAAGATCCTATGGCGCCAGAGAAAATGCAGCCACAAGATCCTTTAGAGGAGGTCGACCTTGGCGAAAAGGGAGATAAAAGGCCCACATATATAAGCGCCAACATCGACCTAACTAAAATGAAGGTAATCTCTTTGCTTAAAGAATTTAAAGATTGTTTTGCATGGGATTATAACGAAATTCCGGTTTAAGGTAAATTTGGTGGAACACAAACTACCAATGAAAGATGGGGCGGTTTAAAGCAGACGCCGACGCCGCTTCCCGTGGTGTCGAAAATAAAAGAGGAGATCGAAGACTTCTCAAGAGCAAGTTCATTCGAACTGCAAGAAGAAGATGTGCCGAAAACGGCTTTCTGTTGCCCTGGAGCGTTAGGCACCTATGAATGGGTGGTAATGCCATTCGGCTGAAGAATGCCGGAGCCACGATCAAAGGGTAATGAATTCGATGTTTCATGATTTTATTGAAGATTTCATGCAAGTTTATATCGACGACATCGTGGTTAAGTCGAACTCGAGTCGACGATCTTTATCATCTCGAAGATCGTTCGAGAGAATGAGACAATATGGATTAAAGATGAATCCATTGAAATGTGCTTTTGTGTGCAGCAGAGATTTCCTTGGCTTTGTGGTGCATAAAAGGGCATTGAAGTCAATCATACGAAGACCAAAGCCATCATGGACGCCGCGCCAAATAAAAAGAACTTCACCATTGTTGGGGAAAATAAACTTCCCGAGGCGTTTCATCTCCAATTTAAGTGGAAAGACTAAGGTGTTTTCACCATCGCTCGATCAAGAATGAAGAGTTCATCCGCATAAAGAGCATCAGGAGGCTTTTGACAGAATCAAGGCATATTTAGTGAAACCTCCTGTGTTGGTACCTCCAGTGTGGAATAAGCCTATGAGGTTGTATATAGCAGCCTCAGATTCGACAATAGGTAGCATGTTAGTACAAGAAAATGTAAATGGTGTCGAAAGACCAATTTATTACCTTAGTCGAATGTTGAATGATGCTGAAACTAGGTATAGTGATATAGAAAAATATGCCTTTGTTTGTATTTTTCTTGTATCAAATTGAAGCAATATATAAAGCCAGTTGACGTGTATGTTTCTTCTCATTTTGATATAATTAAGCATATGTTGTCCAAACCAATTTTGCATTGTCGAATTGGTAAATGGGCCTTAGCACTTACTGAGTATTCCCTAACTTATGCGCCCTTAAAGGCCATGAAAGGACAAATTGTGGCAGATTTCTTGGTCGACCACTCAGCTATGGCCATGCCACAAAATTATGTTGGTTTCGTTCCATGGAAATTATATTGACGGTTCCACCATAAAATGGAGTCAGGTATAGTAGTCATAATTTCACCAAGTGGAATTCCGATACAAATATGCCATCGACGGCATGTGCACTAACAATGAGGCAGAGTATCAAGCTTTGATCACTGGACTTGAACTGCTGCTAGAACTGGGGGCAAGGAATGTTGAAATTATGGGAGACTCAGAGCTAGTAGTAAAGCAAGTGTGGAAGGAATACAAATGCGTCAAAGCAAACTTAATCATGTACTTCGTGCTAGCGATAAGGTTGTTCAAACAATTTGAGCAAGCAAGTATCACCATACACCGCCAGAAAATCAAGAAGCAAATGATTTGGCGCAAGAAGCCTCTGGGTACAAGAAGTCTGAAGATGAGGAAAGCATCCCGACAAGAGAAAAGGCGAGAACGAGGCATATGTAGCTGTGTCGAGTGTGCATAGTGGCGCATGTGGCGCCCATCAGGCCGGACACAAAATGAAATGGCTGCTAATACGTTCTGGTGTCTATTGGCCCTCGATGATGAAAGACTGCATTGAGTTTGCTAAAGGGTGCCAAGAATGTCAGGTGCATGGGGGCATTCAACATGTTCCTGCCAGCGAATTGCATGCCATTGTGAAACCATGGCCATTTAGGGGATGGGCGTTAGATGTGATTGGGGAAATTAAACCAGCCTCGTCAAAACAACAAAGATACATCTTGGTGGGAATCGACTATTTCACAAAATGGGTCAAAGCGGTGGCATTGAGGAATGTCGACCAGGAAGCTGTAATTGATTTCATCCAGAACCATATCATTTACAGATTTGGGGTACCTGAGACAATCACCACTGACCAAGGGACGGTATTTGTGGGGCATGGTGCCGAATCGTGGCCGATGGATGTAACACGTGGAGGCAGATGGAAGTAAGAACGTGTGGGCCATGAAAAGAGTTAGAACAGTGCGGTCACGTCTCATTTAATGTTCACGATTTCAAAACGCCAACGTGCTACTGGGTCATGATTACGTGACGGGATGGTACAGTGTACCACGTTTTGGAAAGAAAGAGGAAGCGGTTATAGAGCTGGTGTTTCGACCAATTTTTCATAGATGCCATTATCTCACGAGGACAACAGGCATTCAAAGTATTTTGCAGAAGTTTAGAACATCGATCGTGTGTTCGAAAATGGCATCTCTGGGGGGCATTTTGTTGGGTCGAAAATATGCCAAGGCCAGCTGAAGGTACTAAGTCCTTAATTTAAAGTGACAATTCTGGAACTTCGTGGAAAATTCTAGAAGAGAAGGATATAATTTGGTCAAGAGGAGGAATTTCAAGTCTCACGACCAAGAGGAAGCCATTGATTCTTATGAGTGGTTATCTTGGGTTCGAATGAGTAAGCAGATTGCTGTCGAAGTCGAAGTCAAGAATTCACGTGGAGGCCGAAGTTGGAGATTGTTCTTAGAGAAATTTAGCATCATTGTCTCAAGGCTTGGACGAACTTATGGAAGGGAACAGTTATTTCTATGCGCGGTTGAATTTCAAAAGGAGGTGCGAACGTGGGCGCTTGATTATAGTTTTGAAGGATTGGCGCTCGAGAGGTGGCAGGATCCTATGGAGCAGCTTGCCTTCATGTTTAGTGGTAGCCGATTTAGCATAGTCGGTTACTTTGTAAATACTATAAATATGTCAAATCTCTTGTAATTTGGGGCGTTCATTCGTATGCTCAAACCGCAAAAACTCTTAATTCCGCACTTAAGGAAGAAAGAGTCCAAAGCTTTGATGTACGTTGAATCACCAACTTTTCGCTTAATGCAATCAAGTTTTATTTCAATCTTTATCTAATCGATCCGTTACTTTCTTCTAACCGTCGAGAAGCATTTTATGTTCTTTTGTTTAAGTTTCGCACAAGTCCCGAGCTTTAAGCCTTGAGTCACGAGTCACCGGTTGGCTTGCCCGCCCGGAAATCTCCTTCGATCGAGGCTTCATGTTTAGGTCACGGATTACTTATCTCGACCAAGCCTTAGTTTGTGTGGAAAACCATCATAGTAGTTTCCTCTAGCCTGTCGAACACCGATTCTTGCATAGGCTTCTTCGAACGAGATACTGTGATCACCAAAACTTAGCACACGTCTTGAGATCAATCTGGTCGATCTCGCTAGTAACCCCTAGTTTAGGACACGGGGAGGATCAGCGGTTGTTTACCATTTTCCACAGTAAACAGCCTCATCAGCTTTAATGATCCTACAAGCCTCGTCAAGCTTTAATAACCCTATCAGCTTCACCATGTCACGTCAATCTCCAAGTAGTAACAGATTATGCCATATCGCGTTGTTCCCCAGCAAGATCTATGGACAATGTAATCATCCTCGACAAGATCTACACACAAGAACCCCAACCGAATAATTCTCAATCATTTCTATTCTTCTAAGCGACACTAATATCCAGACTCGAAACTTGGTCAGATAGTGCATCAGAGGAATCTGAAGCATCTCCTTTTTCTCCCCAGCCAGGGTTTCCAACAACCCCATCTCTAAGCGAACATCAGAAATCTCCAACAGAACGTTCCTATCTTCTTCAAGATGAATATATTTTGAAATACCATAACATCCACATTCATGCATTATAAAAGTCATAACATGTGCATTCACAAGCATTATCATATATTCGCATGCATCATAATCTACATAGAACTAATCATATCCTTTCAAGTTAAATTTCCCCAACAGGTAACAACTATTTTCCAAACAGAAGGTCAAAGGTTAATACCCGAAACAAGACGGGAGAGCTATCTGAACGACCATGCAAATTATTCCCAGAACGACGGATCATGGATTAACACTCGAAACAAGATGGGAAAACTATCCGCATTCGGCCAAGTATTCATCTCAGAAGTAGCCAAGACGAAGGTTTATTCTGACTCTCTATTATTATCAACCGCTCCGGATGGCATCTTTAAGCCCATCTCCGACTACACATCTTCATCTCTCCGGATGACATCTTTAAGCCCATCTCCGTTTTCTCTTTCATCCAAAAGACAAATGCAAAGTCTAGCGTACGACTCACTCTCTAGCATCAGCTTTTCCTAATGGCATCTATAAGCCCATTCCATACAAAAGCGAGTGCAAATTTTCAAGTGTACTCGAGTGTTCAATCATCTTCTACCTTCAGGTCACAAAAGGCAAGCATACCAATCTAACCCTTTCGGTACAAGAAGATTGAACATGGGAAACTGTTATACCCCAAAATTTTCCCTCCTACTCCTCCTACTTTCCACAACTCCATACCCAAGAATTTCACAAGGGTTGACCAGACAAACCCTCTCCTAAGCAATCAATCCAAACTAGGGTTTTTATCTTCTCAAGTCAAGATGGATTTCCAGTGCTCTAGATGGTCATCATACCTCATCATATGCTTCAAAGGATCACCATGCCAGGTTTCAAGCATTACAAGTCAAATTTGCTCATCTAGTTGCTCAGATGGTTGAAGATCAACTATATTGGACAAAAAGTCAACTATAGTCAACATACAGTCAAACTTCATAATTTTTGGTCAACATTAATATTTTGAAGTGATATTCATCATTTGATCAAGGGTTGATCATGATTTCTCAAGAAAAGTCAAGATTTGATCAAAAGTCAAAGTTTCTAAATTAGGGCCTTTTCAGACAAAAGTCAACAGAACTTTGACCAGGCATAACTTTCACATACTTTATCAGAAATTTTTCCATTAAATCTCATTTTAAAGGGAATTCAATTATCTACAACTTCATGTCTCACAAGCTTGGGCTGGAAATGCTTCATTTGGAAGTTATGGATCAAAACATTACAGGTCCTTTTAGAAAAGTCAACAAAAGTCATCTTTTTGCAAAAAAGTGTTCATGAGCACGAAAACTTCAATGAAGATGAAACCAAAAGTGATATTTAGAAGACATCTTGAGCTTTCTAAAAAGTCCAAGAACATCCAAAAATGTGGAAAACTGAGCAAGATATAAATTGTGCAAGTTGAGCATTTTTGAGGAGGTGCATGAAGAAAAATACTTAGCAAAGGCAAATATTTTATGATTCAAGCTTATTCCTAACATTATCAAGAGCCTCTAAGCCCAGCTACACGCCCTCCTTCCATTTATTTTATTTATTTTTGAATTAAACCATTAAATTTTAATTAAAATAAAATATTAAGACAAGGTACAAGGCATATGGGCTTGATATCCATGTTTCTTGAGGTCCAAGATTGACAATGCAAGCTGGAAAATTCGTGCATGAGAGTTTAAGGAAGATTGAGCAAGGAAAAGAAAGATTTGATTCAAAAACTTCAATCAAATATCTTTCATTCAATGCAATATATTTTACCAAGTTTGTTGACCTAATCTCTTGTCCTATATATACTTAACATCCTCACAAGACAAAAAAAAGGGTTTGGCAGCCTCTTACACGGATTGCTAGCCTCTTACAAGCCCTAGAAATTTCTCAAAATTTTCCACAAACTTGCAAAATCGTGTTTCAATTTTCAGGTGTTCTCAAGCCAAAACAACCATTGATTCACTCTCCTGAGCATTCTAGGAGTCAATCCTAAGCTTTACACGATCCCAAAGCATCTAGAAATCACTCATCCAAGCTGCTCCGATTTGGTATTTTTCTATAAATCATTTCTCTCAATCCATGCATTACTAACTGATTTTGTTTATTTGTATGATTTCAGGATGTTGTTTAGAACAGGTACAACGTGTTACATGTGAGCTTTAGGGCTTAAATCCCATGATGCCATTGTTAGGGCATAGTGTAATACGGTGAACTGACTTTGTAGGATTTTGTATCGCAAATGTGCGGATAGCAAGAGTCGCCACCGACTTTTCTTTTATCCAATTAAGGGAAGGTAAAAAGTACAGAAAGAGACCTTCGTTAGATTCTGAGTAAGGGAGAAGGTTATGAAAAGGGAAGGTATTAGCACCCCTTTTCATCCGTAGTTATCTACGGGCTCTTAGATCACTTTAAAAATTGCTTTCTGTGTGTTTGACGAAAATATTTTGAAAAGGCATTTCGCTTTGACTTTGTAATGATTCATGTAGGAATGTATACAAAGTGTTCGGAAATGTTTTGTTTCGAAAAGAATTTGAACTTTGACAAAAAGTGTGAGGTGTAAAAAGTATTTTGATAGAGCAAGCAACTAAAAGTCTTATTACCTACTCAGAATTGGTCGTTTTCGTGTTATTTTACGTTCCTTTAGAATAGCGCTATCCATACCATTAGTTGGTAGGTAACTCTATTCGTTGGATGTAAACGGGACATTCGAAGGGACATCGGATGGTCATAGAAAGCAACTTGTAGGAAGTATCCTAGCACATTCGAAGGGACTATCATCATTTCTCGTAGGCGACAATTGAGGGTCAAGATCATGTATTCGGAGGCGACATCATGGGTCTTATGATCTTTGTATCGAAGGGACTATGATTATTTGTTTTGAAGGCAACGGTGCTAGAATACCTCTACGTTCGAGGGACATGACCATTTGAATTCGTAAAGGCAACGAGAGAGAATTACCCTAAGGGGTGCATGTGTGAAAAGAGTGTGTTGATTTCAGATTCATGTTATCTTGAAAATTAGAGTGAGCTATGTTAATTTTAGTCTTGCCATACACGCCTAATTACTAACAGTTTATAAGGTGCAGAAATTAAAATGCGGAAGTATAAAGTGCGGAAAGATAAATCCTACGCTATTACATGGCTTTGGGGCAGATACATAATTTAAAAATGCGGAAAATAAAAGCCCTAATTAAGCTATTACATCCCATAAGCAGTTACATAATTTGAAAAAAAGAAAACGATAAAAAGAAATCGTCCGAAACGAGATAACCTGTGAAAAGATGGGAAATCGGAAAATACGAGGAAATCGAATAAGAGAAAAATGTTAGCAAAAATGATAATTTTCAAATAAGAAAAATATTTTATGCTAGAAACAACATTAATATGCTAAAATAATTTTTTGGAGGTAATTTAATAATTAAAAATCAATTAAAAGTGATTTAAATGATAAATTAGCAATTAAATTAAATATGCATGCAAAATAATATTTTTTAATTTTATAAATTAAATAAACATTTTCTGGAAATAATGCAAAAATAAAAATATTTTTTGGTGTTTTTTAATGCATGATAAAAATTATTGAAATAAATTAAAATGAATGAAAAATATTAAATAGAAAATAAGAAAATAAGAAAACATTGCAAACTTGTAAAAATAATATGCCAAGGCTGGGATTCGAACTGATAACCCCTGGGTGGAAAACGCGCAGCCTTGCCAACTGAGCTGGAGTGCGTTACAGTTTGGAAACCGGAGCGAGTGGATTGAGAACAAGTGTCATCTCCAGGTTGCAGCGTCCCCGCGCCAAACTTCATCTTCTTCGTTTTAAAAATTTGAAAATATAGCATCGGCCTCAGTGCGACGCTATAGCCCCTGCAATTCTCAAAATCAAACACAGACAATATAAATAACATTCAAGGGTATGAATCGATTGGAAACATCGTTCTGAACACGATGGTGGTGGTCTCATGGTCCAATTTTTCCGTTTTAGAGAAACCCTAATTCGGTTCAGAAAACCCTAATCATGGTGATTCGTGTTTCCGGCCATAGAAATACAATTAAACCATCCAGAAAGTTTGCAAGCTTCATTCTAAACACAAAACAAACATCAAAACTCGTTAATAATGCATGATAAACAGAATTCGATTTTGGAAAAATAAGAACAAACCGAAATCGTATTTGCTTGATTCTTGATGTTTTTGGGCAATGTAAAGGTCTGGATCGATTCAGTGGATGTCAAGGAAGGTGTTTTGATGCTTGGAATCAATTGAATCGACCTTAATCCCAGGCTGCTAGTAGCTTGTATAGCACGGATTTTTGAATTAGGTTAGGGTTCCTCAAGCCAATTTTTTCGTTCTCAATCATGTGCTATGTATTATGTATATATAGTAGATGGAATTGAAGCTGATTTGAGAAAGAATTAATCATCAATCAATGCAAAATATATTTGATTTTGTATCAAATCAAGTTTTCTCTTTTTTGATCAATTTCAATCAAATTCTTGCCATATCCAATCAAATTTTGAAATTTGCTGGCTTTATTGGGTTGCTTGGATCTCAAGGAAGAGAGAAAAATCAAATTTGCAATTAATTTTGATTTTATACCTTATTTTTGAATTTAATTTGTATTTAAATGAATAAAATCCAAATTAAATAGAAAAATAAAATAAAAATTCGTGGCATTGGGCTTGCATATTCCTAATTGTATAAGGAACAAGTTTGGATGAAGAAAAAGTAAGGCCATTTGCAAAAAAATTTATTTTTAGAAGTATCTCTCTTTGTGCACTTCTTCAAAATTGCCCAACTTGTGAATGGTGTATCTTGCTCAATTTTCCACATTTTTGAGTGTTCTTGGACGTTTTGGAAAGCTCTAAGAGTCCTCTAACAAACCTCTTTGGTTTCATCTCAATTGGAGTTTCCATGCTCAATATATCTTCAAAACAAAATGTTGACTTTTTGTTGACTTTGAAAAAGGACCTGTAATGTTTTGATCCATACCTTCCAAATGAAGAATTTTTTTAACATTCTTGTGAGACATGAAGTTGTAGAGAATTGAATTTCCTTCAAAACAAGAGGTGGTGGAAAACTTTCTGAGAAAGTATGAAGAAGTTATCCCCAGTCAAAGTTTGGTTGACTTTTCACTAAGAAACCCTAATTTAGAAAGTTTGACTTTTGTACAAATCTTGAGTTTTCTTGATGAATCATGATCAACCCTTGATCAAATGATGAATGTAACTTCAAAATGAGGATGTTGACCAAAAAGTATGAAGTTTGACTGTATGTTGACCACATTTGACTTTTTGTCCAATACAACTGATTTTCAACCATCTGAGCAATTGTCTGAGGAAACTTGACTTGTGAGGCTTGAAACTTGACATGGAGAATCTTTGAAGCATATGAGGAGGCATGAAGACCATTGGAGATGTTGGAAGTCCATCTTGATCTGAGAATTGTTAAACCCTAGTTTGGGTTGATTGTCTAGGAGAGGGTTTGTCTGATAAACCCTTGAGGAATCCTTGAGCATGGGTGTATGGAATGTCTTGAGAAGATGGAGGGCAAATTTTGGGGTATGACAGCTGCCCCTGTTCAATCTTCTTGTACTGGAAGGGTTAGATTCGCATGTTCGCCTTTCGTGACCTGGAGGTAGAAGATGATTGAACACTCGAGTACACCTGAAAATTTGCACTCGCGGTTGGTTGATGATGTGGGAATGGGCTTATAGATGCCATTTGGAGAAGTTGGGGACTTCGCTGGGGAATGAGTCGCACGCTAGACTTGGGATTGTTGATAGGAGAATTGACGGGGATTGGCTTATGACGCCATCCGGAAAGGTCGGTGCTGAGGAGTGAGTCGTACGCTAGGCTCTGTAGATGTTTCTGGAAGTGAAAGGGGATGGGCTTAAGATGCCATCCGGAGGGAGTCGTACGTTAGACTTCGTGCTCATCTTTGAATGAAGTTATTGGTTTGTATTGGTTTTTAACCAAATATGCAGATGGTGGAGAGTTTGACAAGTAGTCGGAGATGGGCTTAAGATGCCATCCAAGGCAAAGTCGACGCCGACTCTGAGTTCTCTGATAATAAGAATGAGTCATAATAGTTCTTCGTCGACTACTGGGGTAGTAGTTGGCAAAATGTGGATAGCTTCCTGTTGTGCATCGGTATTGGTCCACCGCCATATCGGAGGATAACTTGTGACCGTTCGTATAGTTTTCCGTCGATTCGGTATTAATCTTGGATCTATTGTCGGAGGACAACAAGGTCGTTGGATAGTTTTCCGCTGGATTCGGTCTTAATCTCGACCGCTTGTCGGAGGACAACTAGGGTGGTCTTTCCGATAGTTCTCTGTCTGGATTCGGTATTAATCTTGGACCGTTAAAGTGATTTTCACTGTTTGGAGAAAGCAAGAGAAACTTTGATAGAATATTGTTATTCTTATGCAAGGAATGATGCATGACGATGTGTATGAATGACATATGCATATATGAGAAATGTATGAATGATAGATGTTGTGGTATTTCAAAACATATCCATCTTGAAGAAGATGCGGATGTTCTGCTTGGAAGATTTCTGACTTCTGTTTGGGGACGGAAACCCTGAGAAGAAAGAAAACTTTGATTCCTCCGGTGCACTATCTGACCAAGTCTTGGGCCTAGATATTGTTGAGGATGGTAGAGATCGAGAAACACGTTGTTGAGGATCTCATACATAGACCCTGCTAGGGAGAGTCTGGGAGGTACTCTGCTGGGGATCTTGCGCGTAAATCCTGCTGGAGAGTGTTTGATAGTTGCTGAGAGACCGGGTTAGAAGGATCTGGGGGCCCGTTGTAATCTCTAGCTGGGGAAAAAGGATGCAGGTTTCCTCCGGTGCACTACCTGACCAAGTTTCAAGTCTGGATACTGCTGCTGTCGGGGAGAAGGGGAATATTGAGAGATACCTTGTTGGGGATAAATACCTCGGCTGCGGGATGAAATGTTATTGCTCGAAGATGGGTGTGGCCCGATTAAGTTGAGTGGAATCACTACTTGGGGGTCCTCCTCTTCTTTGCTGGGGAAGGTTTTGTGGTGAGTGACATCTGTGGGGATCATGCTCTGTGGGGGAAATGTATTGGTGACTTTCACCGTCATCTAAATTCCTAGAGCCTGTAGCAATTACTTTCGTATGTTCACTTTTCGCACGTTTGTGAATAGATTTTTATTGTTAGATGCATATAATCATTCAAAGCAAACGTTGGACTTTATGCAAACAACAATAGCAAAAATTGTAAAGAAAGAACTTGTATTTATTTGAAAGGTGGCGTATGGCCAAGTAGTTTGTATACACGAAAAGTAAAAAGCTATGCGGAAACAATCTCGTTAAGTTCCAACTATGCTAGTACTCATATATTTCAACTATCTCATCTCCTTGCTGTCAGTAGAAAGTGAGTAGACTGATTGTCTCCATTTGAATCTTGAATGCTAATAGTAGTCTATGGATAGGTGATCTGGACGAGACATAGTCGTACGCTTAAATCCCTAACTTTTGCCTAGACCGCCCTTTCGGGTTTTCAGTCTACCGGGATACCCTTTTTTGCCCAAGCCGCCTTTTCAGGTTTTCGACTTGCCGGGTGTACATGTTTTGTATATATCCTTAACTTTTTCCCGAACCCTTTTGGTTCGCCAGGATGCCCTTATTTTTGCCTAGGTCCGTCGACCTAGCGCGTCTCTTTCATGCGTAGTATTTTTGACTATGTATGCGTTCACAGGGTGTGGGAAGTCTTCACCATCCATGGTGCTAAGTATCATAGCTCCGCCGGAAAATACTGTCTTGACTACAAACGGCCACTCGTAGGTGGGAGTCCATTTGCCCCTGGGATCACCGTGTGGAAGAATGATGCGCTTGACTACTAGATCACCGACTTGGTAGACTCGGTGCTTGACTTTCTTATTAAATGCTCTGATCATTTGTTTCTGATAGATCTGTCCATGGTAGATGGATGCGAGTCGTTTCTCATCAATCAAGTTAATCTGGTCAAGGCGAGTCTGAATCCAATCGTCTTCGCCTAACTCTGCCCGGAGGACTCGTTGAGGGAATCTGAACCTCGATGGGTAGGACTGCTTCCATACCGTACACAAGAGAGAAGGGGGTTTCCCCTGTTGATGTTCGTACTGAAGTGCGATAACCATGAAGAGCGAATGGTAACATCTCATGCCAATCTTTGTAAGTCACTATCATTTTCTGTATAATCTTCTTGTCGCACCCCAAAATTTACCCTCCTTATCATAAATTTGTTTGGATTTCCTTGCAAAAAGCGTGAGTTCAGAAATGCAGATTTTATTCGAGTGTTCTAAAACGCGTTACAAGTCCATTCAAGGTTTCTTACAAGTTTTGGAAAATTTTGCCAAGACTTGTTTTATTCAAAGATTAATACGAGGACAAGGATTACAAATATGGAACATTATGTTATATGATTCGAAGATTGGAAAATGTTCAGAACCAAGCTTTTTCTCTCTATTCTAATTTCAACTTTTGTTTTCACAAAGAGGGAAAAGAAAGAAAGCTCAACATTGGAAATATAAATTCAAGTTTTCATGTATGTCATGGATGTTACAAGATTGCTACGAGTTTACTTTCAAATTGCAACTTGTTACAAAAAGAAGTAATCCGAAATACTACAAAGTCTAAATGCTACGAGTTGCTAAAGTTCCCTAAACTAATGCTACGATCTCCGGTTGTTTCGAACATTTTGTCGTCCTCCGAAGCTTTTCTTCATGTATGGTCGTTCCTCTTCATCTCCATGCCGTACCATCCGCTCCACCATTCGCCGTCACATGAAACAAGAGAAAAGAAATCGGGTTAGAAGTTACAAAACATAAACATAAAACAATGCGAGAAATTATAAAACGATTATGTTTTTGTCGAGGACTCATCACTAGGCGTTTGGCGGGAATCAGGTTTTATCGTTTAAGCCTCATAATCGTGAAGATTAATCATCGGCGGAAAATGGCTCATTCGCAAATCACGGGTTGACCCGGTTCACGAACAAACACGCAACGGGCTGCAAGAGAAAGAAGCGACAGTTTAATACGACGGGCTGCAATACGAAGCGATAGATTCAGTTTCCGGGCAGCAAACAAACGAAGCGGCAATGTCAATTCAAGGCAACAGGGCAGCAGTTTTAACACAACAAAACAGCAGGCAAAATCAAGCATGTATCAAGACATAACAGGAGCAGTTGAGAAGTCAGAAAGAAGCAAAAGCATGGCCATAAACTCAAGTCAACATAGCGGGCAGCACCATACCAATCCAACAGGGACAGTTTGAGAAAATCAGAGAAAGATTCAGAGCAGACAGCATGGTAGAACTCAGAAAATCAGAGGAAAAGCATGGCAAAAGTCAGAAATTCAGGATAGTACAGCATGGTGTTAGACCACAATTCAAGCAACTGGGACATGCTAAGAGCAAGATAATATCTGTTCAAATAAAAGGCAACAGGACAGAAAGAGAAAGAGGACATTCAACCAACATCAGACAAGAAAAAGAAAGAACAAAGTGCAATATCAGTTCAGATTCAAACCCAGAAAAAACCAAGTGCATCTGTTTTCAAACCAACAACACTAAAACCCAACAGTTCCAACCAATACAAAACAAAAACAGAACACAAGGATAAACAAGTATCATCATCATCTTCCTACGCCAAACAACCTTCAGAACTTTTTCTCAGAAATCCAGTTCTGACATACGAGAAAGAAGAGAGGAAGAAGAGTTCGGAAAGGTCTCACCCGTTTCGACAAGGTACAAATCCGTGGCCTCTATGTGGGTCTTTTAGGGTTTCAAAACCCTTTTCCATCTATCCAACAATCGTTCATAACAAACCTGTGTCAAACAAAGCAAAAGCGAATCAAACAATCAGAAAACGAAAATCAAACAGTCGGATTCAACATGCAACAGGTCGCGAAATCGCAATGAGAGAGGAAGAAGATGAACGAAATCGCGGTGAGTGAGAGAGAGATCGCGACGGCCGTGAAAGAAAGAGAGATGGCGATCGCGATTGAGAGGAATCGCGACGGTGGGAAGCGAGCGACGCCGGCGCGGCGAGAGGAAGAGAGAGGTGAGGGTTTGAGGGTTCCGGCGAGGTTGGAGAAGAGAGAAACCCAGAACAAAACGTAAGAACATGAAACGCATGAGAGAGAGTCTGAAGAGTGGGTTTCTCTGTTTTACAAAATAATACTCCTTCCTATTTCTTTATTTTTCCCAAAGAAAAATATGTAAAACAATTTCTTTTAAATTCTTTTCTTTTAAAATATTTTTTAAATATGGTGGTGACAAGTGTCACCACCTTGTTTTTTTTAAGAAAAACTTATTTATTTTTCATTTTGTTACTATTAAATAACTTTTAACAAAAAATGCTAATATTAAATTAATACATATATGGTGTGAATTTTCTATTATTTTGGAACAATCGGATTATTTTGAAGTGGAAGCACTACATCCAGTTCGCGGACACGTGGGAATATTTTGGACCAATCAAAGATCATATGGTATTCTTTCATACTTCGCGGAATCACGGCATCACAGGCTATTTCTGAACTTTCTATTTCAATTAATTTATTTCGTAAATAATATTCTTGTTGCGATGTAATAAATAATTATTTGATCTGATAGTTTTTGTTTGATGATTTATCGATTAAACTATTAGCCGATTTTTCATCAAACAGAAAAAATCATCTCTAATAATTATTTAAATTTCCGATTGTATTGTATGGTATTTTGTCTGTTTATTTACTTATTCAGTATCTATTCACCAATGTACACTGTGCACACAATTAAAATTAAAATCAATCTGATTTCATCTTGATTGGCTCATACGCCGATTTCTTAAAGGGTCTCATGGTTGGGGATGGGCATGGCCATCCTCACGAGATTGGTTAAAGCCCTTGTTGCTTTAATCGATCATAACCCGAAAACAACATTGGTCTATACACCAATTACCATGCACCAGGGTCTCATGGTTGGGGATAGGAGCACCTATCCTCACGAGGTTAATTAAGTCCATATACTTGATTAATCATAACCCGCTTCCATTTTCTCTCAGCACGCGCATCAGAATGCTTTCATAATTTAAAGTTCTAAACCTCGATCCAACGTCGAGTTGCTTTTCAAAACAATTTCATAAATACTCTACTTCTCCCTCCTCCCAAGCATATGGTAGTCAGTCCAGTATCGACCCTCGACCGTATGTTTGGTGTCTTAATTGATTTAATTAACGTGAACCATGCTTCACTTCACCTTTTCTTAACAAAAGCTTTGGGTAGAAAAAGATGATTCGGATGTTTCTGTCCACTCATCCGAGTAATTGGGGCGTTAGCCGTTGAACGCTTATGGTCCAATACTTGTCTCCCACATAAAAACAATTCAACTCACTCAAAACTCCTTTTATCGCTCATACGCGATCATAAAAACTCTTTTCAGATAAAGAGGGTGCAATAGTCGTTTCTAGTGCGAACGAGGACTTAAGCTTTTCAAACAAACAAAACAAGTCCTAGTTCAAAGCATTTGAAACGTCTAAGTGCACGATTTTTCAGATAAAATCAATGCAAACCATTTAAACCCTTTTTAAGAGGAACTACAGAGTTTTGACTTTCCCATTGCACAAGGGAATATGTAGGCCCACGGTTCTAAAACCGTGCCAAACTCAAAATAATAATAATCAAATCTCATTTCTGTATAACTTAGAGATTGGTGAATACACACGCACACTTAGAACTAAACGGGTCCCATCGAGTACGATGGATGTAAGGGGTGCTAATACCTTCCCCTTACATAACCGACTCCCGATCCCACTTTTTGGTCGTAGACCGTCTTATCCGATTGTTTGGGGTTTTATCTATATTTTCCCGTTCCTTTTGGAACGAATAAAATTAGGTGGCGATTTCACTGTTTTCGAGAATTGAAAAGATTTTTGAAAATCGAGCTGCTTCACTTCTTAATGTTCTTGTTGGCGGCTTCCACATCGCCATTCATCTTAGGCCGATAAGGAGAAGAATTGTGATGGTTGATCTTGAACTACGTGCAGAGTTCGGTGATCATCTTGTTGTTGAGATTGGAGCCATTATCTGTGATAATCCTTTCGGGAGTGCCATATCGACAGATAAGATTATGTTTGATGAATCGAGCCACAACATTCTTGGTAATGATGCAAACGAGGCGCTTCACCCATTTGGTGAAATAGTCAATTGCCACAAGGATGAAACGATGTCCGTTGGAAGTCAGGGCTTGATTTCTCCGATCATGTCAATGCCCCACATTGCAAAAGGCCAAGGAGTTAAGAACATTCAGAGGTCTGAGGTACGTGCACTTTGTCTGCATATATCGGCATTTGTGACAAGATCGAGTAAGCGGTAACAATCAGCTTCCATGGTGGACCAATAGTAACCTGTTCTCAAAATCTTCTTAGCCATGGTGTGTCCACTGGAGTGGGTACCAAATGCGCCTTCGTGTAACTCTTCCATGATACATTCTGCTGTTTTCCGGTCTACACAGCGGAGTAAGCACAAGTCGTGATTGCACTTGTATAAGATGTCGTTGCTGAGGAAGAATTTGGATGCAAATCTTCTCAAGAACTTCTTACCATTGACAGATGCCCCTGCGGGATATTCCTGAGTTTCGAGATACCTCTTCATGTCGTAGTACCAAGGTTTCTCCTCTGTGTCAAGTTCACAACAGTATGCCGGTTCGTCAAACCTTTCGATGATGATTTGGGGAGCCTCGTTGTCCCATCTGACTTCGAACATAGATGACATAGTAGCTAACGCGTCTACCAACTGATTCTCTTCTCGGGGAATGTGACTGAAAGTAATCTCTTCGAAGTAGGGGATCAAACTCAGAACATGCTCTCGATACGGATGCTTCGTATCCCACTCGCCCTTAATCTGACTGATCACCAAAGCTGAGTCTCCATACACTTGCAAGAACTTGATTCTTAAGTCAATAGCAGCTTTGATACCCATGATGCACGCTTCGTATTCGGCCATGTTGTTAGTGCAGCTGAAATAGAGTCTGGCGGTGAACGGCGTGTGTCCGCCTGTAGGGGATGTAATGATGGCGCCAATGCCATTGCCAAGTGCGTTTGAGGCTCCATCAAAGACCATGGTCCATCGGGATCCTTGTTCAGGTCCTTCGTCCGGGCCTGGTTCTTCACAATCAATAACTAGTAAAACATCTTCGTCTGGAAACTCGAACTGCATGGACTGATAGTCATCTACGGCTTGATGAGCCAAATGATCGGCTACTACACTCCCTTTGATCGATTTTTGAGAAGTGTACTGGATGTCATAATCGGTCAAGATCATCTGCCATCTTGCTATTCTTCCGGAGAGAGCTGGTTTCTCAAATATGTATTTTATCGGATCCATCTTGGAAATCAACAAAGTAGTGTGAGTCAACATATACTGTCTTAGTCGGCGAGCAGCCCAAGCCAAAGTGTTGCAATTTTTCTCGAGCTGTGAGTATCTTGTTTCACAATCGGTGAACTTTTCGCTAAGGTAGTATATTGCATACTCTTTTCGACCAGACTCGTCATGTTGCCCCAACACACACCCCATTGAGTTCTCTAACACTGTCAAGTACATGATAAGAGGTCTTCCTTCGGCGGGCGGCATCGGGATAGGAGGATTAGTAGGTACTCCTTGATTTTGTCAAAAGCGATCTGGCAATCGTCGTTCCATTCCACTACTTGATCTTTCTTAAGTAACTTGAAGATTGGCTCACAAGTAGCAGTTAAATGTGCAATGAATCTGGCAATGTAGTTTAATCGGCCCAAGAAACCTCTGACTTCCTTCTCGGTGCGGGGAGCTGGCATTTCTTGAATAGCTTTAACCTTGGCGGGGTCAACCTCAATTCCTTTACCACTGACAACAAACCCTAGGAGTTTTCCGGATCTGACTCCAAAGGTACACTTGTTAGGATTAAGTCTCAACCTGTATTTCTTCAATCTATCAAACAGTTTCTGCAAATGATCAAGATGTTCTTCTTCAGTCTGTGATCGAGCTATCATGTCGTCGACGTAGACCTCTATCTCGTGATGAATCATGTCATGAAACAATGTCACCATAGCACGATAAGTGGCGCTGCGTTCTTCAGTCCGAACGGCATAACCTTGTAGCAGAAAGTGCCCCACTGTGTAACAAAAGTAGTCTTTTCCATGTCTTCAGGAGCCATTTTGATCTGATTGTAACCGGAGAAACCATCCATGAAGGAGAAAACCTTATGCTGAGCGGTGTTGTCAACCAGAACATCAATATGAGGAAGTGGGAAATCGTCTTTCGGACTCGCTTTGTTCGATCTCTATAATCCACACACATTCGTATTTTACCATCCTCTTAGGCACGGTACCACATTCGCAACCCATTGTGGATAGGAAGTAACTAAGAAACCGGCGTTGAACCGCTTCATAACTTCGGCTTTGATTTTCTCGACATCTCGGGACGCATGCGTTTAACCTTCTATTTCACCGAGAAAACCTTCTTTTCGGAATCGGTGTACTACAATATCAATGTCTAAACCCGACATGTCTTCGTATGACCAAGCAAAAACCTCAATATAGTCTCGTAGCATCTGAACCAATCTTTCTTTAACACTGCTCTCAAGACCCGCTCCTATCTTGGTCTCTTTTCGTCGTCACCTAAATTCACAACCTCAACTCGCTCTTCGTGTGGTCAGATAACTCGCTCTTCTTGTAGCATCGACAAGTTCTCCGGCACTTCACAATCTTCCTCACTTTCGTCTTCGGCTTGGTAGATCGGATTATCGAAGTCATATTTAGCAATAGCATAGCTGTTATCAACGAGATTTGGAGTGATTCTGCAGTGTATCACGTGGGTGTATGTAAGAAACACATAGCTTTTTGAAAGGATGATAAAGTAAAAGAAAGCAAAAATAGAATGCAAAAGTCCAACGATTTTATTGAATGAAAATATGCAAATGACAGATAATAACCCTCACAAACGAGCCATGATGCCCCGGGCAAGGCACTAGGCTTTAGAGTTTATTGTTCAAAACGAAAAGCAAAACAAAACAAGAGCAATTACTCCTGACTAAAGGAGATTGGTATGACGTCTTCAGTCTTTCAATTGTCGAGCCCCTTGTCTGGAGTTGGGAAGATCCACTTGCTGATGTCGAAGTTGCTGTCGTCGTCTTCTATAGCATGGATTCCACTCTGACTGATGCGGAAAGGAAGTTGGCCGGCACGTTCGCGGCATATCATCTTCTGACCTTTGATGGTGAAGCCTAAACCAGTCTTGTCAGATTTGAAAGGAAGATCAGGGAGCTGACCCCAAATAGAAATACCTCCTTCTTCCACTGCAGCTTGAGCATCTTTCAGCGAGGCCATCCTAGGCGGAACTTGCATAACTTCAGAGGACAGGAGAGTCAACATGACTCGGGATTGTTTCAAAAGCTTGACAGGGAGTCTCGAAGAATTCACCTTCCATCTCGAGGTATCAGAATGATTGTAGATGACTGACCATATATTCTTCTTCACCACACACTATAACAACCTTCCCTTTCACCGGTACTTCCGATGCAAGGTGAGGTAACCCCCATGTATCCAAGGACGTCCAAGTAGGCAAGAGTAAGCTGGACGGATGTCCATGACAAAGAAAGTGGAGTCAAAAGTCTGGGAACCGACTTTGACTGGCAGAATGAGCTCTCCAAGCATTGTTCGCTTAGAGCCATCAAAAGCTCTCACAATTATATCACTGGGTCTCAGAACCAACCCTTCGATATCAAGTCGATCAAAAGCAGTCTTCGGAAGGATATTCAGAGCAGAACCAGTATCCACCAAGACATGAGATAAGGTAGTACCTTTGCATTCGACAGAAATGTGCAAGGCTTTGTTGTGTTTCCTTCCGGCAGGAATCAAATCAGCATCAGAGAAGCCTAGGCCGTTGTTGGCAGCCAGGCTAGCAATACAAACTTCAAACTGGTCAGTATTAGTGTCTTGCGGTACGTGAGCATTCCTCAGAAACTTCACCAAGGCATTAGCATGAGCCTCAGAGCACAAGAGTAGAGCAAGCATGGAGATCTTGGACGGAGTCTGTCCCAACTGTTCCACAACATTGTAGTCGCTCTTTTTGATGATCTTCAGAATTTCCTCCATTTCTTGTTTGGAGGTGTCCTCAGCAACTTCCTTTGGTACTTCTGGTTGAGCAGGATGAGTCACTGGTTCTTTCCCTTTAGCTTGGGGAATGGGTTGAATAGCTAGAATGCGAGCTAGAGTCGCAGTGTCTTCTGGAGGAGAGATATCTGGAGAGAGTACCCTTCCGGTTCTGGTCACCTTACTTGATCCGGTGATGTTGTCAATGTCAGGAATGGTAGCTTCAACTGTAAGATCTTCAATGGTCAGAGGGTCTTGCTTGACGCCATGATAGTAAACATCAGCTCCATAATTCCAAGGGATGGCCTTGTTAGAGGAATATGGTACTGGTCCGGGAGAAGTAATGATGAGAGGTGCCACTCTAGGCACAAAATCAGCAGAGGAAATCCTTATGGTGTTAACATCAACATAGTCTTCTGGGAAGTCGTCACCCCATCCGGTTACCTTAACATCTTCAATAGGAATCTTGTAGCCTCGTGAATGCGGTACTTCACCATGTAATCATATTTTCCACTTGGCTGCCCCAAGGTATCCCACACAGATGGTGCAGTTTTGTTCACATCTTCGATCTTCAGTTTAGACATATCTTCACATAGATTCTCCACAGGTGACGGTTTCAGAAATAGCACTTCGCGGTTATCCATCATGCACTGAACACGTCTTCTCAACCAAGCACAACCATCAGGTGCAGCTGGGCACCAACGACAATTCTCTGGGCATCCTGGGTTGACACCGGCTTGTAGCAAATTCTTCTTAACAGTCATCAGAGGAATGGTCAAGTCATCTATGTTGAAAACATAAGTATCATCGCCAACAGCATTGGAACTCTTGTCATGGTTAGGCATAGGTGCGTTGATCACATTCGGAGTCTCAACAGGAGGGTCAAACTCAATCTGCTTAGCTTCAATCATATCCTGAATCTTGTTCTTCAGAGCCCAACAATCATCAGTACTATGCCCAGGGCTGTTGGAGTGGTAAGCACACTTAGCATTAGGATTGTATCTCGGAGAGGAATGTTGATGTTTTGAGGAGGATCTCTCAAGGTAATTAGTTCTGCTTTCAACATGTGTTGCAAGGCTTGTGACAAAGGCATGTTGATCTCCGTAAACTGTCTTCGTGGCGCATTCTGACTACGCTGTCTCACCGAGGTTGGCCGATGCAGGATCGAGATCACAAATGCCCCCACAGATTGAGCACGGTCGGTCTTGGCTTGGCTTTTCTGACCATACACAGCATTAGTTTCTTTCTTACCACCAAAAGATCTCTTCGCAGCATTTGAAGATGTCTCTATCTGAATCTTTCCACTTTTGATACCAGCTTCAATACGTTCTCCTGTCAATATCAGCTCGGTGAATCCGGCTGAAGAGTTTCCAATCAGATGATTGAAGAACGGGCTTGTCAGTGTTCCCATAAACATATCAACCAATTCCCTATTGGACAAGGGTGGTTGAACTCTGCCTTCTAAATCTCTCCATTTCTGAGCATACTCCTTAAACTTCTCATCACGACCCATAGACATGCTCTGTAGTTGCATGCGAGTGGGTGTCAATTCAAGATTGTACTCACGCTGTAAAAGCATCCGCTAAGTTACCCGTACGGATACGGTCATTCTCTAGCGATAATACCACTCCAACCGAGTTCGGACAAACTCTCTTGAAAATAGTGCATCCACAACTTTCATCGGGGATTGATCTTCTGAACATAGGACTTCAAATGCAGCTTCGGACAAGACGTGCCATCATACTTGGCAAAAGTTGGAACTTTGAACTTAGGAGGAATCACCACACGGACAAGGCTCGATCATCGAAATTCAACCCGACATCTTCGTGTTTTCCACAAGATTCAGCGGTCTTCAAGTTGTTTGTACTTGTGATCTTCATCGAGTATCGCTATGGTCGAGCGATCTTCTCCTTCTTCTTAGGCTCACGCTGGTCATCTTCATTACCCTCGACACTCCCTTCATTCCCGACACTTCCTTCAGAGCTCTATCCTCCCTCTTAGGACCACCTTGTAGCGCCGCCCATGTTGAGAAGACCAACAACCTTCTTCTTTCGTTGATGAGTTTCTTCGATCTTCTTGGCCTTGGACCAAACTGGTGAACATTTGTTGAACCGAGCATTCGAGCCGGAGATCTTTGACGGATCAAGAGCCATTTCGCTAAAATAAATAGCGAGCAAATGAGAAAACCAATCTTCAATGTACCTGTGATGCAATGTTATGCTATGATATGCAATGTTTATGCGAATGCAATGCAATGTTTTCAAGGACCTTAGAGATTTAAATTTGTTAAACAAGCAACGAACAAACATTTATTAGTTCTCTTTTTATTATTTTTTTTAAGTACAAAAGATAGTTCAAAACAATAAAAGAAAAACATATAAATCCTAGAGCTCTAAGTCTCCCATGGGCGCTTCCTCTTGGTGCCGAGGTAGGCGTTAATGCTTCGCTCCTCGTGAAGTAGCTTTGTCAACTCTAGTACCTTCTTCTCGCTTGCGTAACACTGAGCTTCAAAGGTATCCCTTCTTCTTTAAGTGAATCCAAGATCTCTTCAAGTCTTCAAAATCGAGGCATGTCAAGATGGAGAACAAGATAGGTACGCCACCTATAGCAACAGTTCCATAATTATCGGTAAAACAGTGAATGGCATCATGAGGTTTTGAGCTCGAGCTCTCACCCATTTGAGGTAAGGTTCCCAAGGAATGGAGTTCGGTGCCCCAAAGTCTTGGTATCGCCTTCTTTACCATGCCCCAAGCGTATGAACCTTCGTCGGTAATTCTGGAGATCATGATTGTAATCGAACAAAATATCTTGGAGAAGCATATCATGAGGACCATCTCTTCGAGCAAAACCAAACTGACGTAGAGCTAGAGAAGGGTTGTAAGTAATACCTCCCCTTATACCAAGTAGTGGTACATTAGGGAATTCTCCACAACGCTCGATGAAAGTGAAATCCTTTTGAGAGAAAAGATTCCAACGGATATCTGAATGAGAAAGTGACATTAACCTTTGAGACCACTTCATCCTTTGTTCATTCTTCAAAACTGATGGAGGAAGGTGCGAAATAAACCACCTGGAAAGTAACGGTATGCAACACATGAGAGTTCCTTGTCTTTTGATAGTACGAGTGTGGAGAGAATGTAGGATATCTCCAAGCAAAGTAGGCACAAGATTACAGGTAAGAAACAACTTGATGGCGTTGACATCTATGAATTGATCCGAGTTAGGGAATAGAACCAAACCATAGATTAGCAAGGCCACAATGTCTTCAAATGCATGGAAACTCATAACTTTGAGGAATTCTCGGGCTTTTTTAATTAAGAACTTGGAAAGTAAACCCTTAACTCCACTTCTGGTTTCCCAATTGGCTTCAATGTCTGAGCGTTTAAGATGTAAGGCGGATGCAATGTCTTCGTACTTAGGGACCTTTTCCAAACCGGTGAATGGCATTTGGTCAAGAATAGGTACCCCAAGAAGCTTAGAGAACTCTTCCAAAGTAGGAACCAACTAATAATCTGGGAATATAAAGCAATGGTGTTTCGGATCAAAGAACTGGAATAGGACATGCATCATATCTTCTTCAAAACCAGAGATAACCAAGTCAAGCAGATAACCATGTCTTTTGATGAACTGAGCATGGTCGGGAATTTTTGAAACCAATTCTTTGAGCTGAGAAGGTGTACACATGAAGTTGATTCGGATAGTCTTTCTAGAAGCCATGATCCCTACATAACAGAGCAAAGATAAATCCCTAGGTCCTTGAAATAGTTAGAAATGATATGCAATGCGAATGATGTCATGTTTAGCACACACAAACAATTCACACAATGAGCCTAGGTTTAAGGCTTGCATGAGGTATAGGTGATTACCCCACCAAAAGTTTGAGTTGGTTCATCCTGTCCTATAATAGTAACCGGGTTCTAGGAATCTCATATCATTGATCTTTCTCGTAGGCGTTTATTTCAATACGACTACCAAGTGGTCGACCGAAAATATCCCAAAAGTCTGATCTCAATGAGCGTAGCGTCGAGTATCAACCAACCTTAGTCAGCACCAAAGCCGGCCATCTCACTACCTTCTAATGGCCAAGATGGGTCAATTAAGGTTCTAAAAGTTTAGTTAGTGCTTGATGACACCACGCAGAAGCCAAATACTATCCTCAACTTGGGAATGAAGAGTATCAGGACATCCAAAGTGTCACACTAATGTAGCCATCATGTTGACCGTTTCGATATACGTCCAACGGTCGCGATGATTTATTGCTACTTACCTAAAAGGAAACCCGGATCCGGGTGTAGGATCCCCCAACAATATAATACCCAAGCAACCCTTAAAGATAAAGCAAGCAAGTCAAACAAAAAGCAATACAGGTGATCTAGAAATCCTTAAGGCATTCTCTCTTTTTAGGGTGTCTCCCCAGCAGAGTCGCCAGTTCTGTAATACGGTGAACTGACTTTGTAGGATTTTGTATCGCAAATGTGCGGATAGCAAGAGTCGCCACCGACTTTTCTTTTATCCAATTAAGGAAGGTAAAAGTACGAAAAAGACCTTCGTTAGATTTTGAGTAAGGGAGAAGGTTATTAAAAGGAAGGTATTAGCACCCTTTCCATCCGTAGTTATCTACGGCTCTTAGTTGCTCTTAGATCACTTTAAAATTGCTTTCTGTGTTTGACAAAATATTTTGAAAAGGCATTTCGCTTTGACTTTTAATGATTCATGTAGGAATGTATACAAAGTGTTCGAAATGTTTTGTTTGAAAAGAATTTGAACTTTGACAAAAGTGTGAGGTGTAAAAGTATTTTGATAGAGCAAGCAACTAAAAGTCTTATTACCTACTCGAATTGGTCGTTGTTATTTTACGTTCCTTTAGAATAGCGCTATCCATACCATTAGTTGGTAGGTAACTCTATTCGTTGGATGTAAACGGACATTCGAAGGGACATCGGATGGTCATAGAAAGCAACTTGTAGGAAGTATCCTAGCACATTCGAAGGACTATCATCATTTCTCGTAGGCAACAATCGAGGGTCAAGATCATGTATTCAGAGGCGACATCGTGGGTCTTATGATCTTTGTATCAAGGGACTATGATGATTTGTTTTGAAGGCAACGGTGCTAGAATACCTTTACGTTCGAGGACATGACCATTTGAATTGTAAGGCAACGAGAGAATTACCCTATGTGTGAAAAGAGTGTGTTGATTTGATTCATGTTATCTTGAAAATTAGAGTGAGCTATGTTGATTTTAGTCTTGCCATACACGCCTAATTACTAACAGTTTATAAGGTGCGGAAATTAAAATGCGGAAGTATAAAGTGCGGAAAGATAAATCCTACGCTATTACATGGCTTTGGGGCAGATACATAATTTAAAAATGCGGAAAATAAAAGCCCTAATTAAGCTATTACATCCCATAAGCAATTACATAATTTGAAAAAAAGAAAACGATAAAAAGAAATCGTCCGAAACGAGATAACCTGTGAAAAGATGAGAAATCAGAAAATACGAGGAAATCGAATAAGAGAAAAATGTTAGCAAAAATGATAATTTTCAAATAAGAAAAATATTTTATGCTAGAAACAACATTAATATGCTAAAATAATTTTTTGGGATTTTTTGGAGGTAATTTAATAATTAAAAATCAACTAAAAGTGATTTAAATGATAAATTAGCAATTAAATTAAATATGCATGCAAAATAATATTTTTTAATTTTATAAATTAAATAAACATTTTCTGGAAATAATGCAAAAAGAAAAATATTTTTTGGTGTTTTTTAATGCATGATAAAAATTATTGAAATAAATTAAAATGAATGAAAAATATTAAATAGAAAATAAGAAAATAAGAAAACATTGCAAACTTGTAAAAATAATATGCCAAGGCTGGGATTCGAACTGATAACCCCTGGGTGGAAAACGCGCAGCCTTGCCAACTGAGCTGAGCTGGAGTGCGTTACTGTTTGGAAATCGGAGCGAGTGGATTGAGAACAAGTGTCATCTCCAGGTTGCATCGTCCCCGCGCCAAACTTCATCTTCTTCGTTTTAAAAAATTGAAAATATAGCGTCGGCCTCAGTGCGACGCTATAGCCCCTGCAATTCTCAAAATCAAACACAGACAATATAAATAACATTCAAGGGTATGAATCGATTGGAAACATCGTTCTGAACACGATGGTGGTGGTCTCATGGTCCAATTTTTCCGTTTTTGAGAAACCCTAATTCGGTTCAGAAAACCCTAATCATGGTGATTCGTGTTTCCGGCCATAGAAATACAATTAAACCATCCAGAAAGTTTGCAAGCTTCATTCTAAACACAAAACAAACATCAAAACTCGTTAATAATGCATGATAAACAGAATTCGATTTTGGAAAAATAAGAACAAACCGAAATCGTATTTGCTTGATTCTTGATGTTTTTGGGCAATGTAAAGGTCTGGATCGATTCAGTGGATGTCAAGGAAGGTGTTTTGATGTTTGGAATCAATTGAATCGACCTTAATCCCAGGCTGCTAGTAGCTTGTATAGCACGGATTTTTTGAATTAGGTTAGGGTTCCTCAAGCCAATTTTTTCGTTCTCAATCATGTGCTATGTATTGTGTATATATAGTAGATGGAATTGAAGCTGATTTGAGAAAGAATTAATCATCAATCAATGCAAAATATATTTAATTTTGTATCAAATCAAATTTTCTCTTTTTTGATCAATTTCAATCAAATTCTTGCCATATCCAATCAAATTTTGAAATTTGCTGGCTTTATTGGGTTGCTTGGATCTCAAGGAAGAGAGAAAAATCAAATTTGCAATTAATTTTGATTTTATACCTTATTTTTGAATATAATTTGTATTTAAATGAATAAAATCTAAATTAAATAGAAAAATAAAATAAAAATTCGTGGCATTGGGCTTGGATATTCCTAATTGTATAAGGAACAAGTTTGGATGAAGAAAAAGTAATCCCATTTGCAAAATTTTTGATTTTTAGAAGTATCTCTCTTTGTGCACTTCTTCAAAATTGCCCAACTTGTGAATGGTGTATCTTGCTCAATTTTCCACATTTTTGAGTGTTCTTGGACTTTTTGGAAAGCTCTAAGAGTCCTCTAACAAACCTCTTTGGTTTCATCTCAATTGGAGTTTCCATGCTCAATATATCTTCAAAACAAAATGTTGACTTTTTGTTGACTTTGAAAAAGGACCTGTAATGTTTTGATCCATACCTTCCAAATGAAGAATTTTTTGAACATTCTTGTGAGACATGAAGTTGTAGAGAATTGAATTTCCTTAAAAACAAGAGGTGGTGGAAAACTTTCTGAGAAAGTATGAAGAAGTTATGCCCAGTCAAAGTTTGGTTGACTTTTCACTAAGAAACCCTAATTTAGAAAGTTTGACTTTTGTACAAATCTTGAGTTTTCTTGATGAATCATGATCAACCCTTGATCAAATGATGAATGTAACTTCAAAATGAGGATGTTGACCAAAAAGTATGAAGTTTGACTGTATGTTGACCACAGTTGACTTTTTGTCCAATACAACTGATTTTCAACCATCTGAGCAATTGTCTGAGGAAACTTGACTTGTGAGGCTTGAAACTTGACATGGAGAATCTTTGAAGCATATGAGGAGGCATGAAGACCATTGGAGATGTTGGAAGTCCATCTTGATCTGAGAGTTGTCAAACCCTAGTTTGGGTTGATTGTCTAGGAGAGGGTTTGTCTGATCAACCCTTGAGGAATCCTTGAGCATGGGTGTATGGAATGTCTTGAGAAGATGGAGGGCAAATTTTGGGGTATGACACATAGGAACTGGGAGTTTCGAACCCACTGATACAGGGACTTTCAGGCTATAAAATACCACTATTGGATTCCTGGGGTACAAATTAGGGAGGTAGGGTCGTTTATTTGCATTCATGTTGTGTATTTTTGCAGGATCTGATTTCCAGACGACCGGAGAAGATGACCGGGGCTTTGCTCCGACGCTCCTGATTCAGGAACAAATAATACATACATATTTATAAATCCAACAATATGAATGGATGTATCACCGCCCCAGCGGTCTACCCTTGCGCGCGCTATGTCACTCTTTATCTCTCAGGTCGTGGGTTCAAACCCCACCTTATGCTGTTTTTTTTCATTGTTATTTTTTAACATAGGTTTCAGAGTCTCCAGAAGGAACGCATCCAGAAGCTCCAGCTCCTAGATGTCCCCAGCACCAGAAGCTCCAGCTTCTGGGTCTCCCCAGTGCCAGAATCCTCCAGAAGCTCTAGCTTCTGGATGGCCCCAGATGAGTAGTCCACAGAAGCTCCAGCTTCTGGACCCTTTACAGCGCCAAACACCCCAGAAGCTCCAGCTTCTGGATCTTTCCAGCACCAGAACCTCTAGAAGCTCCAACTTCTGGACGCCCCTAACAACAGAATCCCCAGAAGCCCCAGCTTCTAGACCCTTTCAGATACAGAAGCCCCAGCTTCTGGACACGCTTAGCAGGATTTCCACCAGAAACTCCAATTTCTGGATGCCCACGACGCGTCACTCACTGAAGACCTAGCTTCTGAGTCAGCTTCTTCCAAAAGCTCTTTTTTTTTGTTTCTTTTTTATTTATTTTCTACTTTCCCTTTTAATTAATTAATTAATTTAATTAATAATTAGGTTAATTAGATAAATTTTACAAACAATTTTTCCATGCTTTTTAATTAACTTAATTAGTTTAATTTAGGTTAATATTCATTAATTTTTCTCAATTAATTAAAATTAATTAGAATTAGGTTTTTCTCAAATAAACTCTAATTTTCAAAAACACCAAAAATACTAGGATGTAGTTTCTCTTCTGCTATTTATTTTTGCATTTAAATTCTAGAAAGGATGTATAGGTTGTAAGTATGAAATGCGCCTAAGAGGGGGGTGAATTAGGTATTTAAAAATTTATCCGGTTTTATGAATACTTGTCCTTATTTTTCTGGTTTGGTTTAAGAGTTTAGATATGTGCTTCTTTCTTTTTTGGTTATGATTTATGATGAAAGCGATAAAGTGCAGAAAGTAAAGAACACAAGGATGTATCCTGGTTCCCCTCACAGTCCGAGAGTACTCCAGTCCCCTAACAACATGCAAGAGATTTCACTTTAGTTAGAATGATTGTACAACCTATTCACACCAATTGTGAAGCCTACTATCTAACCTATAGGGAGACCAAAGGCTCTTAAAACCTTTAAAGTCTAACAACATTAAGTGCAAGAAGAACAATCCTTTTCAATGCACAACTTGCTTTCAACAATCCTGGGCAGCAAGAATACAACAAGAATGTATGATTTTTACAAGATTTTTTGAGTTTTTAAGATTGTAGAACAATATCACTTTTAGTGATTTATCAATATACTTGATCTTCCCTTCCAATAACAATAATTCACAATGACTTAGAGATATAAATTGCTCAAGATTTTCTGGTTTATGTAAGTGAAATTATGCAGAAAATCTCATATGAAAGTATGAACACTTGAATGTAAATATTTGAAATTTGAATAAATTTTGATTGGAAGAGGTAAGAAATGAATTTGAAATTTTGAGTATTTATATGTTCATGGCACCTTTTAAAAATATCATAAATCTCTTCATTTTAATCATGAACAACTGCCAAGATTAGAGACAAACTTTTAGTGAAAGGGTGCATGAAATGGTGCATGCATGAATTCTGATTTTTCAAAAACGTGCAGGGTGCAATCGATTGCACCTTTGTGAAAATCGATTGCACGGGCTCTAACAGAATGAAATTTCAAAAATATACAGTGAGCAATCGATTGCACTTAGTGAAAAAATGAAATTTTTTCAGCATGCAATCGATTGCACCATTGTGCAAATCGATTGCACCATTGTGCAAATCGATTGCACATAGTTAAAAAATGAAATTTTTCAGCATGCAATCGATTGCACCATTGTGCAAATCGATTGCAACCTCAAACAAAAGCTTTTTTTAAAATTTCATTCAGTATGCAATCGATTGCACCGTAAGAAAAATGCAATTTTTGCTTTGAAACTTAGTGACATCAAATGTGTATGTCATGCAATCATGTTAGGAACTTTGAGCATCTAAAACTTAAGTGTTTGTGAGGCATTGTTATTATACCTTCTTGAAATGCAATAGCTTGAACCCAAAGCCTTGAAACATGATGCTTTAACTTTGAAATGTACTTGTTTGAATTTGAACATGACGCTTTGACACTTTTTCCATTATTTTGCTATGATCATTTGATTCTAAATTTGTCTTCATCAAAACTAATATTTGGAGAGGCTTGACTTCACATAGGTTGCAAGTTTATTTTCATGTAATAACGTAGGTTTACATTTCCGCCTTTACCTTCTGCACCTCCTATTATGTATCTGCCCCAAAACCATGTAATAGCGTAGGATCTCTATATTTCCGCAATTTATTTTCTGCACCTATTAACTGCTAGTAACTAGGCGTGTATGGCAAGATAAAAATCAACATAGATCACTAATAATAAGATAAATATCTGAATGTAACACACTCTCTTCACACATGCACCCCCTTTAGGGTATCCTCTCTCGTTGCCTTATGAAAATGGTCAAGTCCCTAGAATATGGGGGTATCTTAGCACGGTTGCCTATAATACATCATCATAGTCCCTTCGACTTAAAAGATCATAGTCCCTCGATGTTGCCTACGAATATATGATCTTGTCCCACGATTGTTGCCTACGAAAAGTGACGATCGTCCCTACGAATATGCTAGGATATCCCTACAAGTTGCCTTCTATGACCATCCGATGTCCCTTCAAATGTCCCTTTACATCCAACGAATAAGGTTACCTACCAACTAATGGTATGGATAACTTTATTCTAAAGGAAAGCAAAATAACACGGAAATGACCGTTCTGAGTAGGTAATAAGTCTCTTTTGCTTGCTCAATTAAAACATCTTTTCACACCTCACACTTTCAAAACTTTTCAAAACACTTTGTATACATTCCAGCGTGAATCATTACAAAGTCCTTTTCCAAAAACAAAACATTTCCAAACACTTCGTATACATTCCAGCGTGAATCATTACGAAGTCAAAGCGAAATGCCCCTTTTCAAATTTTCAAATACACACACGAAAAATAATTTAAAGTGAGCTAAGCAATTAAGAGCCCGTAGATAACTACGGATGGAAAGGGTGCTAACACCTTCCCTTTTCATAACCACCTCCCTTACTCAGAATCTAACGAAGGTATTTTCCTGTTCTTTTCGCCTTCCCTTAATTGAATAAAAGAAAAGTCGGTGGCGACTCTTGCTATCCGCAACATTTGCGATCTAACGCAAAATAAACAAGTCAGTTCTCCCACCGTGTTACAATGTTCTAGCACTTGGGTAAAACATCTTGCCTTTAATGACCTAAATCGATTTAGATAATCATCTATGGTCTCAGAAAACCTCCTCTTGATGTTTGATAACTCTACCAAACTAATTTTTGAATGTCCCTCATAAAATTATTCATGAAAAAGATTTTCCAACTTAGTCCATGAATCAATTGAATTAGGAGGTAATGTGGTAAGCCACGTGAAGGTTGCCTTAGTGAGATACGAAGAAAAATTCTTTACCCTTAAACTTTCATTATTCTCCATATCACCATATTCTGTTAAATACCTAGCAATATGTTCGACTGTCGATTCACAAGACTCGCCCCCGAACTTAGTATATTTAGGAATTTTCCATCCTCTAGAGTTTTCAGTTTGTAAAATATATTCAGACAAAGGGGACAAATATGTTGGTCTCTAGAGTATGGTATTCATATTTTTCCTAGCCATAATTCTCTCGACAATGGTAGTTAGATTATTTTTTACAGCTAAATCTTCTTGTCAAAGTTGATCAAGAATTTGATCAGCCTCTTGTTGTTGATTAACTAATACCCTAGGGGGTTCGACAACAAAATTTCTATGAGGCCCTGCTGTCATACCCCAATTTTTGACCTAAGATACCACCTTACATTATCCACATATGCATCACTGCATCACTAACAGTTTAGGAACAGAATAGATCGTGCGTGGCTTCTAGAAGTCAAAATCAGGGTTTCTTCAAAATTTCATCTGTTCAAGATCTAATAAATTAGGGTTTGAGTTTCCACTCACCTCAATTGATCTATCTTAATCAATCATCAACATTTGATCTTCAGATTCCCAACTTTTTCTCATGATCTACCATGAATCGACCAATTAGGATTTTGATCGAGGATAGTGAATCATTGACTTTCTGCTCAATGAATGACCTATTTTCTTGGAGATTGATCTTAACATCTTCAATGCAACATATTGACCTAATTTCTTGATTCAAAACATTTCAAAAGTCCATGTTTCTTCATCAAACAAATTCTGAACCATCTGATGAAAATTCATCTGCTCAGAAAAGTCAAACTTTGACTTTTGGTCAACTTTTTCAATCATAAAAACATTTCAAATAATCCATCATGATCATAAAAAATCAAGAAATGTGAAAAAGTCAACAAAAAGTCAAGATTTGAAAAATTTCTAACACTTAGAAAAATTTTCAAGTGTTAAGAAACATGGTTTTTTCCCACTTTCATGGCCATTTTTCACCTAGATCCATTTGGATTCAGAAAAAACTCAAAACATGAAAGTTGTAGCCCTTGTTACAAGCTTTCCAAAATGTCCAAGAACTTGCAAAAACACTTTGTCTAGCTATACCTTTGATTTTGAAACATAAAGCTCCAAAACAATGGAATTTCAAGTACATGCTTCAAAATTACAAGTCATTTTTCACAAATCTCCCTTCTAGAAGCCTTGTCATCCGCTAGAGGTAGATTATAATTGATAAATATCAGTTTGAATGATTGAGGAAAGGATTGAATCAAAGAGAAAAACTTAACCATGGTTAGGAAAGTTACTTTTGCATTAAATGCAAAAGGTTCCTTCTTACCTCTTAAGCAAGTTGTAAGTTTCTCTCAATGATAGCCATGCCATATCATTCAGATTTCTTGGCCTATAAATAGAGGTCATTTCTTCATTTTCAAATCACTTCAAAGCTATCATAATCAAGCTTTCTTTCTTTCTTGAATTCTAAGTTACAAAGTTCAAAGAGGGAATTTTTGCAATCTTCAAGCCTTGCAAAATCTGAGAGAATTTAGGTTTCTAACATGTTCTAAACATCAATTAGAAGTTGTTCAAAACTTAAAATCACTAGAAAAGCTGCCCAAACTCAGAATCATTTTCAAAAAACCAAAATCTTGCAAATGATGCCTTAACTTGCCATCTTCTAATTTGCTCGTGCTAACTTTGATTTAACACTTCAAACATCATCCATATACTTCATATGAGTGATCCAAATCATCATCCTTAACCTATAACATCTCCAACCTCAAATTCGAAACTTACATCAAGGGGCTGCAACTTGACTTGGTCAGAAAGTTCTAGCCATCCTCAGTACAAACTAAGGGTAGGAATACACTCAGGGAGGTTCCAGGAAGCTTAATCAATCATTACTTTGCATCTGGAAGTAGCCAAACTCGAACTGGTATTTCATACCAAGATGTGAGTTTCTCAAACTTTGATTCCTCCATTCATGCACTTTTAGCTTTAAAATTGAAAAGGAAAATGTAGACATTCAATCACTAAAGCTATCTGGGTCTTTAATTTGAACTAAAATCAACTGAGTTTAGAGAATTAATCATTTTTTCAGTTAGGGTTCAAATTGGGATTGTTAAAATTCGTGTTCATCTTTGATTAATAATTTCAACAAGATACATGTTCAAAATCGTGACAAAAATCTAGACGAAATGGTATTTTGAACTTTTAAAATTGATCAAAAAATAAAGAAGTTCGAATTTGGAGCCATAGCCATGTCACGCTGTCCAGCGAAGGAGATGAAGTTGAGTTTCAAAAATTTCTAAAGCTGGGTTTAAAATATATATTTCTAGTTTAAGTTAAATAAACGGATGTATAGCCACCCCAGTGGTAGTCAGCGCGCTTTTCAAATCACTTGCCATGCCAAAGGTCCAGGGTTCGAATCCCCCTGGAACCTTTTTTTATTAAAAGGAAACACAAGGTTTCTGGAACTTGTTCTTCTAGAAGTCCTTCTGGGGCGCAGCTGTCATACCCCAAAATTTGCCCTCCATCTTCTCAAGACATTTCATACATCCATACTCAAGGATCCCTCAAGAGTTGATCAGACAAACTCCCTCCTAGACAATCAACCCAAACTAGGGTTTGGCAATTCTCAGATCAAGATGGACTTCCAACATCTCCAATGGTCTTCATGCCTCCTCATATGCTTCAAAGATTCTCCATGTCAAGTTTCAAGCCTCACAAGTCAAGTTTCCTCAGACAATTGCTCAGATGGTTGAAAATCAGTTGTATTGGACAAAAAGTCAACTGTGATCAACATACAGTCAAACTTCATAATTTTTGGTCAACATCCTCATTTTGAAGTTACATTCATCATTTTATCAAGGGTTGATCATGATTCATCAAGAAAACTCAAGATTTGCTCAAAAGTCAAACTTTCTAAATTAGGGTTTCTAGGTGAAAAGTCAACTGAACTTTGACTGATCATAACTTCTTCATACTTTCTCATAAATTTTTCCACCACCTCTTGTTTTGAAGGAAATTCAATTCTCTACAACTTCATGTCTCACAAGAATGTCCAAAAAATGCTTCATTTGAGAGGTATGGCTCAAAACATTATAGGTCATTTTCAAAGTCAACAAAAGTCAACTTTTTGTTTTGAAGATATATTGAGCATGGAAACTCCAATTGAGATGAGACCAAAAAGGTTGGTTAGAGGACTCTTATAGATTTTCAAAAAGTCCAAGAACACTCAAAAATGTGGAAAATTGAGCAAGATACACTATTCAGAAGTTGGGCAATTTTGGACAATTGCACAAAAGGACATTTTGGTCAAAATGCAAAATTTTCCAAATGGGCCTAAAATCTTTTGATCCAAACTTGTTCATGACATTGTTCTTGACCCATAAATGCTTGGACATGGTGATTTTCTATTTTTATGATTTATCTTTGAATTTTAGAACATTTAATTCAAAAATAAATTATATAAAATATGAAAATAATATATTTTTCCAAATGGGTTGGATTTATATCATGCTTGGAGTCCAAGATAGCCCATAGCAATTACCAAATTCGTGCTAGCCTTTTACATGGAAGGAAAATCAAATTTTTTCCAAAAATTTGATTTGTTTTAAAGAGAAAATATGCACATTGATTGATCAATCTTTTTTCACTCTCTTTGCCATCCAAATTCTCTCTATAAATACCAAACATTATGGACAGCAAGCAAGAGGAAACCCTAGCTCAAGCATAACCCTTATTCTTGCAAAATTTTTTCAAGAAACTTGAAAAATCGTGTTTCAAAATTCAGCCACTTTCAGCCCTCAAACATCATTCCATCGTGCTCAGAGGTTAAGTTTGAGTAAGAATACATTATTGGCATTGATCAAACCATCCAGAATCGATGCATATACATACATACATACATATTCAAACTTTTTGATTTTTGCATTTTATTATTCTGTTAGTGTTAATCGATTCTAATGCCTTTTTTGTGTTCATGAGATTCCATAGACTCGATCTGGGCAATTGCTAGCAAGGTTGAACGTCTAAATCTCACAATGCCATGTTTAGGGTTTCGGGGCTGTTGAGTTTCGAACCGGTAGTTAGAGGAACTTTCAGGAAAAAATAACACCACCATCGTGTTCGCCATGGTCGATTTAGGGGGATAAGGTCATTCTTTCTCGTTTATTGATCGTATTTTGCAGGTTAGAGAAATCGAGCAGCCGGAGAAGACGACCGGAGCTAGGGTTCCGGCGTCGCTGACTCGTTTGACTCAGGCGAGGGTATGCGTGGCGGTTTCGCGTTCTCTGATTCGTCCATTCAAAAACAGATGGGGTCCACGCACGCTGACTCAGTTTGAATATAATCCAGGGACACGTAATCATTCAAAGGCGTTTGGTTTTCACTTCAGAAACACCAAGTGTCACATGGTCTAGTGGTTAAGGCACTCACTATGTGTAGATACCCCTCAGGGTCACGAGTTCGATCCACTCCAGGGCTGGTTTTGCTTTTCTTTTCCAAACTTCAAACTATTTTCATATTTTCTTGTTTTTTTTTAATTTATTTAATATTTTCATGCATTTTAATTTCTTTTCATATTTTTATTTATGCATTAAAAAATCACCAAAAATTATTTTTCTTTTTACATTATTTTCAGAAAATGTTTATTTAATTTAATAAATTAAAAAATACAATTTTGCATGCATATTTATTTTTATTCATAATTTTGCATTTAAATCACTTTTAATTCATTTTAATTATTAAAATACATCCAAAAAATCCCAAAAAATTATTTTAGCATATTTATATTATTTCCAGCATGTCATATTTTTCTTATTTTAAAACTTGCATTTTTCTAACATTTTTTCTCTTATTCGATTCATCTCGTATTTTCCGAGTTCTCATTCTTTTATAGGTTGATCCGATTCAGACGATTCTTCTTTATCATTTTATTTTTTCCAATAATGTAACTGTTTATGGGATGTAATAGTTTAAATTAGGTTTTTATTTTCCACAAGTTTAAATTATGTATCTGCCCCAAAGCCATGTAATAGCGTAGGGCATTTACCTTTCCGCACTTTACATTCCGCATTTTAATTTCCGCACTTATAAATTGCTAGTAACTAGGCGTGTATGGCAAGATAATAATGAACATAGCTCACTAATTTTCAAGATAAACATATCTGAATTTGACACACTCTTTTCACACATGCACCCCTTAGGGTAATTCTCTCTCGTTGCCTTACGAATTCAAATGGTCATGTCCCTCGAACATAGAGGTATTCTAGCACCGTTGCCTTCAAAACAAATCATCATAGTCCCTTCGATACAAAGATCATAAGACCCACGATGTCGCCTCTGAATACATGATTTTGACCCTCGATTGTCGCCTACGAAAAATGATGATAGTCCCTTCGAATGTGCTAGGATACTTCCTACAAGTTGCCTTCTATGACCATCCGATGTCCCTTCGAATGTCCCGCTTACATCCAATGAATGGAGTTACCTACCAACTAATGGTATGGATAACGCTATTTTAAAAAGAACGTAAAATAACACGAAAACGACCAAATTCTGAGTAGGTGATAAGACTTTTAGTTGCTTGCTCAAAACAAATACTTTTTCACACCTCACACTTTTGTCAAAGTCCAAACTCTTTTCAAAACAAAACATTTCCAAACACTTTGTATACAATCCTACATGAATCATTACAAAGTCAAAGCGAAATTCCTTTTCAAAACATTTTTGTCAAACACACAGAAAGCACAATTTTAAAGTGATCTAAGAGCAACTAAGAGCCCGTAGATAACTACGGATGGAAAGGGGTGCTAATACCTTCCCTTTTCATAACCTTCTCCCTTACGAGAATCTAACGAAGGTCTTTTTCTGTACTTTTTACCTTCCCTTAATTGGATAAAAGATAAGTCGGTGGCGACTCTTGCTATCCGCACATTTGCGATACAAAAACCTAAAAAGTCAGTTCACCGTGTTACAGCAGCCTCCAGAAGTGCTTCTGAAGCTTCTTCCCCCAGAAGCTCCCCATTTACACTATGTTCAGAAGTACTTCTAGTACTTCTATCCTTAGAAACCTCAAGTTTCTAATTTTTCTAGCCCAGAAGCAAGCCTTCTCCAGCAGCCAGAAGCAGCATGCTAGTCCACACGCCCCAGAAACTGCAGCCAAGAGCTCCTTCTCACGCTCTAGCATCTCTTTCTCATGCTCCAGAAGCCAGCTAGCTTCTGATCCTCCAGAAGCAAGCCAACTTCTAAACCCTTCAGAAGTCCAATTTCTGGACCTTTTTCCAAACTTTCTTTTTTTCAAAATTCCTTCTAAATAAGGTGATTAAATGACAAGTCAAACAAATGGCTCAATGGAAAATCTTCATTTCTAAGCCAAATGTCCAACGTTCAAACCTCCTTAGGACCAAAAAAACTTTTTTCTCAAGTTTCTAGCAAACTTAAAACATTTTCAAAAACCATTCAAAACTTCTCATTTTGAGATGATTTTTTGCACACTTGTTATTTAATATACCTATTTTATGATTATGTCAAAAAAAAATCCAAGAATATTTTCTTTTGGTTTAATTAAATAAAAAATGAGACATTTCAAGTATTTCTTAATACTTTTCAAAGATGTTTTCTTTCAAACTTCCAAAACTCAAATCTTTTCAAAACTTCTTGTGAATATACTTCACTTTTCAAAATCATTTTCAAAACCTTTTCAAAAATATTTCAACAAACTTACACACCTTTTTCCATGATCGACTCAACTTGAAGATAAAACCGAACCAGTTTTTTTCCTCGAATCTCTTAATCGATCATGGGCCTCCCTCACGGTGTAATTCCCAATCCTTTTTATGTACATATTAAATTTTCTTTGTACATATTCAATCATCTTTGTAAATATTCAAGTATAAACAAACTTTGTTCGTTTGTTTTCATTCGCTTGTTTATACACCAAATCCATTGGTATTAAGAGAAGAATTATTCCCCGTGAAACTCCTCTTAAAACCAATGGGCCTCCCTTACGGTGTAAGTCTCAACCCTCCTATGTACATATTCATTTCCTTGTACATAATCACCCTTTCGTGTACATATTCATTCCCTTGTACACATTCCAACTTGTATATATTCAAGTTACACTAGCTTTAAACGCTCGTTTTATACACTTGTTTATATTTCCTTCATAAACTCTTGTGAATACACATCACACACTTGTTTATATAACTATTCAGTTATAACATAACTACTAGTCTAACAACTAGGTTCCCTTTAGCCTCCTCTTGGGCTTTGTACAAGATAACTCATTTATTGAGTTAGCCTCCTCTTAGGCTTCATATAAGAAACCTCATTTACTGAGTTTAGCCTCCGCTTAGGCTTCATATAAGACAACACTCCCTTGCTGAGTCAGCCTCCTCTTGGGCTTCGTTCAAAAGAACTCCTCGTTGAGTTTAGCCTTCTCTTGGGCATCAAACAAGAAAGAGACCAGGAAATCTCTTAACAGCCTCCTATTGGGCTTCCAATACAAAGAATCACCCGCGCTAGGATAGAACCCTGAGAGTATGATTTCTCGGTGAAATCACTTATGAATCTTAAGAGGATGGTTTACCGGTGAAACCACTCTTAAAGCAAAAGCCAGCCATACCCTATAGCTTCCTCTTGAGCTTCATACAAGGACCCTCGATGACCCTCGAAATGCCTTCTCTTGGGCTAACAATACAAGGACCCTCAATGACCCTCGGAATGCCTTCTCTTGGGCTAACAATGCAAGGACCCACATGCTTCTTAAAAGCATCCCCCTAATACAATCAATTTCTCCTAGAGATTTAGACATTTATCATCTCTATGGAAGAAGTATCTCATCTATCACATCACATACAATCAAATACTTTTCAAACACTTTTTCAAACAAAAAAACATCTCTTAATCGTAAGTGGTAACGCTTGTACACTCAAGCAAAACACTCAATGCTTACAATTAAAAGATTCAATCATTTTTCAAATATCTTTCTTAAACTCGTAAGTTGTAACGCTTGTACACTCAAGCAAAACACCTCTAACTTACGATGAAAGATTTAATCAATCAACCTTTCAAAATGTGTGTGATGAAATAGATTAGATACATTTTTCATTAAGATGACATTCATCTTTGTCTCTTAATAACCTCCCGTTGCTTCCACTAGCATAAGTGGGAACTACGATTACTCTGACTTTCTCAACCTCCCTTTGAGAATACATAGGCACAAGTTCTCATCCTTGGCGAGCAAACTTCTTTCTCCCTCAAACCAAACAAAACCATAGCTCCCTTTAGATCCGAGCTACAAATGCTCTGATTCCCATTAAGGGATATGTATGCAGAAGATCCCAATGATCTTTGCGAGCACAATAATAACAAAACCTAGGATCCCACATAATCTACCTTTCTTAAAATCCAAAGGAGAAACTTTCCCAACAATAGAAATAGCAATTTAAAACACACAAACATATCAAACTATTCATATATAAATCTATATATAACTATATATATTTAGGGTGCCACATCTATTCCCTTTATATAACAAACCCCCTTGCCCGGAATCTCCCCAATGCGTTGCATCTAGTTTGCGCTAGTCGTAATGCATATCATATCAATTGAGGGTATTGCAGATTTCCCCTTTTTCATAATAATTTTTCTTGTGTTGAAAATAATAAAGCTTGATGTTCGCGGCATCTTTATAATCAAATCAAAAGAGTAAATCGTTTCGAGCCAGAGAATCCGAATTCCGATTCGATTCCCTCGCGCGTCACTTTTTAACGCGAACACCTACAACTTGTCCTTGATGGACAATTTCATATTCTATTGCCCCTATGTCTACTTGACCAGGGGGATTTAATCAAACAGGTGGCGCCTATCAAATAGGCACTGAGGGAGCACCCAAAAAATTACACAGACGTGTTAATTGGGCAATCACCTATCAATTTGTTTTAGCAGATTGTCTATTAGTCTCAACCGACTCTTACACTATGGGGTTAAATACATTACCCATTTGGTTACTCAACATATTAACTAACTCATGATTTCTATCATCCATTTGTTGCCTCAACACTGCCACTGAAGTATTAGTTAGAGGCGACACTAGTTGTTGTGCAAGCATTCCTCCATTTCCCCCTGCTGTAGATCCTTGTAAAGGACAATTTATATTTTGCACGTTATCTGACACCACTGCTGCACTTGAAGTCGATTGATATCCTGACATTAAGGAATACAACATTCCATAAGGGGGGTTAGCAGTATCAAATCGAGGTATCGTTGTGTTTAGAATGGCATTCGTAGCCACCACAGCCCCTGGACTCACCGGTGTAGTGTGGGGAATAGGTATTGATACTGAATCAGTTGATCCTAATACAGTCATGTTGTGTAGTGGGGGAAATGGCGCAACTTGAGTAACTATTGGGTTAGATGTACCCAACATTTGTGGTGGAATTTCCTCCACATTCGAAGTAGTGTTTGACATCCTAGGTGTACGTCTCCTAGTGGGTGGTCTCTTATACTCTTGAGTTAGGCTTCCACTTCTAAGTCTCATACACTTATGACATCTGACAATAAAAACTTAGCACTGGTCCCACCAGGTGTGCCAATTTGTTTATTGTGAAAAATGGTAAACAACTGCTGGTCCTCCCAAAGTCCTAAAACTAAGGGTCACTCGCAAGATCGACCATTTGATCTTAAGACATGTGCTAAGATTTGTGAAATTGTACTGATTCTGTCGAAATCCTTGCCTAAGAAACGGTTTCCCAAGACTAAGGGAATAAGTACAACGGATTTCCACTCAATAGTTCAGGTTCGACCGATAGATAATTTGTGACCGACCGAGACAAAACCTAAATAACTTGACAAATTTGAGTATTCACTATATTTTGACCTACTATGGTGACTCGTGACCGACAGAAGGCTGTGAATTCAGGTCTGTTCTAAACAAAATAAGGGTCGAAAAACTCTTTTGTCAACTCGAAACTTGTAACAAAGAGAGCATCAACATACACGAAAACACAAAGTGATTGCTGAAAAATAAATAGAATGCAAGTAAAAGTTTCAAAGAAAACAATTTAAATGTAAAGGTTTTGCATTTAAATAAAGGTGGTGATTCACGTACATCAAATACTTTCGCAACTCTTTCTTCCTGACGCTCAGACTTGGGCAGAGTTTTTGCAAGTACTTTGAGTATACAAGTGAACACCCTTATTTTACATTGAGATGACTTATTTATAATGTTTACAAAGTAACTGCCTAAAAATAATCTACGACTGATATTCAAAACTTGAAGACACCGCTTCCCAGGATTCACCACCTGTTTGGCGCTTAAACAACATGAAGCTTTTGATAATTCCCCACGATCTTGAACTTTAAATATTTTCCGCTTCTGGCTTTTAAGAGTAAACCGCTCCCAACTTCGACGCTTTCCTTCAACGAGAGCAAAATAATGAAATTTATCTAAGTCCAGAATCCTCCATAATCGACTGGACTCAGCTTCGACTATTTCCTTCGCTGTTCAACATTTGGTCGAATCAATCAACTTCTACGTTTTATCCCTCTGGTCGACGTACCTCTTTTTCGACGCCCTTGTCTTAGCATTTTTCTTGGTCATAAATTTCAATCTTTTGAAGAACCTTTATCTTTAAGGATCAATCCTTAGCTCACAAGGACATATGCATTTAATATGTACCTTTGAATTCCTTAAGAAATTTCAAGGTAACACTTTGTTAGAAAATGAAATGAATGATACTGGATTTTTCTTATGAACGAAACCGAAAATATAATTACGGTTATGGTCCGAAAATTAATTTCCGATTTGTGGCAAAGTATATCAGATGATGGTGCGTCCCAGAAATATATTTCTGATTTTGAGGGTCATTTTGAGAATTTCGTAGAGGTGGCTAAGAAGGACATGAGGTGAGTTAAAAAAACCACTAAATCGTAAGTATCATCTTTTGAGAGAGAAACTTTAAACTCCCAACACATACTTCACTATCAAGCTACATGCTTTCTTTCTTTCATCTTCTTTTTAGATCAAGTAGATTTAGATCAATGAAACTAATTGTATTGTACCAAAACTACTCACCACAACTGCCACTAAACTGCAATCTAAAATAGACTATCGAAAGACATCACTATCAGAACCTATACGAATAACTCATATATGCCTCGGACACACCCGATACTTCAGCCAGCACAAAAGACTCAAAAGAGAAGTATCTTCATATTAATTGGTCTATGAGTCTTCACCTAAAACAGACCCGAGACAGAAACTTTAGCCGAGCAGTTGCTACACAAAATTAATGATACACCATGCACTCTTGAAAAGTAAAAGATATATTGTCAAAGAAGTCGTAAAAATAATAGCAATAGGTTCATCATTTGTAATTGGTTTGAAATAAATACATGTAAACTTGAACTTGATCTATATTATAACTAACACAAATATTTATGTCCAACATGCAGGATGCAAAATTTAGTACAATAAATATAAATCACCCTACAAATAATTAATATCTAAAGACCAGACATCCAAATTTTGAAGTCATAACCGATGGATGTACATTGATAGAAGCATATGATATACTACTCTTGAAAGCTAAGAAGGTCACTGTCATGTTTTTAATAATCATTCACAACCACAAAGAAAAATAACAGTAGCACTAGTGAGGGAATGCATATGAAATTACTCACCGTCTGTTGGTTTAGCTTCAATAATAGGAAAAAGCATTCAATTACTAACAAAACTTTGGAAGAAAATGAATTATTAACATTCCAAACATATATAGTTACCAAATGGAAGGAAATGAAGAGACAACATGTAATCAATTTGTATTTGCAAAACTTGAGTTAAAATTATACACATTCACTACATCAAAAATGAGTTTTGGCAGCACTACATAGACAGCTCTTATGCCTAAAGCGCTGCTATAGGTATTCAGAAAAATAAAAAAATAAAAATTTAAATACTTTAGACAGCGCTTCTTATAAGCGCTGTTATAGGCCTTATCATAGTCAGCGCTTTTTTTCCATAAGCGCTGCTATAGGGTTTCAATAAAATAAAAAATTAAAATATTAGCATAAGCGCTGCTAAAGGTGTTTTTCTTGGAAACGCTGCTAAAGGTAACACCTTTAGCAGCTTCAGAAGCACTGCTAAAGGCATTACTCTAAAAGCGCTGCTAAAGAGCTGCTAAGCCTAAAGCGCTGCTAAAGGTAATACCTTTAGCAGCGCTTCTTAAAAGCGTTGCCTTTGGTAATTAATAAATTTCTTAATCCCTAAATTAACAAAAAGATTAACTGAAACATAAACGAAACGAAACGAAACCCAGAAATCGCTCGCTCCTGTTCATCTTCTTCTCCAACTCGTCTCCTCCCATTCAAGCTCGGTATCAACTCGCCTCATCACTCACAAACCTCTCTTCATCCTAACGCCACTCCTTCCGTCCTCGTAGAATCCCAGAAATCCCAATCTACGAAATGAAACCCCATCCGTTCTTCTTGAAATCGCTCATGTTCGTTTTCTCCAGCCGTTCTTCTTCTTCTTCTTCTCCAACTCGTCTCCTCCCATTGAAGCTCGATATCAATAATCTCCACCCGGAAATCGCTCGCTCCTGTTCGTCTTCTCCAGTCGTGGTTCTTCCTCTGCACAATCCTCCACTGTCAGTTTAACAATCTCCACGGTCAATTATTCAAAAGCAGAATTCCTATTGTTATCTCCACGGTTTAGTGTTCTGATTTAGTGTTCTGTCAGTTCTGATTTATAGCATTTCACAGTTTCGACGCAAATTCGTATTGGCTCTGCCCGTTGAGGAACTTGAACTGCCGCTACATCACCAGCCTAACAGCAGAAGCTTCATCTTCACGTCGATAACAGCATAAGCTTTTCTTCAGTAGGTAATATTTCACATTGAATCTTCTTTTATGCTTACTGTAGATCTGTTACATGTGTAGGTTTAGATTCGATGTCGATGCCATGTTTCGTGTGTCAAAATTGATGTTGAGATGAATGCATAATATTGTTGTTTGTTCTATTAGATGATGCAATTGATGATTTTGTTAGAGGTTACTAGATTGGAACATAGCTACTTAGGATATTTTGTGTTAGTATACCTGGTTATCATTACCACTAGAAGCAAGTTCCCTGTCATCACATGACCATTTCAATCCACAAACCTGTAAAGTTTAATAATAAAAAGTTATCATGAATTTCTCTACTTACATATAATCGATTTTACAAAACATTATTACTCGTCCAATGCGTATTTATTTGTCTCAAATTTTATATACCTCAGACTTGTGACCAACAAGCTTGCCAATAAAGTAACTAGAAACTCTCATGTCATGCTGAAGTATGTTCCTATCCCTACTCCCCGAAGCCAAAATTCGAGAATTCAATGCTAAGACACCGGTTCTCGTTTGATGCCCTGCCATTGTTCTGACCTTTTTGCATTTAGTACCATCCCAAATCTGTTGCCATAACCCAAATCTGTTATTTTCAAATACATGTATGGGGATAAAACAAAATCTAAGTTAGCTAAGAGCTAATAAAGTACCTGAACTTGACCAAGGTTTGTACCAATAGATATGAAAGAACCCTCCTTATCCAATGGTGGTTGGTTGGTGGCAGTGGATTGTGAATTAACTTTACCTGCATTTTTAGGAGTTTGAATCTTAGAGTTTCCTTTTTGTTGAGTGCTTTGCTTGTGGTATTCCCATTTTCTCGTTCCCCAATTGGAAACATGAGATATATGTCCAAGCTATTATAAAACTGACTGGCCTTGTTCACAATATTTTACTTGAATTTATCCATTTAAACAAATGACATACCTTTCAAACTTTATGGATACAATGGTATAAAATATGAATGAAAATCTCTCTACAACATTGCCAACTTTATTATCTTCCACTTAAAATTCAGTAAAACATCCAATGATGAAAATTTGTTATCAAATGTCTTGTTATCTGCTTATAGTAGTAAGAGAAGTGGCATTGGCAGCAATATTCTCTATCACAAACTTCCCGATACCCTCTTTTTATTAATTGAAATTTGAATAGGTCCCATTAAAATATGTGGGGCTCAGGTAAATTTGGTGAAATTCGTGAATTTCAACATATTGAAAAACGTGTGTTAGAAAGTGTGTTGCTGTTTTTTTTTTGTGGTAGTAATTAGTACTGTAATATGGTTAAATAAAATGTCACTTTGTTACAATAATAAAAAGAGTTTCATTTCATCTCAACCTTTCTTATAGATAAAACAATACACAGTAGAAATCAACCTTTCTTATAATTTTAAGTTTTATGGCTAGTTGGTTTATTACAATCAGCAGTCTTTATGGACTATATATGGGTCTGATTACTTTCACCTTACAATTTTAAGTTTTGTGGATAGTTGGTTTATGACAGCATTGAAAATAAATATTTACATATGTTCTGGATTGTTTGTTTTCTAAAGTAAAGCTCTAATCATTTCTCCCTCTCATTCAAAAATGGAGGATTTTTAATTTTCTTGAATAAAAACAAAGTAAGGTTTGTTTTACAGTAGAAATTGGCTAATCCTAGTCCAACTCCAAGTCCAACACTAACACTAGAGTGGGAATAAGTACTATTAGAATGAAATTGGATTACATACATAGAGAGGCCTATTTGTATGGTTAATAAAGCAGTAATTAACTAACTAACCAAAAGTGAACATTTTGCTTTTAGCATAAAGCAAAATTGCTTTATGCTTATTTTTTTTACTAAGTTCAAATTCAAGTATTTTTACTAAGTTCAAATTCAAGTTTTGAATTTAGCATAAAGTGTTGGAATTTGAAAAATTGCTTTCGGTTCTCTTAAATGTGATGACCACTGAACTGGTACAGGGCATGAAATGTATGAAAGAATTAAAGGGAATTTTGGCTATGCTTTGTAATTTGAATTTGAATTTGAATTTGAATTTCATAGTCAAGTAACACTTTGATTTTCTTAGTTCATAATTGATTTTCCTAATTAGTGTTTTTGTTTAACTTACGTAATAGTTAAAACCATGGATAAAAAATGGATGTGTGTCGATCGATTGTCAAAAGAGTACGAGAATGGGGTATTAGAGTTTGTTAAGTTTGCTGTTGAACACGCTGAAGACCCGAATAGAATGAAATGTCCTTGCTTGGGTTGTTGTTATATGGGTCGGGTTGACGCAAATGGATTGAAATCGCATTTACTGATGCGTGGAAATGATCGAAGTTATACGTGTTGGATATTTCATGGTGAGAAAAGCATCGAGAATGTTGAACCGGGGGTTAAAATTAATGCGACCTATGTTTCATACGACAATGCCACGGATACATATGATTGTGATCGAGTCGAAGAGATTGCAGAAGCACTTGAAGAAGATCTTCAGGATTGTCCCAAAATGTTTGAGAGGTTTGTAAGAGATGCGGAGAAACCGTTGTATAAAGATTGCCCCAAATTCACAAGATTGTCGGCGGTATTAAAATTGTACAACTTAAAGACGCACAATGGATTGTCGGATAAAAGTTTCACAAAGTTATTAGCTTTTTTGAGAGATATGCTTCCTGAGGATAACGTTATTCCTAATCGAACCTACGATGCCAAAAAAATGTTGTGCTCTATTGGCATGAGCTATGAAAAGATACATGCATGTCTAAATGATTGCATTTTGTTTCGAAACAAATATGCATCGTTGAATGAATGTCCTAAGTGCAGTTTATCTCGATATAAGAAAAAATTATCTCCAGCGAAAGTCTTATGGTATTTTCCTATTATTCTGAGATTTAGACGCATGTTTCATAGTGAAACCGATGCTAGACACTTGACTTGGCATGCAGATGAAAGAATTATCGATGGAAAGTTTCGACATCCGGCAGATGCACCACAGTGGAAGAAAATTGATAATGATTATCCTAATTTTGGAGGAGAAACAAGAAACCTTCGCTTGGCATTATCTACGGATGGAATGAACCCGCATGGTCTTTAAAGTATCTCACATTCCACATGGCCTGTGATTCTTATGATTTATAACCTACCTCCATGGCTATGTATGAAGCGCAAGTACATGATGTTATCTATGTTAATTTCTGGGACTAAACAACCAGGGAATGACATAGATGTATACTTGAAACCTTTAATCGAAGATTTGAAGATTTTGTGGGAGAACGGTGTGGAGGTTTATAATGGATATAGGAAAGAAATTTCAATTTGAGGGCGATGTTGTTTGGCACAATTAACGATTTTCCAGCGTATGGAAATTTATCCGGGTATAGCATTAAAGGTGAAAAAGTGTGTGTTGTCTGTGAAGATGGAACCGATACCATGCGATTGAAACTTTGTCAGAAGAATGTCTTTCTCGGTCATCGTAGATTCTTAAATTCCAAACATCAATATCGTGGATAGAGAAAAGCGTTCAATGGAGATACCGAACAACGTAGAGCTCCACCTGGATTGACAAGTGATCAAATATGTGAAAAGGTGAAAGATGTGAGTATTCAGTTTGGCAAACCTTTTGCACATAAAGTTGTCACAGGTGGGTGGAAGAAGAGGTCAATTTGTTTTGAATTGCCATATTGGAAATCTTTGTACGTAAGACATTTTCTTGATGTTATGCATATTGAAAAAAATGTATTTGAAAGTGTTATTGGTACGTTACTCAATATAAAAGGAAAGTATAAGGATGGCCTTAAAGCAAGGGAGGACATGGTAGAGATGGGGAATAAGAACTGAATTAGGACCCGTGAAGAAAGGAAGACGCACATATCTACCACCTGCTGCTTATACTCTATCTAGAAAGGAAAAGAAAATATTGTGTAAGTTTCTGAGTGAAGTTAAAGTTCCAGAAGGTTACTCCTCAGACATTAGAAGACTCGTGTCCATGAAAGACCTCAAGTCAAAGAGTTTGAAGACACATGATTTCCATGTCATAATGGAACATTTTCTACCAATAGGTATACGTTCTATTTTGCGGAAAAAGTAAGCGCTATAACTAAATTGTGTTTTTTCTTCAGGTCAATTTGTAGTGAGGTGATCGATCTTGAGATCTTACCAGTATTACAAAAAGAAATAGTTATTACTTTGTGTGACCTTGAAATGTATTTTCCTCCATCATTTTTTGATATTATGGTACATCTTGTTGTTCATCTTGTGAAAGAGACACAATTGTGTGGACCAGCTTATATGAGATGGATGTACCATGTTGAACGTTACATGAAAATATTAAAAGGGTACGTGAAAAACCGAAGTCGTCCAGAGGGTTGTATCGTTGAGCGATATGTTGTTGAAGAAGCGGTTGAGTTTTGTACTGAATTTTTGTCCAATGTGCAATCCATTGGACTCCCCAAATCTCATTTTTTTCGAAAAAAAAAAAGAAGGTAAAAAGTTAATTGGAAATGAAATTGTGACAGTATCAAGGGATGAACGGGATCAAGTGCATTTGTATGTTCTGCATAATGACAATGAGGTTGATCCGGTTGTTGAAATGCACAAGGCTATACTCCGAGGTGAGAATCAAAGTAGAAATGAAAATTGGATAGTACGAGAGCACAATCAAAGTTTTATACAGTGGTTTAAGGATCATATATATTCAAAGTTTCATTCAGATCCCGCTTCAATATCAGACAGGTTGAGATGTTTGGCTTATGGTCCAAGTTCGATTTTGTTCTCTTATAGAGGATACGCAATTAATGGATACACATTTTATACCAAAGAACAAGATGAGAAAAGTACTATGCAAAATAGTGGTGTCACGGTGGTAGCTGAAGCAATGCACATTTCTAGTATGAAGGACTTAAACCCCAAATATGAAAATCTATCATATTTTGGGATTATCAATCACATTTGGGTGTTTGATTACGAGAAGTTTCAGATTCCTATCTTTGGTTGCAAGTGGGTACATAGTAGTGGCATACGAATGGATAAGTCAGGGTTTTTGCAAGTGGATCTTAATAGGGTGGGGTACAAAGATGAGCCTTTTATTCTAGCCTCTCAAGCTAAACAAGTGTTCTATGTCACAGACCCGAAGAGTACGAAATGGTCTATAGTGCTTTTATCTAACAAAGTCATTGATGATAAAAGTGTAGATCAAGGTGATGTTGATGTTGAGAATGAGTCTTATATTAGAAACGATCGAGATGAAAATACTACAGCGGATGAATCATATATCAGAAAAGATCATGATGAGGGAATTTGGATCAATCCCTCCATCCGCGTTCTTAAGAGACAAGTAATTCGCAATCCAACCAAGAAAAGAAAGAGATGTTAGTGAAAGAGGTAATATATATTCCTCCATTCTTGTTAACACTTAACAAACTTCTAATAAATGATATATTTGTCATTTTATATTCTCAATTGATATTTGTCATTTTATATACTCAATAGATATTTGGAATTATATATTTGAAATTAAATATTTGTCATTAGATACTGATGTTTTTCTTTATTACAGGTTAGATGGCTAGTAACGAGGAGCACCCACACGATGATTCTATTAATGATGGAGACAATGATGGAGGAAAATCCAGTAAGGGAGTGGAAAAAGAAATTAAAAGAGGAAAAACTATTATGAAGAATATCATTTGTGATAGAGATAGAGGTATAAAATTGATGTGCATTGGAATCCAAATGACCAATTAATTGAGCCTAACGGTTCTAAATTGACAAGTTACATTGGTTTGTAAGGAGAGAAATTCCAATAACTTGTGATGAGTGGAGAGATGATAAGCTGGATGATGCTAAAAACAAAATCTGGAGTGAGATACAGGTACTTTAAATTATGTCTTTAAATTACGATTATGTACTTTAAATTATGTCATTAAATTACTTATACTAACGCACTTTGTGTATGTTTTTTGTAGAGGTCTTTCAACATTGATGACACAAAAAAAGATTATTGTCTTGGATTGGCCGGCAAAATACTAAGAGGGTTTAGAACATATTTAAACAGAAAATATCTTAGAGATGTCGAAAAAAATTTTGTTAATGCAGAGCGTCCAACAGAATATGCAGATGTGATTTCACTTAAAGAATGGGATGTTTTTAAAGCCTAATGGAAAACCCCAAAATTTCAGAGTGTAAGTGACGTAAATCGTCAAAGAGCATCATCTCCCGCATATCCATACAAAAAAGGGTGTTTGGGATATGCACGATTAGAACAAAAAATAGTAAGTATTTACAAATTGCAATGATATACTTGTTCATCAAGAGTTATAACTGAGCTTGCTTTTTGTGTTAATGTGTAGTTAAAAGAGGAGAATAGTTCTGAAACATCTCTTCCGGAGCATGTTTTGTGGAAGGCTGCCCGTGTGGGTAAGGATGGAGTTCTTAAAGAAGATGTACAACAAATTTTTGAAAAATGCGTAAGTATAACATTAATTCTAATTAAATCAAAATTTTATTAACATATAATATTCATGTTTTTCCAATATTCATATGAATTTGGAGATTCATCACAGTCTACATCTCCACCAGATGATTGCGGAGCATACTTAGTCGAGCATTAAATGTTCGTGAGTATTCTGGTCGGGTGAGGGGTAAAGGACATGGGGTTACTCCAAGCTCCTTGAAAAAGAACAACCCAAAGACAAAATCTGCTAGCAATAAAGAACTGCAGGCAAGGTTGGATGCATTAGATGCTGAAGTTCTTGAATTGAGGAAGGAAAAAGCAAGACAATACCAATCAGAAAGGGAAGCTTCGGGTGTTAAAGAAACTAGTGACATAGCTAGTGTTAATTGTGCTGTTAAACCAAGTATTCCCGAGGTAATTTCATATATTATTATGAAATTTAATTAGTGTAATTTATTTAACTGACATATATACACATTAACGATGTCATATTTATTATTGATTTTAGGGCATTTCACCTTGTCAACTCTTTTTAGAGACACCAACTTATCGCATGGTTGGCAAGGGAAAAGTCCATAACACTCTGGGAGAAGTACTTCATCATAAACCGCTCCCAACTTATCTAAAAATAGGAAGCAACATCCTGCATTATCGGAAGACAATATCCTTAAGTTTCACTTTGGTGTGGTTCTCGAAGCTTGAAAAAACGCATTCATGTTTCTATTGAAAAAACTAATGACTGGAGAACACCTTTAAACACATTTGGATGCAAAAATATATAAAGAAAAGTTCAAGCTTATCAGATCAAAACAATGTGATGCTTGAACATGCGTACAAAATATCAGACCATGACATCATAATAAACTCGAACATGTGAGACACAAAAGATTAGCATTGAGTTATACCTGATATATGAGGTTTGGATGGAATATATTTTATAGACTTTTAGCGGCAAAAATCTTTGAGACTAAGCCATTGATTGATTCAACTCGTAAAAATAACAATGAAGTCGCCACCGCGCTTTTATTTTATCCAAAGGACTAGAAAAAAGAGCGAATAAAATCCTAAAAAAATAGAGATCAAGGTACGGGGGTTAATTATGAAATGGGGAGGTATTAGGCACCCTAAACATCTACACTACTTTGTAGAAACCTCTTTGAAAATCTGTGTATATGGCTATAAAAGGTAATGTACAAAATAGATGGTGGAGGTGAGAAAAGAGGTATTTTTTTACAATTTTTGATTTGATAGAAATTCCAATGAGTTCTAGGCCTAGATACCAACAATGTGCAATGTTGAAATAAAAACCCATGTAGTTCGGGTAAAAAAAGACCGAAATTGGTGTGTTGGTTAATTTTAAGAAGAATAGACATCTCGTCATATCCGGGTGGTAAACATACTTACTACCTAAAATTATGAGAAAGGAGCATTTCATCAACTCAAAGTGGAGGATAGAGCTCATATTTTCATCAACAAGCATCACTCAACACCAAGTGGAAAATGCCTCACTTCACTATATATCGTAGAAGTATAGTAGTTCGCATCACTACAAAGAAGCAACAAGAGTTTAATCTTGTAAGAAAAATGGTTTTAAAGGAGAAAAGTCGAGATGGCTCAAAAAATGTGAGTGAGGTTAATTGCTTTTTAGCTGTAAGAAAAATGTCAAAGTATTATTAAATTGGTCCAGGGTTTATTAAGAAAAAGATTTTGAAAATGCATGGATCTAAGTCCAAGTTTATTATGAAAGTGGACCGAGTTAGAAAACAATAAGCTTTTTGAAAAGAGGGAGAAGATTTTGAAAATTAAAGAAGGGGAGGAGATGAAGGGGTTATCCTATGTACAAAAAGTAAAAGGTGAGGGTAAAGAAAGATATAACCAAATAGGAAACTAGTACTTAACATCAAGAAGCCAATAAAATATTCTCATCCTTTGGGTTATCAAACAAGTCAACCAGTAACCAGACAAAAATACCAAGTCTTAGATAAATCAATGCCTCTGATGAAATCATGTCTTCAAAAATCGGGTAGAGTAACGACTGCATTTAGAGGAAATCTACTCATAGACGAGTATAAACAAAATGACATGCATACAGAGAAAATAACACCCCAAGAACAAACAGAATAACAACAAGATCACAGAGTATCCCAACTAAGGTCAATGTCTTAATCCTAAGCCCAAGATCCAATCTCCAAGCATAGGAAAAGTAGCCAAGTCCAAGTTAACATTTTTTAGGTTTTGGTCTTTTATTAATAAATAAAACAAAGTAAAAAGGTCCAAGTGGACAAAAGGAAAAATTAACGGAAACATAAACATGATAATGGATGCCGAAATTAAAATAAAGCGGTACAAAAAGCATAAAAATAAAGCGATAATTTAAATGATAGTAATTAGTGGTTAGTTTTTAGTTTTTTTCATATGAATGATCCATAATGATTTGGACATTGAACCTAAGCCAATGGTTATGAGGACTCATCAAAAGATTGACAAAATCAAAACCTCTACATGATGAGCCAATAATTTTATTAGCTATATCTCAAAATCTAATCATCATTGGGCTTACAAGTTCAAGTCTTGGGCCACGAAGAATAAATCATACAAAGAAAAAAAAATAAGATCGTATGGTTCTCGACGATTTAAGCCTTGAGCCTAGTTCAAAAGTTATGAGAACTCATCAGAAGATTGATAGAATCAAAACCTCTACACGATGAATAGACAATTTTATTGGCCGTACGCCAACACTTAATCATACTTGGACAATTTCAAGCATAAAGCTTGGGCCACTAAGAACCAACTTTCTTATCTGAGGGAGAAACTGTAGAGCTATGTTAAGCAATCGCCAAGTAACCTATATATAGGTCACCCTACAACGAGGCCGGTCAATAAGATCTATGTGTTGAAAAGACAAACTAGAGGAATGATATGTAGATCACCCTCTTGATGTTTGTAACAATGAGACCTGTGAATTTTCATAATTATTGAGTCAAAAATGATTTTTTATGGAATTTTGAAGTTTAAAACAATTAAATATAAAATTAGAAAATAAAATAAAAACCTGAAAAGATTTGGACCATTAGATCTAGTAAAAATGCGTTAGTAAGATGATCCAAAGGATCAGACGCGCTGCGCTTGATTTGGACCTCATTTGTTTCGACACCGGATAATATTTTAAAATAAAAATAAACAAAAAAATATGGACCATCAGATAATGTCAAAACGCGTTAGTAATAATATCCAATAGACATGGCGAGTTGTGCATATCATTGACATTAGTGAATAAAACACCAGATCAAATTATTTTTAAAACAGATTTGAAAAATCAAGTGGCACGACATCATTGGTTGTTGATGACACGCTGGTCATCTTCAACCTCCGTCCAAGCTCGGTTTGCAGGTTTTGCAAACAGAAAAATCACGAGCTCAGACCGGTATCATTCTCTTCGTCTCTTCAAGATGATTTCAATGGTACCCTCGCGAAAACACTATAGCTCAGTCGATTTGAGAAAAACCAGTGAAAATGTGAAAATGTGAAAATGAGTTTTGAAGTTAAATCCTCAATTCTTGATGAAAATGCAAACTAAAAGAAGTGTGAGAATCAGAAGAAGGGGGACAACTGACTAGTAACTTGTTTGGATCGATTTGGTTAAGAATTCTACCTGAACGAAGTTCAATTTCAAAGCTCTGAAAATTGACTTGGATAACATGATTTAGGACACCTCAAGGCACGATTCTTGTTCTGTTAGCTTCAGTGAAGTTCAAGGAAGAAGAATGGGTGAAGAAATTGGATTGAAAAATGGAGAAAATGTGAATTCAGAAACTCAGAAATGTGAGCTATGTACAGAGTTTGACAAGGTGTTTCTGGATATCAAAGCTTGAGGAAATGAGTGAGGAATGGTCCTTATTTATAAAATAAGCGAATGAAATCAAAATGAAGGGTGAATGGTGACATTTGAGTGGAAATCATGCACACCCGTGTCCATGAAGAAAGTGTGACCTCGTGTGCTCAAAACTCAACCATTCCTTGCATTTTGATGTGCTAATTAATTCTAGAATGTTTCTAAACATGATTAGAAACGGAAACAAAGCTTAAGTTGGCTTTTAAAACGAATTACAAAGAAATTGCAAAACTGGTAATGAACTTGAAACTGATTTTTGGCACAATGTTTGCACTAAGGCCAAATCCAATTCCCTTGTGCACTTTCAAATCTTTCTCGAGCCAAATTATGATTTCATGGAGTAGAAAATAAATTCAAAAAAAATCATCTTTAATGGATAACTGAGCTGAGAGATATGGCCATTAGGATTTGGAGAAAACTCATTGAAAATTGGGTCAAGCCTTTGATCAAACATGTCATGCCTTCTTGAAATCTTAAAGTGGCCTATAATGTTTTACCTTCAAAAATGGTTTTCCAATCAAAATTTACTCTTTACAAAAGAATATGGCATGGAGTAGACCTTTCAAATGGCATTATGGAAAAAGAGCCACCCAAAAACTCCAAAAATTGAGAAAGGTATGGCCTTGTGAAGTTGATGAAAATCCATGAAATGACCTATAATCTTTTGAACTCTTAATGCATCTTCCAAATATTTTCGAGCTTTGCAACACAAATGGAGTTAAATTTCACATTCTTAAGATCACTATGGAAAAATAATGGGCTCAAGATGATGAGCAATGATCAAGTTATGATCCTTTGAAGTTGATAATCCAAAATGGAGAAATTCATCAAGGACCCATAATCTTTTGACCTCTCTAGTGATTTTCCAAGCATTTTCAAGTCTTCCCAATTGAACTAAGTTTTATAAGACATCCTTAGGTTCATTTTGAAAAAGGAATAAGCTCGAGGAGATAAAATATGACCAAGTTACGATCTTTTGAAGTTACACAAGAAAGATGAAGGACCAATATAGAGAACTTGAAATCTTTGACCCTTAAAGCATCTTTTAATCAAATAAGATCCTTTAACTAATGAAGAGACTTGTTAAATACCATTTTAAGAGAATCATGGCTTTGGAATCAATCAAGAATCTTAAATAACAACCAAAATATGGTCCTCAAAAGCCCAAAATGCTAGTTCAAAGAGCATCAATCATGACTTGGAAACTTCTTCAACTTTTGATGATCTCTCTGTAGCGGAAAAATTATTAGTGTAAGACATTGAATTGACTTAACTCAAAAAATACATAACAAATTCGCCACCGCGCTTTTATTTTATCCAAAGGACTATGAAAAATAGCGAATAAAATCCTAAAAAAAAGATCAAAGATCTGGGACCGGGGGTTAGTTATGCAAAAGGAAGGTGTTAAATACCCAAAGCATCTACGGTACTCCGTAGGAACCTTTTTGAAAATTTGTATATGTTTCCTAAAAAAGGATATATGTACAAAATGGATGGTGGGGGGAGAAAAGAAGTACTTTTTTACAATTTTTGATTTGATGGATCTTCCAATGAGTTCCAAGCCTACATACCAACAATGTGCAATGTTGAAATCGAAATCCAATATAGTTCGAGTAAAAAAGACTAAAGTTGTGTGTTGGTTAATTTTAAGAAAATGTTTTTTTAAGAAGAAAGCCAGAAAGGGATCAAAAAGGTTGAATGAGGTTAGGTGTTTTATTAGTCTTAACAAAAAGAAGTCAAAGTATTATTAAATGAATTGATAGTTTATTAAGAAAAGAAGTTTGAAAATACTTGGACCTAAGTCCAAGTTTTTTATGAAAGCGGTTCGAGTTTTGAAAACAAGAATCCTTTGAAAAAAGAGGGAAGATTTTGAAAACTAAAGAATATGGAAGGAGATGAAGAGGCTAACCTAAGTGCATAAAGTAAAAGGTAAGGGTAAAGAAAGATCTAACCGGGTGAGAAAACTAATACTTGACATCAAGAGCCAATACCATATCCCATCATTTGGATTACAGCACAAGCAACCAATAACCAGACAAAAAAACAAGCTTCAGATAAATCAATGCCTCAGATGAACTCTTGTCTCAAGAAAAACGGACAGAGTAATGGTTGTATTTGGAGGAAATCCACTCTTAATCGAGTATAAATAGAATAACCTGCATACAAAGATAATAACCAAGCAAGACAGAATAACACCAAGGGCACAAAAATCTCCGAACTGAGGTAGAGTTCCCAATCCTAAGTCCAAAGGTCAAACTCCGAGCATAAGGATAGTAACCAAGTCCATTAAAAGTTTTTTATGTTTAAGTTGAATTATTAGGTATTTTGGAAAAGGAAAATAAAGCCCAAGTAAGAAAATTCAAAATGACAAGAAAATAAAATGCTCAAGTGAGCAAAGGAAAAATGACAAGAAAATAAAATGCTCAAGTGAGCAAAGAAAAAATGACATGGAATGTAAATGCTAAAAGTAAAGTGCATAAAGTAAAGAGCATAAAAATAAAGGCGGAAAGTAAAGAGCAAAAAATAAAAGGCAATTAATAAAGGTTAGCAAGATGACCATCTTGAAACTTGTCAAGTATATCATCAAATTGTCAGTTGTTAGTAAGGTTAGCAAGGTGACCATCTTGAAACTTGTCAAGTATATCACCGGTTTTGGAACAATCACCACTTGATAAAAAATGATTGAGAATTTCAAATGGACAAGGTTAGTGAAAACTTGCCAGAAGCTTGATTAAAAAATCATAGCGACCACACGACAAGCGTCATAGGTGTTGAACCAAGACCAAAGCTCAAGTCATCTTTTGAGGCTTTTGTCTAAACATTAAAGTTCATGCCACCAATTGATCATTTCTCCGAATCAAGACAAAAGAAAAATAAGATGGAGAAGAAGAAACAAGTTCCAAACTTACATTGCATAAGATGAATTTATTCAGTCTAACTTCGTCAAAATCAACCAACTATCTCGGTGGATTTGGCCCAAAGGCCTATCAACACCCAAGTTCCGTTGATGTTGAGGAAGCTTATGACTCCAAATAAGTCCAAAATCAGCAAAGTAAAGAAAGAAATAAAATTAAAAATTAAAAAACTGAAATATAATTTGAAATTAGATTATTTAATTGGACTTTATTGACAAGATACATAAATAGTATTCATACATTAAAATAAAATTCCAAGAAAATTATCTAAGGTCAAACAAAGGTCAACAAGTATTGACCAAAATTTTTTAAAGTCAGAAAATATTTTTTAAAAATAAAATAAAATGTGAAATGAACCAAAAATTGCAAAAAATAGCAAAATCAGAAATAAAAATAAATTGAGGTCACCAATATTTGTCAAATGTCTATTGGATCCTTCCATAATTTTTTCAGTATTTTAAAACATTTAGAAACAACAAATAAAAGAAAAAAAATCATAAAAAATACCAAATCTGAAAAGAAAATTATGAAAAAAATAAAAATCAAAAAGATAATATTTCAAAATAATTTTGTGAATTTTTTTCATAATTTTTTAGTCAAAAATGGATTTTCTATGATTTTTTGAAGTTTAAAACATTAAAATATAAAATCAAAAAATAAAAATAAAAGCAAAAAAATATGGACTATTACACCACCGTCAAAATGTGTTAGTAAGCTAATGCAATGGATCAGATGCGTTGTGCTTCATATGGACCTCTTTGGTTTTCACACTGGATCACAATTTAAATTAAGTGTTAAAAAATAAAATCAGAAAAAATATCACGTGTTGGATCGAGTCTGACTCACAAAAGTAATCAGATTCAAGGGCTCCGGAGACGCGTGAAGAGAAAATTGAAGAAAACCATAATAATAGCGAGCTTTGTTTTCAGAAATTCAGAGTCGATTCTCAATGAAAATGCAAACGGCGAAGATCACAAGGATCAGGGAGATGAGGAGAATGCAATGATGCTTTATTTGAAACGATTTGATGATGATTCCTACCTGAACGAAGATCACTTTCAGAGCTCTGAAACTTGACTTGGTTAGCACGATTTAGGGAGTTTCGAGGCACGATTCTTGTTCTGTTAGCATTAGTGAGTTTCAAGGAAGAAGAATGAGTGGTTAATTTCAAACTGGAATGACTTTAAGAGTGAAAAAGAATTTGCAGAAATGTGAGGTTTGGAGTGATTTTGGCAGCGATTTTCTGGCTCTCAAAGCTTGAGAAAATGAGTGAGGAATTATCCTATATTTATAGAAGAGTGAAGGGTGATGAGAATGAGAAGGAATTGTGAGATTTAGTGTGAAATCGTGCAAGGTGTGTCCACGAAGAAAGTGTGACCTCATGAGCATCCAAACTCAGTCAAAACTTACGTTTTAAGGTGCTAATTAACTCTGGGCAACTTCTAAACATGATTACTCACGAAAACAAAGCTTAATTTTGGCTTAAAAATGATCTACACGCGCAAATGCACAAACTGATGGTGAGCTCGAAACCGATTTTGGCACAAACTTTGAATTGAGGCCAAATCAAATTCCCTCGTGCGTTTTCCAATTTTCCTTGAGCCAAATGAAGTACTCGAAGATTATAACACAATGCAAAAAGAATCAATCACAATGGATGCTTGAGCTAAGAGATATTGCCTTTAGGATTTGTGAAAAAAACACTGATTTTTTAGGCTAGGCCTTGGTCAAGCATGCCAACTTTCTAAAAATGACCTATAATTTCTTTTCTTCAAACATGATCTTCCAATAAAAACTTTGATCTTGACTTTTAAATATGACATGAAGTAGACCTTCCAAGGAACATTTTGCAAAAAGAATCATCCAAAAACTCCAAAAATTGAGAAAGTTATGGCCTTGTGAAGTTGATGGAAATTTGTGAAATGACCTATAATCTTTTGACTTCTTCAAGCAACTTCCAAATACTTTCAATCCTTGAAACTTAAATGGAGATAAATTACATATCTTCAAGATTATTTTGCAAAAAATAATTACATCAATATGATGAATGATGATCAAGATATGATCTCTTGAAGTTGATTGGTCAAAAATTTAGAAATTCATCAAGGACTTGTAATCTTTTGACTTCTTAGGAAAATTTCTAAGCATTTTCTCTTTCTACCAATTGAACTAAGTTGTATTAGACATCCTTAGGTTCATTGTGAAAGAAGAATGAGCTCAAGGAGACAAGGTATGACCAATTTGTGATCCTTTGAAGTCATACAAGATAGGTGAAGTATCAACCTAGAGAGTTTGCAATCATAGATCTCCAAAACAATATTCTCATCAATTAAAAACCTTGGATCAAATAATATTCATATTATAAGTCCTTACAAGAGTCAAATGACTTTGAAATCATACACAAACTTCACATAAACACCAAGATATGGTCCTTAGAAGCCTAAAACCCTAATTTCAAGATAAATGGCCATGGCATGGAGAATTCTTCAAATTTGATGCTCTTCTTCACACATGAATCATACAACCAAGATTAGAAACCATGGTAGATGACAAGAGAAGTCTTCAATGAGAGACAATACTTCCAAAATCTTGGGAATAGAGGATAGAAGACATGGAAATAAACACATGAACCTATTGGCTTTTTGAATGAGAAACTTGTGCACCCTTCACCTACAAAATTTAGAGAGAAAAGTATACACATATAATTGTTAGCCAAGTATCAATTATCACACACATTCAAAGGTGCTTGGTGATCTCCCAATAAAAAATCCAAAGATAGGAAAGAGAGAGAGCCAATTTGTGATCTTTGTGCAATGCAATGGTATGAAGTATTAGAGAATCTTAGGGGCGAAAATTGGGGTACAACAACTGTCCTTATTTAAGTGTCTTCTATCTGGAGATAAGAAGGAAACCTTCTCCTCGACGGGATAAAAGATACTTAAATATAACACAAGCCCTATTTTTGTCCCTAAGATGCCATGCAATGCTTATGATTGTGAATATAAAATACTAAATTTCACAGGCGAGACAAGACAACAATGGGGAAATAATTAAGACAAATGGATTATTGGGAAAGAAAGTCGACCTCAGGGGAGGGAAACCAACTTCACTGGGGAATGGGAATTAAATTTCGATGGGGTGAAATCCCAGGAAGAGACACAATAACATAGACTCAATACATGAGGAGGAAGAATGGGAAATAATAGTAACAATCAATAGATAGACGACGAACTATCTCCTCACAAAGGAGTTAGAAAAAACAAGAGAATCACGTCGACCTTCTAGAGATAGTAAACTATCAACCCAAAACAACAAAACCACACATGTTTCCGACCAAAGTAGTAGGAAAGCAACACCAATAATGAACTAAGTTTCCCAAGAATTTTGGCGCTTCACCAAGAACGGGATTGAACTTCTTCTTTAACCAAGATATTTCATCTGGAAAGGATAACAAAAGGTTTGTTCAGTCATTGAGTTAAAATCTTGCCCACTAGAGCATTCAGACGAATCTTCGACAAACTACCTCCCATAATGACGAGGCTACCATTAATCGGTAAAACAAATCTTTGACAAACTACCTCCCATAATGACGAGGCTACCATTCATCGGTAAAAAAAACCTTTGACAAACTACCTCACATAATGGCGAGGCTACCATTCATCTGTAATGCAAATCTTCGAAAAACTACATCCCATAATGAAGAGGCTACCATTAATCGGTAGAACAAATCTTTGACAAACTCCCTCCCATAATGACGAGGCTACCATTCATTGGTAAAGAAAATCTTGTTGCAAAAATCTATAGGAATCAGTAAACAATGAGCTTGTAAATCACCCAAGTAGACATCACATAGAAACATTTATCATTGAGCTTGTAATCGCCCAACGAGATGTTCAACGATGAGCTTGTAAATCACCCATCGGAGATAAACAGCTAAACAACAATGAACTTGTAAATCACTAAAAAGGATACCAAAAAGAAACGTTGAACAGTGAGCTTGTAAATCACCCAAAGGAACTTCCAAACGACGAGCTTGTAAATCACCCATAAGAGATAAACGGCTAATCAGCAATGAGCTAGTAAATCACTCAAAGGGATACTGTTATACCCCAAAATTTTCCCTCCTATTTCTCAAGACAATCCACGTCTCCATACTCAGGAATTTCTCAAGGGTTTACCAGACAAACCATCCCCTAAGAAATTGTCATACCCCAATTTTTGACCTAAGATGCCACATCATATCATTCACATATGCATCATTGCATCACTAACAGTTTCAGAACAAGATAGATCGTGTGTGTGCTCCTGAAGCCAAATTAGGGTTTTAATCAAAATTTTCATCTGTTCAAGATGTGATCAATTAGGGTTTGAGTCTTCACTCACCTCAATCGATCTATCTTCATCAATCATCAATATTTGATCTTCAAATTCTCAACATTTTCTCGTGATCTACCTTGAATCGACCAATTAGGGTTTGATCGAGGATGGTGAATCATTGACTTTTTTGCTCAATGAATGACCTATTTTCTTGGAGATTGATCTTAAAATCATCAATGCAACATATTGAACTAATTTCTTGCTTTAAAACATTCCAAAAAGTCATGATTGATCATCAGACAAATTTTGAATCATCTGATGAAAATTCAACTATTCAAAAAAGTCAAACTTTGACTTTTGGTCAACTTTTTCAAATCCAAATTTTTTCAATCATGAATACATTTCAAATTATCCATCATGATCATAAAAAGTCAAAGTGTGTGAAAAATTCAACAAAAAGTCAAGATTGGAATTTTTTCTAACACTTAGAAAAAGTTTCAAGTGTTAAAAACATGGTTTTCATCACTTTCATGACCATTTTTCACCTAGATCCATTTTGATTTAAGAAAAACTAAAAACATGAAAGTTTTAGATCTTATTACAAGCTTTCCAAAATGTCCAATAACTTGAAAAAACACTTTGTGTAGCTAGGGTTTTGAAATTGAAACTTAGAGCTCCATAACCATATTTTACAAGTCTTTTTTCAAGTTTATAGGTCATTTTTCACAAATTCTTCCATCTAGAAGCCTTGTCATCAAATTAGATAGAATTTGAGAGATAAAAATATGATGAGAGTGATTAAGATAAGGATAAGATCAAGTTAAAATTTTAACCATGGTTAAAAGAATATTCCATGTGCATTTATGGCAAAAATGTCTTTCTTGCCCTTTAAGGCAAGTTGTTAAATTTCAAGCCAATCCTTGTCATTCTTTGCCAAACTTCCTTGCCTATAAATAGAGGTCTCTAATTCACTCTCAAATCACACCAAATCATTCCTAAATAAGCTTTCGTTCTTTCTTTCTTGTTTTTCAAGTTTCAAGTTTCTAAGTTGGAGAAATTGCAAAACTCCAAGCCTTGCAATTTCTGAGCAATCTTAGGGTTCAAACACTTTCTAAATATCATTAGAAAGTTGTTGGAATCCTAAAGCTAGCCCAAGAACTATCCAAACTCAGAAACCACTTCCAAACCTCATGTATGCACATATTGAGCCATAACTTCCAAATTCTCAATCCATTCGTGCTTGTTCCAATCTTTCACTTTAAACACCTTCTATACATCATATAGAAGTGATCCAAACCATATTTCCATTTCTGTAAACTCAGAATCCTCATATTCAAATTCAACTTGAGCAAAGTGCAATTGGACTTGGGTACACTGAGCCAGGCCATCTCCAAGCAAGCCAAGCATCCATACACATTCCATAAGGTCCAGTGGTGTTGTAGCAATCATCAAAATGCAACTAGAAACACTCTAAGCAAGGATTCGATTTCTGCTCATAAGAGGTAAGTTGCTCAACTTTGAACTCTTTAATTTATAACTTCCAGTTCAAAAATTGCTATGCCATCTTGTTTCTGCACCATCATTGAGTAATAACCCTCAATCAATTGCTTAATTCCATGTCCATACACGATTTTACGATCAATTCTTAGAACTAGGGTTCTTCATGTTCTTGCAAAAATTAACAGTTCTAAGCTCAAAATAAATGAATTTAATCATCACTATCGTGTTCCTGGGCTCAAAACGAGCAAGTTTGATCTTTACATCTTTTAATTTCATCAAGAATTGAGAGAGATAGGAATCAAAGAAGGATGAAGGTTGAAGATGATCATGCACGCGTTATTTCGTTTTTCAGAAAATTCAAATAATTCATTTATAATATAAATATATGAAAGAGAATAACTTAACAGATGTATCACCTCCCCAGTGGTTGCCAGCACGCTCTTAGTCCATTCCTTGCCATAAGGCCCAGGGTTCGAATCCCCCTGGGACCTTTTTTTCAAAACTTTTCTCAAAACCTTCATTTTCAAACTTACTTTCAAATATATTTAATTCAAGGTGATTAAATGACAAGCCACGCGCATGGCTCACTGGTAAAACTTTTCACTTCTAAGCCAAGGGTCCTGGGTTCAAACCTCCTTAGGACCAAAACCTTCTTTTTATCACTAATTTTCTTCACATTTTCAACAAACTTCAACATTTTCAAAAAATAATCAAAACTTCTCATTTTGAGATGATTTTTTGCACACTTGTCATTTAATATACCTATTTTATGATTATGTCAAAAAATCCAAAAATATTTTCTTTTTGATTATATTTTAATTAGGTTTAAAAATGAGACGTTTTAAGTATTTTAATACTTTTCAAAAATGTTTTCTTTTCGATTTTCAAACCTAATCTTTTTCAAAACCTTTTGAGAATATATTTGAATTTTCAAAATCATTTCAAAACTTTCAAAAACATTTCAATAAACTTACACACCTTTTTTCCATGATCGATTCGATTTAAAGATAAACCGAACTAGGTTTTTCCTCGAATTTCTTTCAAATTGATCATGAGCCTCCCTCACGGTGTAAGTCCCAACCCTTCTTATGTACATATTTATTTCCTTGTACATATCCACCCTTTTGTGTACATATTCAATTCCTTGTACATATTCAAACATCTTTGTAAATATTCAAGTATAATAAACTTCATTCGTTTGTTTTCATTCGCTTGTTTATACACCGATTCCATTGGTATTAAGAGGAGCATTATTCCCGGTGAAACTGCTCTTAAACCAATGGGTCTCCCTTAAGGTGTAAGTCCCAACTCCTTTGTATATATCCAAGTATACTAGCTTATCCTCTTGTTTTTAACACTTGTTTTTATTTTCACACATCATTTATATATATTCAAGTTACACTTGCTTTAATTGCTTGGTTTACACACTTGTTTTATTTCCTTCATAAACTCTTGTGAATGAACACACACACTTTGTCATATATATACTTGTTCATGTTTATTTATGTTATAACAACTAGGTTCCCCATAGCCTCCTCTTGGGCTTTGTACAAGATAACTCATTTATTGAGTTAGCCTCCACTTGGGCTTCGTTCAAAAGAACTCCCCTGCTGAGTTAGCCTCCTCTTGGGCTTCGTTCAAAAGAACTCCCTCATTGAGTTTAGCCTTCTCTTGGGCATCAAACAAGAAAGAGATCTGGAAATCTCTTAACAGCCTCCTATTGGGCTTCCAATACAAATCATGTTATACTTGTTCGTTTGGAAATAATAAATTTAGTCTCTCATATGATTCAAATGTTGTTGGTTACAGTTCTTTAAATGATAATCTTTATATGCTTGATATTGAATGTCCTTATAACAAAATAATGCAAATAGAGTCACATGGTACAAAACGAAACTTGAATGAGAATTCCGCCAACTTATGGCATAAGCGATTAGGAGATATATCTAAACAAAAAATTCAGAGGCTTATGTCGGAAGGTATTCTTATATCCTTTGATTTATCAGACTTTCTAGTCTGCATTCAATGTATCAAGGGTAAGTAGAAAAACAAGAGGAATTTCCATGTTGAAAGAGATAAGGATGTCTTAGAACTAATTCATATAGATATATGTGGTTTGTTCCCAACAGGTTCTTGGAATGGAAAAAGGTATTTTATTACGTTCATAGATGATTACTCAAGGTATGGATAACTGTATTTGATTCATGAGAAATCTCAATCACTTGACGTGTTCAAGTCATTCAAAGCTGAAGTCGAACTTCAACTTGGAAAGAAAATAAAAGCTGTCAAATCTGACCGTGGTGGTGAATAATATGGTTAGTATGATGCATCAGGGGAACACCATCTAGGGCCCTTCGCGCTTTCATCGATGAGTATGGAATTGTTCCGCAATACACAATGCTGGGAAAACCCAACATGAATGGAGTTAATGACAAAATCGAACTCTTAAGAAAATGGTTAGGAGTATGATTAGTCATTCTTCTCTTCCAGAGTCTTTTTGGGGAGAAGCATTAAAGTCCGCAACTTATATCCTTAATAGAGTACCTAGTAAAGTAATAACTAAAACCCCTTTGTTGTACCCCAAAATTCGCCCTCTTCATTTTTTTTAATAATAAATAATTGGCTAACACTTAATTAATAGGTGCATCGCATACATATCATTCATGCATTGATCATGGGTTCGAGATTTTCCAATCGTATGAATCTGTACAATTCTGAAGAAGAGGTTTGTTTCTCAAAAGTTGAATATTTGAGGTTCTATCAATTCAAGCATCCTCTCAGTATACAAGATGTGTGTCCAGAGGCTTCTGATTATTATCTCGCGAGTTGAGGTTTTGGAGTTCTGATCGTCTATCAGGTGGATGCTGATTACAATTTCGAGTTACAGTGTGTTGTGGTCAGATATTTGAACCCGAACTGATTCTATGGCCTTCCGTGAGTTGTGAAGCATTGGTATTTGGCTTATCGATCTACGCGATTTATCAGAAAATCAAGAACGAACAGATAAAATGATATTTGAGCGCGTGTATCAAAAATTCAACAAAAGTCAAAGTATGCCTGAGTGGAGTTTTTGGTCAAAATTACGGACAAAAGTCGACATTTGCGAAAATGCAATCATTTGTTGAGAAGAATCGGAAGAATTGGGTGAAAATGAGGTTTCTTGCATTTTAAGTAATCTTGGACTTAGAAAATTTTTCTAAGTTTTAAGGTACTTTGTGTTCACGGAGCCATGTTGCCGCATCCGTATCTTGCCCGTCTGTGGTCAGAAGTTTGTGAATTGATAGTCGTTGGAAAGAGCGCATTTTGTACTCCGACTTTGTGATTATGAGGATTTTTCCAGAAACGCCCGGATTTCGAGTTATAAAGCTCCGAAGTTTGAAGTTCATAACTTTTGAAGTTTTACACTTAGTAAAATTTTGTGTTTTTAATGTTTTCAAGTGCTCGACTTCGGAGACATTTTACACACGCGTTTCGAGGCGTCGATTCGGGTCGAGTTCAAAATCAAAGTTGTTCATTTAATGGCAATCTACAACTTTGCTGAAGAAATCGAATCCATTCGAGAAACGTATCAAAAATTACAGAGCTCGGAAGTTACGGTTTATCATTTCTCAAAATTCAACACTTTGAAATATTTTGAAGTGTTTGTTTCTATGCTCAAGCTGACAGCTTCAGCAGGGTCGATTATATCATAGTTCGTGGCTCCGAATCGAAAAATATTCAACTGGAAAATTGTTCATCTCACGGCGGTCTATAACTTTTTTGAAGGAGTCGATTTCATTCGAGACTCGAATCGGAAATTATAAAGCTCAGAAAATAAGAACTCATTATGTTTGTAAAGTTCGAGTAGTTTTTGTGCACATGTTCAGGGCTGTTTTCATCAATGATTCGGTCGCCGCACGAAGAAATTCCGAACACGAAAGTTTGAGTTTGTAATTCCATCTACAAGTTCCGTTTAGAAACTTTTTCGTTTCGGACGTCGGAGCTGGAAGAAACGAAGCGCCGTAGTTTGCAATATGAAGTTGTCAAAACGCAAGACAGCATACACACTTTTGCCATGGCTATGGAAGCATTTCATCAAACAGTTTTTGTGCACGTGTTCAGGGATGTTTTCTCGTTGATTCGATCGCTGCACGGAGAAACTTCGAACATGAAAGTTGGAGTTTGCCTTATACACTACATGTTCTGTTTAGAAACTTTTTCGTTTCGGACGTCGGAGCGGGAGATACGAAGTGCCGTAAGTGGCAGCTTGAAGTTGGAAATTGCCGCAAGACATGCACCAGATTTGCCCAGCCAGGCCAGGCATTTCATCGAACAGTCACGATGTAAACTTCAAACACTTATTTTTCAATGATTAAGGCTCCGTTTGGATTTTTGTCGAACTAAAGAGTTGTCGTATCATACGCAAGATTTCTGATGGCACCAAGTTTGTGTTATTCGGTCGAGTATCGAAAAAGTTATGGATCCGTAAAGTGGTGAACACGGATTGAGTGTTAAACTTGACACTAAGAAAAAATTTCAATTCTCAAGTATTCAAAACAGCTTATGCCGTCGTAACTTCGAAGCTAAATACGGCGAGCTTGTGATCATTTTTTCATCGGGCATTCAACATCAATGTTGTTGTATTAAGTGTGATCTTCGAGTCGACACTCTCGATATATCGATCGGGTTACTACACACCGAGATAATATCATCTAAAGCAACCGGCGTGGTTATGTTGTTTAGAAAAAAGAAGAGGTGGCAGAAAAAAGAAGAGGTGGCAGTAGAGTATTCATAACCTCCAGTTCCATTATTCTACACGATGACAGTAATAAAAAAAAACTAACAGCATGGATTTTTTACTTGTTGGTTTTTTTTTCTCACAGTAACAATCATTTGGATTTTTCTTGTTTGCTCTCCATAATGATAACAATAAAAAAAAAGCTAACACTCTCATTTTTTTTTAATAACACTCACTTCCTTCATAACGAACTCAACTCACCATTACTTCTTCCTCAAAAACTATAACAAACTTTTCTCAACACCATTCATTTTTCCTGTCCACCGTAACTAACAACCTTTTCTCCGCCGTAACAAACTCCATAAGCTCTGATGCCGTTACACTCTTCACTCCTCTCATCCTTCACTCTCCTTCATCCACACTCTCTTCTTCTTTCTGTGTAACAACCTTCACCATAACCGCCGCGCTTTTGCCATGAACATCACCATGTTTTCTTCCGTCATCATTCCTTCCACGCCATAATCGTTGCCATTCTCTTCTTCATCGGATCAGAATTTTGCTACACAAAGGATGCATTTAATACCATAGCTTCATCTCCCTCATCCATAACAGAAGGTCATTCTCTTTTTCTCATGCATTCTTCGAAGAAGCTCCAAAAAATGTAACAAACTCTCTCGTGTCTCACCGTAACAAGGATCTTTCTTTCTCTCCTTCGCCATAACGGTGCTTCTGGTTTATCTCTTCACTCGTGAACATCATCAAGATCTCTGATTCACTCCTGAAGAGAAGAGTTCTCTCAAGAATTGACGCCAATTCCTTCGTCTTCAAGCCTGAATCCAACCCTCGTCTTTCAACTATTATCGGAACGTTCAAGTTTTCCAGTTTCAATTTTCGTTCCCGATCTGTAGTGAGAAAACCAGAGGTCATAGCGAGGTTCAAAGATTCTGAAGATCAACACTCATTATCATCAAGATTCGAGGGATAGATCGTAGAAGTTTTCCGAAGATTACTCCATAGCCGCGAGCTCCGATTGAGTAAGTTCTCTGAAAATTCTCAGCATGCTATTTATATTGTGATAAGAGCGTGTAGACTTCGTTCCCGTGCTTCATTCTTAGTATAGTATGACGATAGATGCAGGATTTTCCTTTCTTCTCGGATGTGTTTTGTTTTCAAACTTTAGATCTGAATTTTGTGTCCAAGATTCGCCGATTTCGAGTAGTTTCTAGAGTGTATCTAAGTCGGATTCGATATCAGTGTAAAACTCGAGTCAGACCATGCCCGTTTCATCCATTTCTGACTGCATTTTAGTTTTCCAGCGGCCGGTGAGATGAAGAAGATGATCGGCGATTGTTAGCTCCGGCGACCCTCCTTTGAACCCTATGCATGCCTTTCTCCCATTGGATCATGTGTTTTTCCATACCAACCGCTCAGATCTTGCCACCTGTTACTCTTGTTTTTTTTAAATAAAAATAATAATAATAATAAAATCTGATTTAGTAATGTTGACCAATTGATTAAGTTTGTAATGTACATAAAAATATAACGTGACACATTAAATAAGAAAATCTGAATAAAAAATAATAAGAGTTTTTTGTGGCAATTGGACTTAGTGCAATAAGGTTCTGGGCTTAGCGAATTCCAGTTTATACCCCCCTGTTAATAGGCCCAAGCGCCAGTTTTACTAGATTTAGTTCAAACTGAAATTAGGCAATGCACCCCCCTGTTTTTCCATGTACATAATACTAACACCTAATCAATTTTGATTTCGATTTCGATTTTTGACATGTAAAAAATACATAAAAACATATTCTGACATTTTAGGATATTAGAACATTTTTTAATTTTTTTTTTAATTCATTTTTAATAACATGATTAAAAGTATGTTTCACTCATGCTGTTAGTGTTTTTAGTTGGCATGAATTTTGGTAAAACTAGGCCTTAGCAATGTCATGATAGATGTCATGACATTCAGAGATTGAAGATAAATCCTACCTGCTAAGGATGTTAAAAGACAGCTCAGAACTGGAAGCTAAAGCTGTGCTGGAAATTCTACAGAAAACAGTCTGATGTCATAACAGATGTTATGACATTCAGTGTGACATTCTGTTCTGCAGAATCTGTTTTTTCCTGAGATTTTTCAGGAAGTTTGTTGAGCTGCTAAATATTGTTTTTCTGTTATTAGAAAGCATGCTCACGTGGCTGCTAGGTTAATCTTAATTAAACCTAAATTGGTTGTTGAAAAGACCATGTTTTTAGGATTAAATTAAGTGAACCCTAGCTATCTTTATGGAAGCCCAAAACTGAAGTTTCAGGACTGCTTCTATAAAAGGAATTCAACCCTTACAATTGTGTTGCGCCCTTGGATTATATTGAAGAGATAGCAGCTTGTTATTTGTGTACTGTTAGGATTAGTAACAGTTGGTATTTGTAATTCTAGTTTCTCTTGTGAGCCAAGCAACTATCAATTGATAAGTGCATTGGACTAGGATTTGTTTGTAAGGGTAGTTTATCACTCAAAGCTTTAAAGCACGAGTGTTTGTCTCTTGATTGAAAGCTTTGAAGCGAGATCAAGATAGTTTATTGAAGTGTGTCTTCACAATTCAATTATTCAATAGGTTGATATCACTACTGTGATTGAGGGGGAGTGAGTAGGTACTCAAATCTAAGTAGCACTTAGGTTGAAGTTGAATTGGGTAGGTTTTAAATGAAGGAGATAAACTGGTGGTTTATTCCTGAATTAATTCTACTAATAGTGAATTTCCTCCCTGGCTTGGTAGCCCCCAGATGTAGGTGTAGTTAGACACTGAACTGGGTAAACAACTTATTGTGTTCTTTACTGTTATTTATATTTACTGTGTAAATTGTTAACAGAGTGTAAGATAGTGTGTCATAACATTCTCTGTGACATCACAAATCTGCTGCCAGGAATTTCACATGCCACTTGAAGTTCTCCGGAGCATTTCATTAGCTCGCGTGCTCTTCGGATTCCATATCCGTTCGGTACTTGCTACACTGTTTATTGCATTCTCTTACAGCTTTCCTAGATATCATGAGAAGTAGGGCTTTACAGCTTTCTTTTGCCATGAGAAGTAGGAATAGAGACGCATGATGGGGCTTCCGTAGCTGGAGCATGTTCAGGAACCCCTCTGGTTTATTTAAAGACCCGTTTAGGGAAATTCTACTTGTGATCTGTGCATATTTGTTTGTTTGTTTCTTGCAGGTTCCCTTGGTTAGGTTTGGTTCTTTAGCCTAGACATTAGGATCCACATCCTTTGCATGTCAACATAGGTAGAGATTCTCTTGCATCCTAAACCATAGGGCTAACCTTTTGCTTTGCTAGTTTCTTTTTGCATGTTGCATGTGATTAAAACTAAAACTTGCTTTTCCTTTCAAACTCAAAACACTTAATAATGGTTTAAACTCCTTTCTCAAGGTAAAAACAACCAACCAACACCAACTCTTTTTCGCCTTTGCGCGCTCTCTTTCTTTTTGTGTTTAAAACCTTTTCACAAGTAAAAAACACAAAACACACCAAAACAAGTGAGCTGAACTACGGCGCTCTGACTTTCCCATTGCACGCGGGAATACGTAGGCATCTTGTCACGGGGCTCGATCGAGCAAACTTTGTAAATACTTCCTTCTTTTCCCCGTGGTTTCTTATTTTCTCTTTTCTTTTGCATGCATGATTAGCGATTAAGCATAGATATAACATACCCTTTAGCTAGAATTAGAAAGTGGATACCGTAGAGTACTACGGGCGTGTGGGGTGCTAATCCCTTCCCCTCGCGTAACTAACCCCCTTACCTATATTCTCTCGATCTCATGGTTATAGGACCGTGATTTCTCCCCTCAGGGTTACTCGATGTTTTCCTTTCTCCCTCGTGAGATAAAAGACGTTCGATGGCGACTCTATTTGATACTAGTTATCATTTGTCGGAGGTTCCGCCGGTGTTTTCACCCTTATGAACTACGGACTGGGAAAAAGCCCAGCATTAGACACATGCACATTTGGGGATGCCTAGTTGAAGCGAGGCCTTATAAGCCTCATAAAGGTATGTTGGATTCAAATACAATTAGTTGTTATTTTATTGGATATGTTGAACGCTCTTACGAGTACAAGTTTTATAATCCCATCACTAAACAATTTTTGAAACGGGAAATGCAAGATTCCTTGAGGATGTAGAGTTTGGAGGGGAAGGAATCATAAGGAGTGTCTCCTTTGATGAAGAAACTATTTCTCACAATGATCAAGTCTTTGTACCTATCTTTGTTCAAGAAACAAATTCTGAAACAAACAATGATGTTATTCCTAACATCCCTCAAGAACAAGACATCATTAATGAGTTTCTTCCTTAAGAACCACCTATAGTTCAAACTCAACAACCTTAAGAGCCACCATTAAGAAGATCCACTAGAGAGAAGAAGAGTGCAATTTCATATGATTATGTTGTATTTCTTCAGGAACGTGAGGATGGCATTGGTTTGACTGAGGAAGATCATGTAACGCCCGATTATTTAATTAATTATCTAATTAAATATTTTCAGTTAATTGCGAATTATCTGTTGAAGCTGTGTTGTGTCGTGATATATTGCATGACGATATAAGTTGATAAGCCGCTGAGTTAATTATTCGGTCGATTAATATTAAAAATAATATTTATTGATTATTGATAATTATAGTAATATTGGAATAGTTATAATATTATTTGGGCTTATTTAAGTGGTTGTAATAGCAAGAGTGGGGGTGTTAAAATGTGAGCCCGTTGGAAATAATAATAATAAATATTATTATTTGGTTAAGTATATATAAGAAATTTAGGGTTTTGTGAGGAGAAAAAAATAGGTTGTTGTCAGTACGTGAGGAAAGTGGCAAGAGAAGAACAAGGGTTCCATGGAAAAGTTGCAAAGTGGCAGAAAGAAAAATAAAGGTTCCAAGGGTTGGTCGTAGAAGTTGCAGAAAGAAGAAAAAGTTGGAAGCTTTGGCAAGACTAGAATTCGATCAGTAAAATAAAGCAACCTCTAATCCAGGTAAGGGTGGGGTTCAATCTCTATAATCAAGTATATGATAGACCGTATGCGGGGTTAGGTTGTATGAATGTGTGCCATGATTGTTTGTTAATTTTGTGATGTGTTGATTATAAGAAAAATAGTTGGTTATGTTTGTAATTGTTTTTATGTTGGCTTTAATTTTTGGTAAAACTAGTTTTTGTCAATGTCTTAACTGATGTCATGACATTCAGAGTTGAAGATAAATTCTGCAGAAGAAGAATAAAATAGGTATAGCTCAGACTGGGAGTTAACTGTTATGCTGGAAATCTGCAAGAAGAATGACTGATGTCATGACCAATGTTATGACATTCTGTGCAACATCTGCTGTTCTGCAAATTTACTTTTCCTGAGACTTTTCAGGATTTCTGTTGAGCTGTTTTATTATGGATTATGTTATTGGATCACATGCTCACGTGGATCTAAGGTTAACCTTGTTTAACCCTAAATTGGTTTGTTAAAAAGACCAAGTCTTTAGGTTAAATTAAGTTAAACTCTAGCTATAATTATGGAAGCCCAAATTGAAGTCTTTTTACTGCTTTTATATTAGTGAGAAAACCCTGATGTTACTGTTGCGCCTTTTACTGTGGACAAGTTTAAGCAGACTGTTAATTTGTGTATTCTAGTTATTTCTTGTGAGCCAAGAAATTATCATTTGATAAGTGCCTTGGACTAGGATTTGATTGTAAGGGTTGTTTATCACTCAAAGCTTTGAAGCACGAGTGTTGTGTCTCTTGATTAAAGCTTTGAAGCAAAATCAAGTATGGTTATTGAAGAGTGTCTTCACAATTCAATTAATCAATAGGTTGATATCACTGTTGTGATTGAGGGGGAGTGAGTAGGAACTCAGGTCTAAGTAGGACATAGATTGAAGTTGCATTGGGTAGGTCTTAAGTGAAGGAGATAAACTGGTTGGTTTATTCCTGAATTAATACTGCTTATAGTGAATTTCCTCCCTGGCTTGGTAGCCCCCAGATGTAGGTGTAGTTAGACACTGAACTGGGTAAACAACTTATTGTGTTCTTTACTGTTATTTATATTTACTGTGTAAATTGTTAACAGAGTGTAAGATAGTGTGTCATAACATTCTCTGTGACATCACAAATCTGCTGCCAGGAATTTCACATGCCACTTGAAGTTCTCCGGAGCATTTCATTAGCTCGCGTGCTCTTCGGATTCCATATCCGTTCGGTACTTGCTACACTGTTTATTGCATTCTCTTACAGCTTTCCTAGATATCATGAGAAGTAGGGCTTTACAGCTTTCTTTTGCCATGAGAAGTAGGAATAGAGACGCATGATGGGGCTTCCGTAGCTGGAGCATGTTCAGGAACCCCTCTGGTTTATTTAAAGACCCGTTTAGGGAAATTCTACTTGTGATCTGTGCATATTTGTTTGTTTGTTTCTTGCAGGTTCCCTTGGTTAGGTTTGGTACTTTAGCCTAAACATTAGGATCCACATCCTTTGCATGTCAACATAGGTAGAGATTCTCTTGCATCCTAAACCATAGGGCTAACCTTTTGCTTTGCTAGTTTCTTTTTGCATGTTGCATGTGATTAAAACTAAAACTTGCTTTTCCTTTCAAACTCAAAACACTTAATAATGGTTTAAACTCCTTTCTCAAGGTAAAAACAACCAACCAACACCAACTCTTTTTCGCCTTTGCGCGCTCTCTTTCTTTTTGTGTTTAAAACCTTTTCACAAGTAAAAAACACAAAACACACCAAAACAAGTGAGCTGAACTACGGCGCTCTGACTTTCCCATTGCACGCGGGAATACGTAGGCATCTTGTCACGGGGCTCGATCGAGCAAACTTTGTAAATACTTCCTTCTTTTCCCCGTGGTTTCTTATTTTCTCTTTTCTTTTGCATGCATGATTAGCGATTAAGCATAGATATAACATACCCTTTAGCTAGAATTAGAAAGTGGATACCGTAGAGTACTACGGGCGTGTGGGGTGCTAATCCCTTCCCCTCGCGTAACTAACCCCCTTACCTATATTCTCTCGATCTCATGGTTATAGGACCGTGATTTCTCCCCTCAGGGTTACTCGATGTTTTCCTTTCTCCCTCGTGAGATAAAAGACGTTCGATGGCGACTCTATTTGATACTAGTTATCATTTGTCGGAGGTTCCGCCGGTGTTTTCACCCTTATGAACTACGGACTGGGAAAAAGCCCAGCATTAGACACATGCACATTTGGGGATGCCTAGTTGAAGCGAGGCCTTATAAGCCTCATAAAGGTATGTTGGATTCAAATACAATTAGTTGTTATTTTATTGGATATGTTGAACGCTCTTACGAGTACAAGTTTTATAATCCCATCACTAAACAATTTTTGAAACGGGAAATGCAAGATTCCTTGAGGATGTAGAGTTTGGAGGGGAAGGAATCATAAGGAGTGTCTCCTTTGATGAAGAAACTATTTCTCACAATGATCAAGTCTTTGTACCTATCTTTGTTCAAGAAACAAATTCTGAAACAAACAATGATGTTATTCCTAACATCCCTCAAGAACAAGACATCATTAATGAGTTTCTTCCTTAAGAACCACCTATAGTTCAAACTCAACAACCTTAAGAGCCACCATTAAGAAGATCCACTAGAGAGAAGAAGAGTGCAATTTCATATGATTATGTTGTATTTCTTCAGGAACGTGAGGATGGCATTGGTTTGACTGAGGAAGATCATGTAACGCCCGATTATTTAATTAATTATCTAATTAAATATTTTCAGTTAATTGCGAATTATCTGTTGAAGCTGTGTTGTGTCGTGATATATTGCATGACGATATAAGTTGATAAGCCGCTGAGTTAATTATTCGGTCGATTAATATTAAAAATAATATTTATTGATTATTGATAATTATAGTAATATTGGAATAGTTATAATATTATTTGGGCTTATTTAAGTGGTTGTAATAGCAAGAGTGGGGGTGTTAAAATGTGAGCCCGTTGGAAATAATAATAATAAATATTATTATTTGGTTAAGTATATATAAGAAATTTAGGGTTTTGTGAGGAGAAAAAAATAGGTTGTTGTCAGTACGTGAGGAAAGTGGCAAGAGAAGAACAAGGGTTCCATGGAAAAGTTGCAAAGTGGCAGAAAGAAAAATAAAGGTTCCAAGGGTTGGTCGTAGAAGTTGCAGAAAGAAGAAAAAGTTGGAAGCTTTGGCAAGACTAGAATTCGATCAGTAAAATAAAGCAACCTCTAATCCAGGTAAGGGTGGGGTTCAATCTCTATAATCAAGTATATGATAGACCGTATGCGGGGTTAGGTTGTATGAATGTGTGCCATGATTGTTTGTTAATTTTGTGATGTGTTGATTATAAGAAAAATAGTTGGTTATGTTTGTAATTGTTTTTATGTTGGCTTTAATTTTTGGTAAAACTAGTTTTTGTCAATGTCTTAACTGATGTCATGACATTCAGAGTTGAAGATAAATTCTGCAGAAGAAGAATAAAATAGGTATAGCTCAGACTGGGAGTTAACTGTTATGCTGGAAATCTGCAAGAAGAATGACTGATGTCATGACCAATGTTATGACATTCTGTGCAACATCTGCTGTTCTGCAAATTTACTTTTCCTGAGACTTTTCAGGATTTCTGTTGAGCTGTTTTATTATGGATTATGTTATTGGATCACATGCTCACGTGGATCTAAGGTTAACCTTGTTTAACCCTAAATTGGTTTGTTAAAAAGACCAAGTCTTTAGGTTAAATTAAGTTAAACTCTAGCTATAATTATGGAAGCCCAAATTGAAGTCTTTTTACTGCTTTTATATTAGTGAGAAAACCCTGATGTTACTGTTGCGCCTTTTACTGTGGACAAGTTTAAGCAGACTGTTAATTTGTGTATTCTAGTTATTTCTTGTGAGCCAAGAAATTATCATTTGATAAGTGCCTTGGACTAGGATTTGATTGTAAGGGTTGTTTATCACTCAAAGCTTTGAAGCACGAGTGTTGTGTCTCTTGATTAAAGCTTTGAAGCAAAATCAAGTATGGTTATTGAAGAGTGTCTTCACAATTCAATTAATCAATAGGTTGATATCACTGTTGTGATTGAGGGGGAGTGAGTAGGAACTCAGGTCTAAGTAGGACATAGATTGAAGTTGCATTGGGTAGGTCTTAAGTGAAGGAGATAAACTGGTTGGTTTATTCCTGAATTAATACTGCTTATAGTGAATTTCCTCCCTGGCTTGGTAGCCCCCAGATGTAGGTGTAGTTACACACTGAACTGGGTAAACAATTGTTTGTGTTCTTTACTGTTTTTTACATTACTTTGTGAATTGTTAAACAAAGTGTCAGATACGGTGTCATAACACTCTCTGTGACATCACGTATCTGCTGCCAGGAATTTCAATGTTGCTTGTTGTCTTTCTGTCGATTGTTAGTGAAGAATTTAATTTGTCGTTTCTGTGATAATTGTGTTGCTCCAAATCATTGTGGTGTTTGTTTTTGTGAATCGATGGAATGCTTGATAGTGGTGTTGGTTGTTGTGAATCGATGGAATGCTTGATAGTGGTGTTGAATCGAAACTAGAAATTATGAAGAAGACGAAGAAAAAGGTTTAAGGGATGACCACCCCCTGAGTGTAGGAGGCGCCCGCCCTTGAAGGACATTGGGCATGGGGAGTCCGCCCTAGAGGTAAGGTATGTGGGCCTCAAACTTTTATTGTGAGCTCCCTTAGTTGTAGTGGGCCCATGGTCTAAAATTCCTTATCAAAAGTATCTTCTACTTTCATTTGCAACTCGAGAGTTGATTCCTCACCAATCAAAACCAAAATTTTATTCTTTGGAGTGGATTTTGAGTTGAACCGGGCAATTTTCATCTGATACGCGAAGTTCAAAAAATCACATCTCGCTCGATTTTTATCAAAATGAGGTGGGGCCAGTTCCAAAAGTTCACAAATTTCGTTAGCTTAAATTGTCTTAGAAATACTCATTCGCAAATTTTGAACAGAAGACCCTCGTTCGAGGCATTTACTCTGAAGAGCGCATTGAAAATTCTGCATGTGTCAGTCGCCTGAAAACTATGCTGAAACTTCAAAAATTCATATCGACTTGACCGCTCATCCGATTGAGTCAAAATTATGATTTACTAGAGAAAATTTGTGTTCCGAACATTTTTCGTTTAGAGTTCGACTTCAAATTCTTGACGGATCTAGCTGTTTTGGGCTAATTACAAAAATTATTCAGATAATCGCGATTTGGGCTTGATTATGGATCTAAGGCACTCTTAGGCCCAATTCCCTAGGCTATAAATATATTTTTTCCTTCACTAAACACAAAAACACTCTCATTTGCTAAATTTTCGTCTCAAATCAACTCTTAGTTCTCTCTAATTCTCTCAACTCTTACATTAGTGACGACAAGTACTTTTATGTCATCAAGTACGTTGATGTGGCGGTCATCGGGATTTTGTCATGTTATACATTAGTGACGACAACCGCATTTCAATAATTATGTGGCCTAATATATTTATTTAATTATATTAGTTATTTTGTCAAATAAAGTTCCTTAAATATTTATGTGATCAAATAATATTAAAAAAGGTCATTTAGATTTTATTTAGGAATTATTTAATTAATTAAATAATTGGATATGGGATCAAATATGAGTGGATGCAAGATGACCCAATTTGGGAATAATGGGAACCCCTAATTGGCCATCCCACTATATAGGCTATGGTTCCCAATATACCGTACGTAAACAAATTATTTGTTCTCCCCATCTAAAGAGGATTAAAGGCATTATGAGTACCGATTGAGGAAGAACCACGCAAGCCATCACTTTCAGGATTACCGCCAACATAAACTTACTTTCTCGATGGATCCAGATATTTCTAAAATTATTCTTCAATTTTATACATGCTTGTATGATTATTAGGTTTCTGCATAAATTATATGTTATACCTTATAAGCATGTATATCTGATTGACAGTTAGGTCACTTAATTATTATAACAAAAGATTTATAGTTCAAGTTTTTTAGATGATATAAAGTAAATACAAATTTGTTCAATATATACTATATATCAAATATTATTTTGAGAATTTTTGCCTCCTTTTATATAGTGTATAAAATATTTCACTTTATTAATTTTTGTTAAAGCGACATAAGTAAGAAATAATAACAAACATTGCTTAAATTCTTTTAAATAAATCTAATATATAAAATTATGATGAGTTCTTTGGCAAGTATGCCAAGTGTCATTTTCTCATCCATTCTTCTATTTATGTTTCAGTTATAAATGGAAACTTTCTTTATATGTATTACTATTATATTTTTTAATTTTTTAATTTATATCATTAATATGATTCTTTTTGTGTCACGCGTAAAACAAGAAATTAACATTTGGAATATACCATTGGACTGCAACCATTCAATTTTTCATTTTCCATTGCACAATGCAACATTCTCTATTTACGGCATTAAATTCTTCCTAATTTCCAAACTCTAATTCATCTTTTAAGAGGCATCAAACAACCAATTTCAATTTCTACTCATCAATGACTTATGTTTCCTAGGTAAGATCATGATTCACGATTTCAATTGAGTTTCTTTTGTGCGATAACCATATCAATTATGTGGATATAAATATGTATTATTCGTCTCAAATTATAGACATATTGGATTTCTTCTTCATAGTTGTTATTCACGATTTTACGTCAATCTTTTTGTGTTAGGTTTGTTCATGGCTATCGGAGGTTCATATATTTTCATCTATTATTTATGTTTTCTGATCGTACATAAAATCCATAGGCCCGAGACATGTAGTCGGCTAGGCCTGACACTCAGCCAAGCAGGGATACCGGAGGAACCTATGACTATGGGACGTAGGAATGTGAAGAGACTATTGTCGAGCACACAATCCAACCCTAGGGGTTATGGATAGCTCGACAATTATGGGGACGTTATGCCCAAGTCGGCCATCAAAGATGTAATCGCCGCTTTAAGTCTGATGGCGCACGTTACACTTTGAAGTTATCATCCCAATGCGGCGGATGTTACTTATCTTAAAGACAACTCAGTTACAAAATTAAGGAGGCATGGCCGTTACAGGACTAATAAAAGAGGTCTTGATACTTCTATAAATAGTGCTCCCGATTGAGTGGTAAGCAAGACATATAGCTCGAGGCACAACTATCCTCACTTGAGCTCTAAATCCCTAAACATACCTACAAAATTATTCTAGCAATAACATTTGACGCCCACCGAGGGGCCTCAGTTAAACATTCCCAGGCCACCATAATCGAATTACAAAAGCAATGTCTAACACACCTGAAAATGATCCACCACCGCCAAACTTGGCGCATTTGTTGGCCATGATTGATGACCTGCATCAACACAACAACACCCTGCAAGATAATGTTCAGGCTCTTCAGCAGAGGAGCCAAGAGGAAACTGACGAGCAAGAGGGAGAGCTTTTGGAGCCACAGCCTCTGTCCCAAGCCATCTGGGACGACGAAGTCCCAAAAAACTTTAAACCTCCCGTTCTAGCGACATATGACGGTAAAACAAATCCTCATGAGCATATTATCTCTGTTAATAATACCATGGCCTTGATAGGGGCCAGCGATTCTTTGAAATGCAAGTTAATGGATGGCACTTTTAGAGAATCTGCGTTGAGATGGTACATGGGTTTGCCTCGACTATCAGTGATCAACTATTAGGACTTTAACAAGAAGATGATTCAAAAGTTCTCGGCAAATCATCATCGAAAGGTGGTGAATACCTCACTTTTCGGTGTCAGGCAACTGCCGACAGAGACTTTGAGGGACTACATGGCACATTTTAATGAAAAAAGCATAAAGGTCTCCCACCCCAATCAGGAGATCTTCGTGGCGGCGTTCCAACATGGACTCCGACCCAGGCAGTTTAGTGAGTCTCTAACTCAGAAATCGGCTAAGAGTATGGATGAGATCATCACCCGAGCATAATCTTATGTGAAGGGTGAAGAGAGTAACATGGAGAAAAGAGCCCGAGATGAAGGCGTCGGGCACCGAGCTCATCCTCAGGATAATCCACCTCCAAAGGAGCGTTCATGTGAAAGATGGTCTCAACAACCACCTCGCCACTCAAGTAGGTCAGATGAGACCTTTACTCCTTTGAATGCAAGTGATCGGTCACCATTTCTAGTAAGTTTATGTATTTTATATGACATTAATTCATCACTTTGGTAACACTTTTGGTCATTTTTATTTGTTTTCAAGTAAGTCAGTGTGTTTCCTTTATTATAGTGTCGCGTTGCATTTTGATTGAAAATTTATGTCAAAAGATTCTTTTTATGCCTTTGTTTGGTAGTGTTAGTGTTTCAGGTTGATGCATGTTATCGGAGGAACTAATGGAAGGACTTTAAGGACTCTGGAAGGCTGAAGGATTAAAAATGTTGAAGAATCAGGAGTCAAAATGGGCCCCCGTGTGCATCAACATGGCATGTGTTGAAAAGCTACAGGAAAGCTTGAAAACACTGAAGTCAGAGGATCAACACGGGTCCCCGTGTGCATCAACACGGCCCGTGTTGAAAGGCCTGATCAAATAGCCAAGATACCAACACGGGAACCCGTGTGCATCAACATGGCCAGTGTTGGTGGACGCGTGTGGAAAATTGCACTTTGTGATTTTTGGATCCCTTTTTGTCATTAAGGGTACTTTGGACTTTTTGCAAAGACTGGGATTGAGCTGAGACTATTTGAACGAATTTGGTGTAAGGAGAAAGCACTTTTTTGATGGATGGAAGAAAATATTGCACAATGGAAGATAGCTACTACGGAGGATTGGAAGACGGCGAGATTCAAGGGCATCAACCATTGAAGATCAAAGTCATCTTATTCTTTGTAATGTTTAATTTCTATACTCTGTTTTCTTTAAGTACTATGAGAGGCTAACCCCCCAATGCTAGGGGGTGGTCCTGATTTGGTATTGTAATGACTATGAACCCTTAAGTTTTAATCAAAGTGTTTATGTTGTGTCAATTCAATTTTGCAACGTTGTTATGCTTCCTCTTTCAGAAAAATTGAGGAAGATCTATGGCTAACAAGTATTGGACTGTAGTTGTTAGGGTTTGTGCTTAATTGGATTAGAGTAGATATCACCTAGGACTAGGGGTATCCCTTTAATCACCTATGATAACCTTGATATTATGAATGCTTAAATTCACTCTTTTTCATCATGCTATTGAGACTAAAACTGAAAGTTTAAAGGTTGTTCACTAAGGACTTAGGGAACAACAATCTAGAGGTGGGTAATTTAACACACATAGTTAACTTTGAAAAGGTTAGGGATCATAACATTGCAAACTAAATCAACCGCTACCCCTAGCATGTTTTTATAAATCAAAAGTCAGGTTTAAACATTCTGTCATTTATGTTTAATAAGGATTTATTCCAATTTTCCCAAAAACCATTGTTTTTGTTCAAGTGGTAAGACATCATACTTTGTGTTTCCTACGCAATCCTCGAGAGTGATATCTATGGGGTGAAACCCACTATTACTACATCGGTAAAAATAGTACACTTGTTATTTTTCCGATCAACAAGGAGGGAGGACATTTGGAAGGATGTGAATCATTTGAATCTGTTTACCGTACCATGGAGGTCGCGGTCAGTGAACACAATGATGGGCATGGATACAGAGGCATGGTGTAACACCCCAATTCTACCCAAAGTTTTATATGCAAAAATCAGAGTAATTTTAAAATTTCATAAATTAAATACTGAGGCGTTACACCATCAAAAACAACTCACTTTAAAATAGTTTACTTTAAAGTATAATTTTCGGATACATAGCATCGCAGGAAAACATAAATTGATTCATAGAAATCAAAACATCTCCTTTATTAAACTTTCTCATCAAAATCATGTTTTTATGAATTATGGTTCTTATTCACAAAAGGAATAATAATAAAACAACAACAACAAGACGACATAAATATTTCCCCAGTGCTACGTGTCGGGCGACACCGACTCGACTAACACTATAGACTCGTCTTCATAACACCCGTTACCAATATATAGGTAACCGAAACAAGTAAAGGGTGAGATACTCCAAAACATATAATTAAGGCATGATATAATATATATATATATATATATATATATATATATATATAGTGTCGGAATTATAAAGGGTATAGATTAATAAGTGTAATTCCAACACATAATCAAAACTCACTTACTTTACTAGTCATCTTATTGTGTATAATCTACACTTTATCACCATAACCTCATCGACATAAACGTCACAACAAACATAAACTTCCATCACCATGAAATCGTCACGAGCTAATACATCACTAATTAACACGGCAGTCTTAAACAACAACATCAACCAACAACATTAAATAATGCTAATAATATAAGCAACACAAATAAATCATCACAAATTGGCTAAATCCCATCTTCGCTTTTGGCATAAAGCCCATCTTCGCTTTTGGCATAAAGCCCATCTTCACAACATCATCACAAACATCATCATATCATATATCATCGCAATTCAATATCATCCATCAATCAACAAAACCCAATGCCAAACAACTCAAACATAAACATAACCGACTCCATGAGACACGACTATGTTATGCATGTGGTACCCATCGCTTTGTCCGTAATTAGGGACACTTGGCATAAAGCCGATCTTCGCTCGACATAAAAGCCATCATCGCTTGGCATAAAAGCCCTCTTCGCTTATGAAATGTATGTGACTCGACAATAAAACAACACAACACAAAGACATCATCATCGCTCATCCAAATTGGCATAAAGCCCACATCGCCATAATTTATCCAAAACAAGATAAATATATCATCGCATCATAATTGCATTATGCAAACATCACTAATAAATTCACCAAAAGTCATGCATTCACAAATCGGAAGCATATATTAACAACATCAATTTAATCATCACATCATCATGTACAAAACATATATCATCACATTGCATATCAACAAGTATTCATTAATAAATACACCGTCGCAAATCTTACGTTTATTCACACCGCATCATTATTAATTAATTCACTAAATTCCGAAAACGGGAAAATAGTCAAACACCTATAATCGTCACGAAAGCCATTCCTAACAACCGATATTAATCAAAATCGTCGACGTCGAAATCGGATTGTCCATACGTACCTTAAATCTACTAAATCACCGTCCGATTCAATTTTACCGTAAATTGGCTTGTTTCGGGTTGTCTCATAAAAACTCGTAATTTCTAAAAACTAACCTCACCACTACGTTCTATGTGACACCCCGATTTAATTAAAATATTAAATAAGTGGAATTTAATTATTTATTTAATTAAAGTCTTAAGTATTATATTAATGGATTAATTGGATTAATTAAAGAGAAGAAGAGATGGAGGTGTGAGGTGTAATTAGGGGTGTGAGGAGTAAATTACTCTACTCTTACTAATTACCATTTATTTTATTTTACTGGAATAAATAAAGGAACATTAAAAGGAATATATAAAGGAAAAGAAAGAAAAAATAGGTTTTTTTGGAGAAAAGCTATTATACGTAGAGTTGGAGAAGAGAAGAGAAGAGAAGAGAGGAAAAAGCCGACGCCGAGAGAAATCGAAGAACATCACGAGGTAAGGGGTGATTTCTTTCGATTAATATGCCTGATGGGTTTTGGGAATCAAATGGATAATTGGGTATGTTAGAAAGTTTGAATTTTGATGATTATAAGTTATAGAATGAAACCCTATTTTGTGTCGGTGTTTGGAATTAGGATCATTAGTATGTCAAAATAATTGATAGGGATGAGTAAACTGATGTTATAATGGTGTAAAATGATCATGATTTGGTGTTCCTAATGTCACAATTCATATTAGAAAGTGTGGAAATGATAAAGGATGCAAAATGCTGTCAAAAGTAGCAGAAAATGTTGTTATAAGTCGTGGGAACCGGTTCCCTGTGGGAAGGAACCGAGCTCCCAGTGTTATTTTTCAAAACTTGGAGTTTTTGCACTCAGGAACCGGTTCCTGTCTATGTCGGAACCGGGTTCCCATACAAAAACCAGGGAGCGAGATTTTTCAACTTTCAGGAACCGGTTCCTGTATAGGTAGGAACCCCGGGTTCCATGTGTATTTTTCCAAAACTTCTAAAACTTCAAAAATTCATATTTTCTAAACCGTAACTCCGATTTGAGTGCCGTTTTCGGCGTTATTTCTTAAATTTAAAATACTACCTTTTAAAAAAAGGGAAAAATATTATTTTGCTAAAATTATTTTAAAAGAGTCGAGCTTCCGATTTTGAAAAGTATGGATTAATTAAGGATAATGGGAAATTAATATGAATGGCCTGAGTTATCGGATGAGGACTAATGCTTACAATGTTGTGTTGATTATTCATTATGATTGAATGCGATACATTGGTGATTGGCAATAAGTGAATTTTGTTGAGATCGTAATCTATGAATTGGTTTAGATTGTTTGACAAGTTGAATGGAGATTAGCGTTCATGTGATGTGTCTTTCCTTGTGATTTATTCATGATTGTATTGGTATCATGTGTTATTGTTATTATATCTTGGTGATAGTCTTCTTGATTTAAGAGTAAGCGTTTGGCATGTTTATGCTTTGTGATAATTTAATTTATGATTATGTTGTTATCATGTGATAGATTGGTATTGGTATTTATGTGGAATTATGTTGTTATCATATTAGTTGAATTGATGTGCATGCTTTTATGATGCATGCATGAGCATTGTTAAATTGGTTCATTCCATTGTGCGGAAGTGGTAGCGAGCCAATAGACTTACACAGTGCGGTAGTGAGGCTAGATTCTTGACCCGGTGGTTATGGGCGAATCGAGGATTGGATTCTTGACTCGATGTTCAGGCGAATCATGGATATACTGTCTTTCCACATGTAAGCGGAGCGGTGGGTGAACTCGGTTCACGTTTGGTACCACATGCATAGAGTGCATTGCATATGGGATTGTAACATGCTAGGATGGATTCGGTGTTGCAATTTCCATTGTTTGTTATATACATGTTCATTGCGTGAACGCCTTGTGAATTGATTATGGTTTGTGTTTGGTTAATGGATTAACGTGTCCGATTATTACATTGCATTTTAAAGCGTATAATGCATGTTATATTGAATTGAAATCTCACCCTTACTTTAACAATTTCGGATCCGAGTGATTAGTTGCTTGGAGTCGGTGAGGATAGCTCTAGAGTCGAGTCGATTAATTAGTCCGCGTGTCATTGTCGTGCTCGGTAGATGTAACCACAGGAAGCGGTTGTTTGAATCCTTTAATGGATATTTTAATGGTTTTGAATCATGTTTTGATGTTATGTCAGGAATAATTATGGATGTTGTATTCGGGATCCGTTATGTTTCATTTCATTTTAAACATAACCTTAAGTATGTTTCATTTAATGAATTTTCTTCAGTGAAAGCATGACAACTGTTTTGAATCATATTAAAAATTGTGATGCCTCTTGATATGTGTTATATACTCTGATTATTATTTGTAAAATCGCGGGTAATTAGAAGGGGTGTTACATTCTACACGTCAAATTTAGCTAGCACGTCAATTTTCGTTGAATTGAACAACTTGCTCATGGTCGAATAAAATCAGAAAATCAGAACATAATCGGGTTCTAAATTTAATCGGCTATCTTATGTCCTAATTATATTTTATTAATGTCAACTAGTGGTACATGGATTAAATGAAAGTTGAAGAAACAGAGAACAAGCTGTGAAAATTATGCAGAGGAAATTATGCAGGAAAACAGAAAAACTTTGAAACAGAAAAACGCAACAGCAATATTTTTCATTCCCTCCTTGCCTGCCAGAAGGGACGATCGTCCCAGGCCTTATGTGTGATTGGAGGCGAGGGCCTCAAGGAAGGGGGAGGCTGCCACACCCATGGAGGTGGGCGCCTCCCCCATGCAACATTTTCCAACCATCTTCTTCCTCCCCTGCGTTTTTACTGTATTACAATTTTTCTAGTTTTTCAACTTTTTCTATTTTGTTTTCTTTTCTATTTCCATTTCCATATTATATTTTCATTATACCATACTACTAATAATATTACTAATAATCTCTACACTAATTTCAACTCCTCTAAACATTTCAACAATCAACCAACAAAATCATAAAACTCTACTATCAATTTTTCCCCAAATCCAACATATATCATCAAACTCTAACTATAATGAAATGGAAGAAATCAAACCCCTTACCATGGAAGCTTTGATGAATCTTGATGATCCAACATCTCCACCATCAAGTTCCCTCTTGCTCCTCTTCTTCTTCTTCATCCCAAAACCCTCACTTTCCTCTCAAGTTTCTATTTTAGGTTTTTGTTTTTCAAATGCGAAGAAATGAGGAAAATGGCTTATATAAGTTATGTTTCTACTAGCTCCCCCTCTTGCCCTTGTTTGGCTTTTGTATGTTGAATGGAAGGAAAATAAGGAAAGTGTTTGGATGGAAAGAAAATGAGGAAAGTGGTTTTGTAATAACCTTACTAGTAAACTAAGGTGTAAACCCAATCCTTCCCAATTAATCCTCACACTCCTAATTTATTAATATAATTAATTCAATCAATTAAAATAATTCCGGGGAATTAAATATCGGATCCGAATAATATTTTACCAAACCGAACACAACGTCGCCAGATAAATTAATTAATATGAATATTCTCGTCGCAAGATAAATATCGATCGGTAATTTGAAAGTATTAATATAATATAATATTAATTAAAAACGGGTGTTACACATGGTGTGATTACCATAGAATTCGAGGACACTCGACAGAAAATTGCACAACCTTACGTCGGGATATAGAAAGGTTGATTCAGATAGGCAAGTTTTCATCTTACATCAAGGATAATAAGGATCAATCCAGCAAACGTAGTCCGCCACCTAAGGGAGGGGATACCTCTAGATCACCTTAAAATAAGAAAGGAAAGGCGGCCAAAGAGGTTTGGGAGGCAAGGCTTACTCGGCATGCCTTGAATACCATCTCCGGTGGATTTGCCGGAGGAGGTTCCACTAGTTCAGCTCGGAAGAGGTATGCACGGGGTGTAATGCAGGTGACTCAAGTCGGCCCCGCCGATAGTGACCCCGGGGTTGTGGCTTTTTCCCGGGAGGATGCTAAAGGAATTTTGTCACACGAGAATGATCCCATGGTAATCAAAGTACAAATCAGAGATTGGGGAGTCAAGAGGGTTCTGGTAGACCCAGGTAGCTCCGCGGATGTTATGTATTGGGAGGCTTTCAAAGAAATGGACTTTGACCCTAAGGAACTGCTTCCTTTCAGTAGAACCTTGGTGGCATTTTTTGGGGATAAGGTGCAGGTTCTAGGCCATCTCCCAGTGTTGACCATATTCGGATCTAACGAGAATGATAAAGATGTTCGTGTTCGGTACCTGGTAGTAAATGCACCATCTCTATACAATATTATTATTAGTTTCCCTTTTTTCAATGCATTGGAAGCGGCATTATCAATGCTATATCTTACCATAAAGTATCCATTGGGAGAGGTTCGAGTTGGAATAGTCCAGGGAGACCAAGGGTTAGCCCGAAAATGTTATAAAGATAGCATAAAGATTAAGCGGAAGCCAATTTCAGGTGAGGAGTCAGTAGATCACAAGGTAAACATGGTTGATATCGATCCTAGGGAAGATCCTCATGAAGATAGTCTGGTTCACAAGGAGGAGACAAAGGAGGTTCATATTGGTTCTCAGTCGTTTGAAATTACCCACCTTGGTATTCAGATGACCACGGAAGAGGAGACGAAGGTAATTTAGGTTCTAAGACGAAATATTGATCTTTTTGCCTAGAAGCCTTCAGATATGCCTGGCATAGCCCCGGACGTTATGTGTAACCACTTGGCTCTTGATCCTGATGTTAAGCCCGTGTCACAACGGAAAAGGAAGAGTGGTGAGGAGAAACGAAAAAAAAGTGTGGAAGAAGTTGACAAGTTGCTAAAAGTCGGATTCATTGGTGAAGTCCAATACCCGACTTGGTTGTCCAACGTGGTGATGGTCAAAAAGAAAACTGGAAAGTGGAGGATGTGCATGGACTTCACGGACCTTAACAAGGAATTTCTAAAGGATCCCTATCCTCTTCCACATATTGATCGGTTGATAGACGAAGCTTCCGGATTTCGTTTGTTGAGTTTCTTAGATGATTATTCCGGCTGTCGCACCCCAAAATTTTCCCTCCTAACTTCAATTTATCTGACTCAGGTTTCACATTCACCTGCATACGCATCTGCATCATTCGTCGTATTTAAGTTAACCAAAAGTCAACTTAAATCGACATTTGCATCGTTTTGTAGTTGTAAAATACCTGATGTTTCACTTCACGCATTTTTATCTCCTTACTTGATTCTTTCATCATGTTGAGTTGTTTTTATGTCAATAATATTGAATTTTCGATTTTATAGACAGATCCTTAAAAGTGATTCGACAATGTGCGGAAAATTAGCAGGGAAAATATTTCAAGTTTTCGCCTTTAACTCACTGCTTATGAATCTACGTGTCGCGTAGATCATGAAAATGTGATTTCTCTAATTTTTCGATACATTTTGAAGACTCGTTTTTAACTGTAACCGTTTTAAAGTCAGGGATTCTTCATTATCTTTTTATTTCGATTTTAACCATTTTTATAATGTTTTCTTTAATTTACAAGACTCGTAGTTTATTTTAATGTGCTTATTTTATTTTTCGGATAATTTATTGTCCGAACTTTTATCATTTTTGATAATTTTACGTGTCTAATTTTTATCTTCAAAAATCAAAAGAAAAATGTTATTGGATAAGTTAATTTTTGCTCTTTTGGACTTTATAACCCAATTTATAATTAAGGGCATTATTGGCATTTGAAAAAATGATGAAAACCTAATTTTTTTAGTATATATATAGATGTATGTTACTAAGTTAGGGAGAAGCCAAAACGAAAACAGTAACAGAGGAGACAACATGGAGGCGCGCAGAAAATAAATTGTTCCTCTTAGTTCTCTCACTCTGTCACGCTACCCTTCTTCCATTCATCTCCTTCACACAACCTTCTGCAACTAAACTCACCTCCATCGTCACCTCTGCTTCTCTCCCTCTGTCTCGTTCTCTCTCACCAACCACAACACCACACTTCCTTCTCCTGCCACCATCCATCAACTTCTTGACCTGTGACCTCGACCTTCGTGTGACCTCCTCCTTCACTCCCTGTTTCCCACAACCACCGCAACAAACTCCCTCCATTCAACTTCCTCTGTCCTCAACACTACCCTCATCTTCTCCATCTTACTCACCGTAAACCACTCTTCACCACCGTAACCACCGCAGCCTCCCTCTTCTTCATAACAAACCTAGCCGCTATACTCCCCATTCCGTCTAAACCTCCTCCGCTGTTAACCCCTTCCTCGCCCTGTTTTCTCTTCTCTCCATAGCCACCGTCCCTCTGTTTCCTCAGCCACCGCGGCCACACCTCCTTCATCGTTTCCCTCTCTCGTTCTCCGAACCTTCAAACCCTCTGTTTCCATTCTTTTCCTCTTCTACCTCCACCATGACACCACCTTCTGTCCGCCGCACATCCGTCGTTACCCCCTCCGAATCTCCATATCATCACCTTCTCCGGCCAAAGTCATCACCACCGTATCTTCATTCCCAAATCGTTGTTGTCCCTCCGTTTCCATCCCATATTCCTCCATCTGCAACTCTCCTCTAAACAACATCACAGACCTTTGGCTCTCCCGTACTTGCTTTGGTGGATTCGGTGAGTTCATTTACGCGGTGAAGAAGGAACACTTGAAGCTGTGATATCACAATTTGTAACTGTCATCGAACTTCCACCGGAAGGATCGTTTCCGTGAGCTACTACTCAACACCCCAGCTTCTGTCGAAGCTTCGATCATTCGACAACAACCTCAACATCAACATTTCGATAAAACCTTGACACTATTTTATTTTGTGATATTCTGCTATTAGATTCTGCAGTAAATCTTTGATAACACGTCAAATCTGTTCGAATCCCGTATTAGTGTTTAGGATTGAATCTGTCAAAATCTGAAAGAATTATGATGATGTGATGTTCTGTTTTCTTTTCATGCGTTTGTATTAGCGCTTAGGTGAATTAGAGCTAGAATTTTGACATAGAACTTGTGAAAATAATCTTGGCCCATTAGGTATATGTAGAATTCTCCTAAGAATTGGTATTGTGAATTGATTTAGTTTGTGATGCTAACTTTTGACATAGGTTATTTCTTGAGACTTGTGATAATTGTTGACACTAACTTGATACAAGAACTATGCTAATATTTGTGAATTTTCGATCCTTGATTCAATATTAATTTTGTGTGTTATGAGGAAATCCGGAAAATTGTAATGATATTTGTTTAGTTTCGATGAAGGCTAAATGATGATGTCATGTTTATTCGCGTGTAACTCTAGCCGAGAAACTGTTGGAATTGCGAGTGAAACAATATTTGTCTCGTTTCGATGATGGTTTCATGTCTATATCGCGTTTACTCGTGTAAGATATAACCGAGAAACCTATGAGGCAGTATTCCATTTCTTTTGTGTGAATTTGAGCGAGAAAAGTTGTTTTATCGTGGGTAAAATTGATTGATTTACGGCTGCCCCGGATTTGATAGTTGGATGATATTGCTCAATTTTGAATTCATTTTGTCAAAGGTTTGTACAAGACATTTTGATTTGTAGAAACATTTTTGCAATACCGAATCGGAACGTTTGGTATATGGAGGTTGTTTTTTTATTGCGTTTATGCACTTTTTGGATGGAATTCGGAGAATTTTTGTACACATGAAGTTGTTGCCCATAATTTTGTTTGAGGGTTCGAAGCTTATTTAGAACTTGACTTTTCGTGTTGCAATACTATTTCCCGCCTCTTGTTTCATTTGTGAATTGAAATCTTTGAATAAACATTTACTTTATTGTTGAATTGTTTATGTTACATCCATGCTAATTTCATTTGATTCTATTTTGTTGCCTACTAACCATTTTCCAACTTGTTGAAATTCCATTTCATTTTTGATTTTATCCCACACTAATGCTACTAACGTGTCTGTTACTTGTGAAGGTATTCAAGGATTATTTGAAACAATCATTTCCAATTAGCACCTATACTTGCACTTTAGTAATTAAACATTGAATTAGTGCTTCTATTTAGTAATATTTAGTAATGTATATAATAATACTTAGTAGCATTTTTATCTTATATTTGACATTGTGAATATAATTATACTTAGTATTATTTTTATTTCTTATTTGATATTGTATATATAATTATACATAGTATTTCTATTTCATATTGTAAATATCGTTATATAGTATACTTATAGTTAGTATTGTAAATATTATTATATATAATACTTTTATTTTTATACTTTTATCATATTCATTTGTAAATAAAATTATAATGTAATATATTGATTGGCTTCTTAAAATTTATTTCTACATAAACCTATTCTAATTAATCTAATAAGATACAATAATTGATACTTGAGCATTTCAATCCAAGTTTTTAAGTCGTTGGACGCTAGGAGAAATGTTTAAAAACTTGTCCCAAATAAACTCTTAGTCTTTAAGTCGTTGGACGCTAGACCAATTGCTTAAAGACTTCTGAATAACGTGAAACTTGTTTCACCTCACTTTTTCTTAAGAAAACCTTTTGGGTGATAGACGAATCGTCTGAGCATTAGCTCCTCGGGTTTCTAGTATTTGAATCGTAAGACATTAGTCCTATTGTTCGGTACTTTTTCACTCAATTCCTTTTTCACTCAATTCCTTTTTCGCTCATATGCGACTATCAAAACTCTTTTCTTATAAAGGGTGTGCAATAGCCATTTCAACTTTCCCCGCATATGTTTTGTCTGTATATCATGCAATGTAGGGACCCTTATCTCACATTCATCTAACCAGCCATGCAAGATCAGATGGGCTTCTTCACAGACTTGGGCTATTCTTGCTTCCAACACCCCCTAGATTCACGGCAATATCAGGCCCATTTCTAAACTCTTATCTTTTAAATTAATTTATTTTTACGTAAATAATTTAATTTTTGTGCGATGTACTAGATAATAATTGGTTCTGATAGTTTTTATTTGATGATTTATCGATTAAACTATTAGTTGATTTTTCATCAAACAGAAAAAATCATTTCTAATAATTATTTAAATTTCCGATTGTATTGTATGATAATTGTCTGTTTATTCGCTCATTCGGTATTTATTCACCATTGTACACTCCGCACACAACAAACATTAAAATTAATCTGATTTTCCTGTGATTGGCTCATAAGCCGATTTCTTAAAGGGTCTCATGGTTGGGGATGAGCATGGTCATCCTCACGAGGTTAATTAAAGCCCTTGTTGCTTTAGTTAATCATAACCCAAAAATAACATTGGTCTATATACCAATCTTCCATGCACCAGGGTCTCATGGTTGGGGATAGGAGCACTTATCCTTACGATGTTAATTAAGTCCATATACTTAATTAATCATAACCCAACTCTATTTCTCACTTCCTCGCGCATCGAGTTCCGAAACGCTTTCAGAATTAACTTACAAACCTCGATCCAACGTCGAGTGCATTTTCAAAACCTTTTTCATAATAAAATCCAAGTTTTTAAGTCGTTGGACGCTAGGCCAATTGTTTAAAAACTTGTCCCAAATGAACTCTTAGTCTTTAAGTCGTTGGACGCTAGACCAATTGCTTAAAGACTTCTAAAAAACGTGAAACTTGTTTCACCTCACTCTTTCATAAGAAAATCTTTTTGGGTGATAGACGACTCGTATGAGCATTAGCTCCTCGGGTTTCTAGTATTTGAATCGTAAGACGTTAGTCCTATTGTTCGGTACTTTTTCACCCACTTAAAAACAATTCAATTCACTCAACTCTTTTATCGCTCATATGCGATCATAAAACTCTTTTCTTACAAAGAGTGTGCAATAGCCATTTCAAACACGAATGTGGACATAAGCTTTTCAAACAAACTAAACAAGTCCAAGTTCAAGCATTTGAAATGTCTAGTGCACGATTTTTCTTTTAAAATCAACACAACCAACTTAAAACATTTTTGAGAAGAACTACGGAGTTTTGACTTTCCCATTGCACAAGGGAATACGTAGGCACACGGCTTTGAAACCGTGCCAAACTCAAAATAATAATAAACAAACCCTTTTTTTCTTTTGTATTCATAACTTAGCAATAAACACACACACAAACACTTAGAACTAAACGGGTCCCATCGAGTACGATGGATGTAAGAGGTGTTAACACCTTCCTCTTACATAACTGACTCCCGATTCCATATTTTTGGTTGTAGACCGCCTTATCCGCATCTGTGGGGTTTTATCTATATTTTCCCGTTCTTTTTGGAACAAATAAAATTAGGTGGCAATTTCACTAGTTTTCAAAATTTAAATGATTTTTTGAAAATCGAGTTGCTTCACCGGCTACAATAAAATCAAGATGATTCCAGCGGATGCTCTGAAAAAAGCTTTCATGACAGATCAAAGTAATTACTACCATGAGGTAATTTCGTTTGGCCTGAAGAATGTTGGAGCAACTTACCAGTGACTTATGGACATGGTATTTGCTCCACAGATCGGGCAGAACATTGAAGTTTATGTTGATGACATGGTCGTCAAAACAGTTGAAGAACGGAAACATATATTGGATCTAGAGGGAATCTTCGCAGAAGTACGGAAGTATAACATGCGCTTGAACCCAGATAAGTGTACGTTCGGGTGCAAGCCGACAAGTTTCTGGGCTTTATGTTGACCAGCCGAGGAATTGAGGCCAACCCGGATAAATGCCAAGCGGTAATTAGCATGCAGAGTCCCATTACTGTTCGTGAGGTTCAACAGTTGAGTGGCCGCCTAACAGCTCTATCCCAGTTTATCATATGTCGGGGATAAATCAATTCATTTTTTCGCAGCAATCAGGAAAAAAGCTGATTTTCAATGGACTGAGGCATGTGAGAAGACGTTCTGGAAGGTAAAGTAATTCTTGTCGGCTCCACTGGTGCTGTCTAGGCCTAGGGAGAATATTCCTTTGGTTTTATATCTCATTGTCTCTGGCAGCGCCATTAGTTCCATAACACACTAATATTTTCGATTATTAAATAATTTTAATTTTAATTATTTATTTAATTAAAAATTAAATTATTAGTATTTTTGGAATTATCGGGATTGGTTAAATAGAGTGAAAAGTTGGACCGTGGTGTAAAGAGTATAGTGGGGGTGTGTGTAGTAAAAGGCTCTAATCCCATTATTTGTTATTATTATTATTTTTAGAATAATAAGGAACAAAAGAAAGGAAAAGAAAAGTGAGAAGGCAATTGGGAATTTTCATCGTACGTGAGAAGTGCAAAGAGCAAGAGAAGAAAGAACCAAGAACTTTCAAGATCAAGAATTTCTCATAGATAAGGGGTGATTTCTCTTAGTTATTATTCCTTATAGGTTTTGGGATTAATAGGATTGATTGAGTATGTTAGGAATCCTAATTTAGGATTTTCTAGGTTGGTAGAATTTGACCCTAAACTGTCTAATTGCATGAAATTGAACAAATCAATGTGATAGGATAATTGAGTATGGTTGGAATATGTTATATTGCATTGTGTTGTTGTTGTTTGGATGATTTTGATGAATTTGGATGTGTGGATTCGTATTGGAATGATAAGAATTGAGTTGGGAAATAACATGCTGTCAAAATTACCTATTTTCTGCTACAGACATCGCAGGAACCGGTTCCTGTGTGGGAGGAACCGGGTTCTTGGTACAAATTCTAGGGAGGTGGAATATCTGTGTCTGAGAAACCGGTTCCCTCGTAGGAAGAACCGAGTTCCCAGTGTGTTTTTTAGTAAAAATCAAATTTTTGAACGTAGGAACCGGTTCCTATGTGGGAGGAACCGGGTTCCTCATACAAAATTCCAGAGAGCGTGTTTTCACATAGTGTGGGAACCGGGTTCTTCCTGGGAGGTACTGGTTACCCCTGTAGCATTTTGAAAAATAATTAACCTTTGAAAAATCATATCTTTCAAATCGTAAGTCCTTTTTAATCGTCGTTTTAGACGTTATTCTTTAAATTAAATAATCTATTTTATGAAAATGAGAAAATAACAATTAGTTGTTTTTAAAATGGAAAGTGATGGTTTTTCGGTGTTGTAGTGTTGTATTTCGTGTACGTGGTGTTGCGGATTATTCGTACTTTGTGTACAAGTTTTGTTGTGATTGTATAATGGTGATAGCCTTACTAATTGAGGAGTAAGTGCTTGCATGTTTATGCTTTGATGATTTATTTCATGATGGATGATGATATCATGTTATGGTTTGATGATGGTTTATGATGTTTGATGTGATCATAACCTCTATTGAATGTTGCATGCTTTATGATGTACATGCATATACATTCTGGTGGTAGCTAATTCCCATTGTGTGGAATTAGTGAGTATTGCCAATAACCTTTCTCGGGTAATTATGGGTGGTGAGGCTGGATTCATGTCTGGGTGATTATGGACGAATCGATGTTACTGTATCCAGGTGGTTATGGATCAGTGTGTGACTTGGTTCACTTATGGTACCACATGCATAGAGTCTTGCATTGCATTTTGTGTGAATTATAACATGATATGATGGTTTCCTGTGTTATAATCTGTTCGTCATGTTTGGGTGTATGATTATGAACTGAAATGGTGAAAATCGACTTATCTGATTATGCTAAAAAGGGTGGATTAATAACTTGAGATATTTTATTGTTTTGAGAAACTTATAATTCATTTTAATTATGATGAAGTCTCACCCTTACTTTGATGATTTCAGATTAAAGTTTAGCGGCTTAGGAGCTGGTGAGGATGGCTCATTGAGTTGTGCATTTTATTTTGTTGCGTATCGTGTCATGCTCTGATTGTAACACTGGGGAACGCATGTTTTAGAGTCATTGATGAACTCTATTTTATTCTGATTGTTATTTTGGATAATTGTTGGTTTTTGAACTTATCCTAGTTTGAAATTATTCCGCTGTGTAGAACATGTATACCTTATGATTACTTGAGTTATGTTCTTCAGTAAAGCATGACATCTGTTTGGATTTTATTTTTATCAATTGTGACACCCTTTATTTACATGTCAACTCTGAATTTATTATAATAACTGCGGGGTATTTTAGAAGGGTGCTACAATAGTGGTATCAGAGCATAGTCGGTCGTTGTGACCAGTGTCTTAGTATCATTATTCCTTTTTGTATGCGACTAGTGCAAGGTAACACTGTCGATACTTGTGTTCTAATGAGGATTGTTTTGTGAATTTCATAGAAAAATGGCTGGAAGAGGTAACGGAAGAGATGATGCTGCGAATGTTGAGGCTTTGGGGATGCTTGCTGGTGTGCTTGGAGGAAATCAGCAGGGAGCTGGTATTGATGCTGACAGGAAACTGGGAAATTTTCAGCGGAACAATCCTCCGTTGTTCAAAGGCACGCATGACCCTGATGGTGCTCAGAAGTGGCTGAAGGAGATTGAAAGGGTCTTCCGAGTGATTGATTGTGTTGAAGATCCGAAAGTGAGGTATGGTACCTATATGCTGGCAGAAGAAGCTGATGACTGATGGGTTTCTACTAGGACTGGGATGGAGCAAGACGGTACTGTGACGACTTGGGCTATGTTCAGAAGAGCTTTTTTGAGGAGGTACCTTCCTGAAGACATTCGGGGAAGGAAAGAGATCGAGTTTCTAGAGCTCAAGCAGGGCAACAAGACTGTAAGTGAGTAAGCTTCCAAGTTCACTGAATTAGCTAAGTACTATACTCACTACAACAATGATGAAGAAGAAGAATTTTCTAAATGTATCAACTTTGAGAATGGTCTCCGTGATGAGATTAAGCAGGGTATCAGATATCAGTGTATTCGCAGGTTTTCTAATTTGGTGGATTGTAGTAGGATTCTGGAAGAGGATCTTGCTAATACTAGGTTTAATTCTCGTGGGTTTGCTGATAAGAAAGGAAAACAACAGATGGATCATGGAAAACCATATGACAGGAATAACTAGAGGTCTGGTGGGTGGAAAAGGCCTAGTGAGGGAGATTCTAGTGCTTCAATTAAGTTCTACAAGTGTGGTGAAATGGGGCATCGTATTCAAGAATGCAAGAGTAATGACAAGAAGTGTTTCAAGTGTGGAAAACTCGGGTATGTGGCTAATGATTGCAGAATGAGAATTGTGACTTGTTACAACTGTGGGGAGGAAGGTCATACTCGTCTGCAATGTACTAAGCCAAAGAAGGAATAGTCTGGTGGTAAGGTGTTTGCTTTGTCTGGGTTAGAGACTAATCCAGATGATCGATTGATTAAAGACACGTGTTTTATTAATGGCACACCATTGATTGCAATTATTGATACTGGAGCGACACATTCGTTTATTGCTTTGGATTGTGCTAAAATATTGAATTTGGATATATCTAATATGGATGGAAGTATGGTTATTGACACTCCTGCGTTGGGTTCAGTGACTACTTCATTTGTATGTAGGAATTGTCCTATTGTAATTTTTGGTAGAGGTTTCGGTATGGATTTAGTGTGCCTACCGTTAGAACACCTTGATATCATCCTTGGAATGAACTGGTTGGAATTCAACCAGGTTCATATCAACTATTTTGAGAAGATGGTTAGTTTCTCGATTCGAGGTATTCAACAATCATAAGAGTCTGAAATATCTCTTCGATCAGAAAGAGCTCAATATGAGGCAGAGAAGATGGTTAGAATTTCTTTAGGATTATGATTTTGGTTTGAATTACCATCCTGGTAAGGAAAACGTTGTTGCAGATGCGTTGAGTAGGAAGTCTTTGCATATGTCTATGTTAATGGTGCGTGAATTGGATTTAGTTGAGCAATTCAAAGACTTGAGTTTGGTATGTGAGAGTTCTCCTAATAGTGTTAAGTTGGGTATGTTGAAGTTGACTAGTGGTATTCTTGATGATATTCGAATTGGACAGAAATCTGATGTTGGTTTAGTTGATAAATTAACGTTGATCAACCAAGGTTAAGGAGGTGAATTCCGAATTGACGAGAATGGTGTTATGAGGTTTGGTGATAGAGTTTGTGTTCCGGATATTGCTGAAATTAGGAAAAGTATTCTGGAAGAAGGACATCGTAGTGGATTGAGTATTCATCCTGGTGCTACAAAGATGTATCATGACTTGAAAAGGTTGTTTTGGTCGCCTGGAATGAAGAAGGAAATTGTTGAGTTCGTCTATGCTTGTTTGGTTTGCCAAAAGTTGAAGATTGAACATCAAAAGCCGTCAGGATTGATGGAATCGTTGTTTGTTCAGGATTGGAAATGGGATGGATTTATATGGATTTTGTATCTGATCTACCGAGGACGTCTAAGATTTTTGATTCTATTTGGGTTATCATGGACAGGTTGATGAAATCTGCTCATTTTAATCCGATGAGAATGGATTATCCAATGGAGAAATTGGCTCAGCTGTACATTGAGAGGATCGTGAGTTTGCACAGTATTCCTTCTAGTATTTTATCGGATAGAGATCTGAGGTTTACGTCTAAATTATGGACAGGGTTGCAAGAAGCCTTGGGTACTAAGTTAAGGTTGAGTTCTGCTTATCATCCACAGACAGATGGTCAAACGGAGAGAACGATTCAGTCGTTGGAAGATTTATTGCGAGCTTGTGTGTTGGAGAAAGGTGGAGCTTGGGATAGTTACTTACCTTTGATTGATTTTACCTACAACAATAGTTTTCATTCGAGTATTGGTATGGCTCCGTTTGAGGCATTGTATGGTGGGAGGTGTAGAACATCGTTGTGTTGGTATGAATCGGGAGAAAGTGTTGTGATTGGACTGGAGATTGTCCAACAGACTTCAGAAAAGATTAAGATGATTCAGGAAAAGATGAGAGCTTATCAGATTGCTTTACCGCAGTCACTTGCGAATTTGCATTATGTATTCCATGTATCTCAGTTGAGGAAGTACATCGTTGATCCGTCTCATGAGATTCAGGTAGATCATATACAAGTACGAGATAATCTGACTGTTGAAGCATTGCCTGCAAGAATCGAGGATTGGAAGTTGAAGCAGTTGCGAGGTAAAGAGATAGCTCTGGTGAAAGTAGCTTGGGGAGGACCAGCAGGTGGTAATGTTACTTGGGAGTTGGAGAGTCAGATGAAAGACTCTTATCCCGAACTTTTCGTGTAAGGTATGTTTTCGAGGACGAAAACTCTTTTTAGTAGGGGAGAGTTGTAACACCCCAATATTTTCGATTATTAAATAATTTGAATTTTAATTATTTATTTAATTAAAAATTAAATTATTAGTATTTTTGGAATTATTAGGATTGGTTAAATAGAGTGAAAAGTTGGACCGTGGTGTAAAGAGTATAGTGGGGGTGTGTGTAGTAAAAGGCTCTAATCCCATTATTTGTTATTATTATTATTTTTAGAATAAAAAGGAACAAAAGAAAGGAAAAGAAAAGTGAGAAGGCAATTGGGAATTTCCATCATACGTGAGAGTACGAGGTTGTGGCTCAGATAACAGCAGAAAGAGTACAGCGTTTTTATTGGAGGAATAATATCTGCCGATTTGGAATTCCTTGGGTTATTGTTTCTGACAACGGAACTCAGTTTGCAAGATCTTCTATAGTAGAATTTTGTAAGGAGCTTTGTATTTTCAACAAGTTTATTTCAGTGGAGCACCCACAAGCGAACGATCAAGCAGAGTCGGCTAATAAAGTCATTTTGAACACTTTGAAAAAGAAGTTAGATGATGCCAAGGGCTTATGAGTGGAATATCTCCATGAGGTCCTTTGGGAATATCACACCACTATTTATTCAACAACCCGAGAAACAACTTTCAGAATGGTGTTTGGAGCGGATGCTATGATCCTAGTGGAGGTTAGCTTGCCCACCTGGCGACGTGAGAATTTTGAGCAAGATGTCAACATTCAAGGTTTGAATGCCGAGGATGACTTTCTAGAAGAAGTAAGGAATACAACACATGTAAGAGAAATTGCAACTAAACAAAGGGTATCCCGAAGATCCAATCTAAAGGTGAAGCAACGAGGCTTTGAGGAAGGTGACCTGGTCTTGAAAAAAGTGACTGATCGTTCGAAGAAGGGAAAGTTATCCCCTAACTGGGAAGGGTCATTCTGAGTTGTATAGAAGCTGGAAAAATGAGCCTACAAGCTGGAGACTTTGGATGGAATAGAGGTGCCTAGGACTTGGAATGTAACTAGTCTTAGGCTTTATTTCAGTTAAACTATGTAAGCTAATGCAATAAATTGGTGTACTCTTTTCCCTAGGTAAGGGACAGAGTTTTTAATGAGGCACCTTAACAAATTTAGTCTATTTAAAATAAACTAGGATGTAATAAGGCTCCCTGTCGAGTTCCATCTTGATGGTTCTCCAGCAAAGCACTATGTTTGCCATATGGGTTCCCTGCCGAGTATCATTTCAATGGTGCTCCCCGGTATAACTCGATGACCCTCCAAGGTTCATCCTCGCCAGGGGCTCTGTTCCAAAACAAACATGGCTCCCTGTTGAGTTCCATCTTGATGGTTCTCCAGCAAAGCACTGCGTTCGCCATATGGGTTCCCTGCCGAGTATCATTTCAATGATGCTCCCTAGCATAACTCGGTTTCCCGCCAATGTTCATCCTCGCCAGGGGCTCTGTTCCAAAACAAACATGGCTCCCTGCTAAGTTCCATCTCGATGGTTCTCCAACAAATCATTGTGTTCGCCATATGGGTTCCCTGTCGAGAATCATTTCAATGGTGCTCCTCGGTATAATTCGGTGTCTCACCAAGGTTCATCCTCGCCAGGGGCTCTGTTCCAAAACGAACATGGCTCCCTGCTGAGTTCCATCTTGATGGTTCTCCAACAAAGCACTGTGTTCTCCATATGGGTTCCCTGCCGAGTATCATTTCAATAGTGCTTCCCGACATAACTCAGTGTTTCACCAAGGTTCATCCTCGCCGGGGGCTCTGTTCCAAACATGGCTCCCTGGTGAGTTCCATCTCGGTGGTTCTCCAACAAAGCACTGCGTTTGCCATATGGGTTCCCTACCGAGTATCATTTCAATGGTGCTCCCCGGTATAACTCGGTGTCTCGCCAAGGTTCAACCTCGTTAGGGGATCTATTCCAAAATAAATAAAGATTCCCACCGAGTGCTGTCTCGGTTGGTTTTCAAAGAGAAAAGCTTACATTTTACCATAATCAGGCTTAGTATGATGGATTTTAACTCCTCTGCCATCTTGATTTGGCTCAACACCTATACTTAAAAGAATGCTTTGCCTATTCATATAGCACCATTCAAGCATTTAAAATCATCCTTCAAATTATAAAAACTTCTTGTATTTGCCGGCTTTATAGCCACTATGGACTCTGCACCTTGTTGCATCCCTAAATCGGCTTCATGCCACGACTTCATGCTCGGGCTCTGCACATTGCTGCATCTCCAACTTGGCTTAATACACGCTTTGTTAAACCTTCTCATACGTATTCATGTAACTTGCCAAGGCATCAAATCTTTCCACTCCGGTCGGCCTTATAGTCAACTCAGGGGCTAATTTTTCGGATCATATGATTTGCTCAAAACAACCTAAATGCCTCTTATGTAAAGTCATTATGGCTTCTGAGAGCAGTCACTCGACTGGGGCTGATATACAAGCATAATAAATCTCGTTTTTGCATATATCAAATATGCATACAAAATGCAAAAAATTTAAAGGAGCGCAAGATGAGCAAAAGTAGTATTTAAAGACGCCCATAGGGCAATTTTCAAGAAAGTTATACAAAATGTACCCACCAAAAAGGGTGACTAACAGAACTTAACACGGGTTCAAACAAACAAAAAGAAATTAAATCCCTTTGTTGGCATCGATGTGGGAAGTATCAACTATGAGCGGATTCTTGTTCATAGTACCTTCATCATCGTCATCGAGGTCCACCAACTTTCTGTCCACGATTTCCTTGAAGAAATCCATAGCTGAGATGTCAATATCAGGATAAAGACAGGCGACCAAGTCTTTTTCCAGGTCAAAAGCTAAATCACTGGTATTAAGAACATCTAGCTGAGACTTATCCAAATCTTCTTTTAGACTAGCACAAAAAGTCTCCGAAGCCTCCAAACCGTCTGCCAACTCGGAAGCTCTTTCTCAAAGGATTTCACCTTCTTTTCACTTTCAGACGTATTGGTCTTCAAGAGTGAGTTGGTGTCATTCGGAGATTTCTCATTGTTTGATAACCGTTTGACTTCTTTTTCCAATTCAGAATATTTCTTATCGGCCGCGTCCCCAGACTCAAATAGGCTTCGGGCTAGAACAACACTCCTCATCAAATACGAGCTGAGATGTTGGGTGATCTTCTGGGGACCAAGGATTTTCACCTTGTTCACGTCTTTCGTAGTGCTGAGGTGGTCATACAAAAATTTCATTTCGTCAAAATCAGCAGACCAGTATTTGTTTTTGGTGGAGGGACGAGTTGAACCTTCACCGGCTTCCCTCATCAATGTGGAAAGCTCCCAGTCGACTTGGTTTATCTTGTCGGTCATTATGGTTTTGTTTTTTTGGAGACGTTCTCATCGGGTAGCTCAACGTCCAAAGAGCGCTTGGATGACGACACTGTGATCACTACTATTTGCAGCACATTAGTACCCGCCTTGGATCTCGCGTTCTTTTTCTTCTTTGGCGCCCGGATCTCTAAGCCGGCCAGGTTTGACTTTGCCTCCGAGGAGCCACCAGCATTCATCCGGGCAGCGCGAGCTGCGGCCATCAATTTCTTATGTTCTTTCACGGATAGACTAGTCATCTTATCTGTATGAAGAGAATAGAGAGAAAAAAGGTTAGTCAAGGAAACAAAATTCTTTATGCAAGTTAAAAGTAAAAACCTTACCCAAAAGGCTGGTATTTCATCATAGGGTAAGAGCAGTAAGTCTCTAACCCTGATCGGCCGAAACGAGTCTAAAAGTTCAAGGGATTTAGTTTCTGTCTCACTTAATGCATCATAGTCAAAACCAGAAATGGGGAGCGGATTGCTGGTCCAGTACAAAGGGAATTTATGGTGTCCTTCATCACCATAAATGACTTGTGGACATCGAGGGCCGCACTTTACTCGGAGAAAACATTCTTTGTAGCCTTTGAAGTTTGAGGTGAAGGCTTGTAGAAAACTTCTCTTCAGAATACCGCTTAACGGTACCCAACCTCCGGTGTCGGCAATCCCCACCTCGTTAACGAAACTTTGTTTGAAGCCTAGGAGTTCTCCACTAAACGGATTGCTCGTTTCCATCAGGAGCTCCACAGAACCTGAAGAATCAGGTTCAGAATCACTATCAGAGGTTAGAACGTCAGAGTTAATCTTGTTCATAACCCTCTTTAGTTCCTCTACCCCTAGAGCATCACTCATCTCACGCATGCATTCCTCTCATAAAACCCTACGCTCATCACTACTCAGATGTTTTCTATGCCCTAAATCATCGCATTCTCTCGCAAAAGTAAAAGAAAAGATAAACGGAGGATAGAAGATGAATACCTGAAAAATACGTTTAAAGAGGATGTGAGGGATGGATTTTAGGGCAGTGGCAAGAGAAGGGTTTGTAGAAGGGAATGGAAAAGGAAACCTTTTTAAAAGGAAATGAGACGTTACAAAAAGAAAAGAGGTATCGTGTTTTCATTTAAAACCCACTACCATAATCATTATACCTAAAAGTAGGTAGGTGACTATTGCGCTAACTAAAGCACTGAGTACACGCGCTCGTAGTCCATCAAAATCGACGTATATCTCGGCCAAGATTTATGTTTTCTTCTGTCGATCATAAAACTTTAAGTCATGAAGTCATATGCTCGGGGGGCTTATGATCGTACATAAAATCCACAGGCCCGAGACATGTAGTCGGCTAGGCCTGGCACTCAGCCGAGCAGAGAGACCGGAGGAACCGATGACTATGGGACGTAAGAATGTCAAGAGACTGTTGCCGAGCACACAACTCGGCCCTAGGGACTATGGATAGCTCGGAAATTATGGGGACGTTATGCCCAATCCGGCCATCAAAGATGTAACCGCCGCTTTAAGTCTGACAGCACACGTTACACTTTGAAGTTATCATCCCAAGGCGCGGACGTTACTTATCTTAAAGACAACTCAGTTACGAAATTGAGGAGGCATGGCCGTTATAGGCACTGATAATAGAGGTCTTGATACTTCTATAAATAGGACTCCCGACTGAGGGGTAAGCAAAACATATAGCTTGGAGCACAAGTATTCTCACTTGAGCTCTGAATCCCTAAACATACCTACAGAATTATTCTAGCAAGAACGTTTTCCAAGAAAGATAATGATTCATAAGTTTAATTGTTTTGATTTGTGTGAAATCCATAGGAATTTATTTATATAAATATGTATTACTGTTCTCAAATTTCAAACAAATTTGGAGTTTTTTTTTATCTCCGAGGGTTCATCCCCCGTCGTTGTTGTTCGGAGAATTGGCGACGTCGAAGGAGTTGAGAGTGTAGACATGAGTGCATTTACAACCATTTGTGATTTTTGTAGTACGAATCGAGGTGAGAATGTTGTGTTGTATGTTATAATTTTTTTGTTCTTTTTTTGTTTTCATCTATGACAGGAGGTCCTGTTTTTCCTCCTAACATTCCTCTCTTTTACTTTTCTAAATTTAAATTTTGAAATTTTATTTTTATTTCAGATTCTTTCAGAAACTTTATGGCTACAATCTTTTTCAAAGATGACAATTACTTATAAAGAAAATTGAGACCATCTTCATGGAATTATAGAGTATATGATTAATTTTTACCCAAAATTTATTGGCCCCAACCCCTTGCTTACTTATTGGTTCTGTTTTTCTTTTGTTTTGATATTAAGTAAATTAAGGTAAGTGCATGTTTTTCATGGATTCCACTTATGATTGGTTAACTTATTGGGTAGCTCAAGATTTTAGACACATGCTTATGTTTGGTCCATTAGCACAATGTTTTATTTTATCAGCATGTTCTTATTCTTGGTCGGATATCTGGTCATGATTTCGGATTTATCATCTTTGCCCTGAGATCTACTATCATTTTATCAGTACTGAATATCTATGACCTTCATTTCTTACAGGAAAATCTTCAACAATGGCTTACTAATGCGAAGGTACGAGACCAATTTGTGATTCGTGCTAGCTCAGACCATAGTCACAGAATTCGCTGACTTCACCGGCGAACCGCGAATTGGTACTTGAGTACCGGTTCGCGGTACTTTTGCGTATTAATTCGCAATAATTCTTTGAAAATTCGCAAAAAACAACGAATCCAACATATTACATGTTTCCTTAAAAATTTGAACTAATTTATTATTAGTGGCATGTACAGAAGCCTACCAATATTTGAATTACTTTATTATTATTATTTGAGCCCACGTGCAACCTACAAAATGTAACAGCCACGCATACAACATTACTCAGCCCACATTGATTTTCACTGTAATTGCATTGCTTTATTTATAACTTGTTTCTTCTCTCATCAACATGTGAAACACAACCGATGTGGGACTGAGTTATTATATACAATTGCTTTAAACTGCTCTATTTATTTTCTCAAATTTGTAACATTATTTTTAGAGGAGGCATCCTACCTTGACATGTAGTACGAACCGACGCGTACTGAAGCTCTATACCCCTAAACATACCGAATTCTTCTGATATTGCGTACCGCGAACCCGTACCCGCACCACGTACCAAAGCGAATTGCGAATTGTGTGACTATGGCTCAGACACAGAATTTTTGTGGAATGATGCTAGACATTTAAAGCTTGATCCTGTTTATAAACGTGTAGTAAGCGAACATCCTATTCCAATGTCATATGTTATTTGATATTTATCAGCGCCGTTTGATTTTCAATTTCTTCATCCCTGTACTGTTGTTCATATATTTTTTGAATTACAGTTTTGGACTGAGTTTTGTACAATGGTATCCTTTTGGCACATACTTGGCAACAATTCACCGTCAAGGTGAAGCGGTCTGGGGAGGTGCTACAACCTTCAATTGTCTAATGTGTTATTCTCATCTCCAGTTTTTTTGAGCTTTCCATTATTATATTGTTTTATTTACATTAATGTTTAGAATAATATAAATAACAGGTGAAGCTAATTGGTTTTTCACTTTGTGGGAAGTATTTGTTAACTTATAGTAGCCATGAACCAAGCAATCCGTGGGATGCTAATGTAGGTGTTAAATATTTTAGTGATGAAGAAGTATATGTAGGTTTTAAAATTAATAATTCAAAAAATATATGAACAACAGTACAGGGATGAAGAAATATTATGTTGTAAACTTCTCAAATCAGTTGTCAAAGTTACGCATTAGAATTCCAACAAATATGTATCCAAATTCATAATGTTCATAAAATGATCTCTTTCTTTATAATTATTAATCATTAAAGAAAATCATTTTGATTGTGTTTCTTAAAACTATGATTAACTAATTAATGAAATTAAATTTGATTTTGTTTTATAGGATTTTTTTTTACCTATAATGAGAAATATTTCAGGTTAATTTACTTTTCTAAAAATTTTCAATCAATTATGATTCTTTTAATATATTTTTAAAAAATATATCATTTACTTGATGAGAATTGAATCATAAGATATTATGTGATGATATAAGGAAAAAAATAGAATATTATGATGTAAAAATTAATTTGTAAAATTAATTTTTGATAATAAAATGACTAAATAAATAAAATTATTATCCTATTATAAATTTAGAGTATATACAACATATTATTGTTTATATCAATCGTCAAATTTTTTATTTACAACTAGTAACGAACCCGTGCGTACGCACGGGTTCCAGTCTAGTACACGCATTTGTTTATATAATATATTTATTTAAATAAAAAAGAAAAAAAGAAAAAATATTTTGATGAATAATAGATTTTTTTGTATATAAAAATATTTAAATCAATAATAAATTTTTTTCCTTATACCACTTTTGAATCATAATTATTTGGATCATAAATAACAGTTTTCATAACCAGAACTATTTAAATCAATAATAGATTTTTCCGTATATTTAGATCAATAGTAAATTTTCGTATATAAAAATATTTAGATCAATAATAAATTTTTTTCCCATATACTATTTTTGAATAAAATTTTTTTAGATAATAAATATCATTTTTTGGATATAAAAATATTTAAATTAATAATAGATTTTTTTCCGTATACTATTTTTGAATAAATATTATTTTTCGTAAATAAAAATATTTAAGTCAATAATAAATTTTTTCCGGTACACCATTTTTGAATAAAAATTATTTGGATAATAAATATCATTTTTCGTATATAAAAATATTTAGATCAATAGTATATATTTTTTCCGTATACAAATATTATTTTTATTTAGTTATCGTTTACAAAAATATCTTGATCAATAGTAAACTTTCGTATATAAACTATTTAGATGAATAGTATATTTTTTCCCGTATACCAGTTTTGAATAAAAAATATTTGAATCATAAATACCATTTTTCGTAAATAAAAATATTTAAACCAATAATAAATTTTTTTCCCGTATACAAATATTATTTTTCTTTAAGTATCATTTATAAAAACATTTAAATTAATAGTAAATTTTCGTATATAAAAATATTTAGATCAATAATATATTTTTTCTCAGTATATCATTTTTAAAATAAAAATATTTGGATCATAAATATCATATTTCGTATATAAAAATATTTAGATCAATAATAATTTTTTCTCCTACTAGTGTGTATACTCGTGCGAGGCACGGCTTTAATTTGTATTAGTTTAAATAATTATGTCTATTACATATAAAATAATTATATTTCGAATATCTAATTAAAATAATAAAATAGAGATAATTTAATTAAAAATTAAAATTAAAATAATATAATAATATTTTTTGTCTTATTAGTTTCATTTTTTAATACAATATTTTGTCGAAATTATAATTATTAAATAATAATTTTTAGAAGAAATTATAATTTTTATAAAAATATTATAAATCACAAAATAAATGTATAGTAAAATATATATATTTTTTAAAATATAGTATTTACTATTAACATAGATATATTTGTTTTATTTAAATATAAAATGATTATTTATTATAAATATATATATTTTTTCATATTAATATCAACAGAGATATTAAGTATATTAAAAAATAAATAAAATAAAATAAAATATTAAATCCTTTATAAAAAATAATTTCCACAAATAGTGACACATATGTCTAACTGAAACGTGTGAGAATGAGAAAAGTTAATCTAGAAACGGAATAGAAAGTATTTATTTTATAATTTATTTTTTAAAATAATCTTTAAATATAATAATTATTAAATATACTAAAATAAAAGTATCATTAATTATAATTCTAATATTTTTGAAAGATTAATCTTTGCAATTGCTCAAAGGAGATTATTATAAAATATTAATTATATTATAAAAAATTTAAAAAATATATATTTACAGATTAATTTTATTTATGTGATCATAAAATAATTATGATTTGTTTATATTAACATATACTTTCAATGTCATTTAATTCATATATTACTTATGATTTGTTTTATTTAAATATTATTAGTTATTTATACTATTTATTAGCAATAAATATTCAAATAACTTTTTTGACATGTTATTTATGCAATTTATCTCATCAATCTCTAATATGCACTATTACATTTAAGAGATGTTGAAGAATATTAATTAATTATTTTAATTCCTAATTTGTAATATATATATATATATATATATATATATATATATATATATATATATATATATTTCATTAAAATTTAGTATTTATAAATATTATTTTAATTGTATAAACAATAATAATAACAATTATTTTAATTTACTCATTAATTAAAAATTTTAACATTTAACAACAATTTGAAGAAAAAAAACTCTAAACATAGAAAATGCGCTTAAATTAGAATAAATCATTTATTTCAAAAAAGGCTTAAAATATAATAAATCATTTAAACCAAAAAAATACCATATTATAAATTTTGTTTCATCGTTCACTTTAACATTTAATTTATAATTCAACTATAAATCCAACACATTAAATAACAATGATTAATATTAACAAAAATTTATTAGTTTTAAAAATCATGTACAAAATATTTAATATATTACTATAAATTTAAAATTTAACAATAAATATTTTCATATTTTGACCTCTAAATAGATTTGATAAATATGTGCTTACATATATCTTTTTTCCTTTTTTAGGTGGATTTTCCACGTCGACATTTTGTTTAAAATATAAATAAAAATAATAATTTTATGTATCATAAAAAATTATTTATTCAGCAATCATAATTATCTCATGTTTTTAATAAAAATAAATATTTATATCATTTTTTAATATAAATCTTAACATTTTATCATTAAAAAGTAATAATAATGTTCATTTGAAATATAATTTCATATGTCATTTATAATGATAATAATGCTATCAATAAGATGAATTCTTTAAAAATAATTTGTACTTATGTAAAATTAAATTTAAAAATTAAAGAAATATTTTTTTGTTATTTATTAAATTTAAAATAAAAATAATTTATCTTAAATAATTATCTAAATAAAAAAATCAATTAAACAAAATTATACTTAATAGATTAAATAGTCTTTTATAGAAACAAAATATTTATACCATTTTTCAAAGGCATGTCAAGTAGAAAATATTGAAGTACAGGGCAATTCTTCAGAACAAAAATTATAAAAATTTAGTTAATATTTGTTCCAAACATGATCACCAAATGAGTTAACTTGGAAAACACAGGAACCACCCCATAACACATTAGACATTTGAATAAGATATAGTAATGAAAAGGCAGTATGAGAGATTCATGTAAGACGAGATCCATGTAACCTTCAATAATAAGGAAGGCATGCTTTTCTGTTTTAGAAAAGCAGAGAATACTAACATGAAAGAGAATACTATTGACCTTTGAAACAGATTGGAACTTTGAAATTATATCTTTGGGTCTTCTTCCTAGAAAATAACAATCGCGATTAAAAGCACGAAAGTAGCAGAATCAGTTTCATCAATTACTCTGAGTTTGACACGCAACCTACATATTTAAGGAAGTTGGAAAACTATATATTACATATTTTTTTAAATAAATAGACAGATTAGCCGTTAATATATGAAATAATTGAAAACAATTACAATTAAATACCTTGGGACAATTGTCCAAATATGCTTCTCACACTTTGGGCAGAACAACCTTCTACAACAACACCCTTATTGCAGACACATGCAGATAACAATGTCAAATAAACCTATAATACAAAAAGCATGTAAGGAAGGATATGAATGAAATAAAAGTTAAATGCAAATTACATCTTGACAGTCTTTTAGTTCCTCTATTGTTTTAAGTTGACTCAGATTCAAGAAATCTTCTTCCAAACTCGTCTCTGAAGCATCCTTCATATAGCTTCCTTCATATAGCTAAATGGTTGAGTAGGTGATCCAATGTTATTGCTAATAAGAAAGAAATAAGAAAGAAAAAAAGTAATAATCAATTATTAACTTTCAGAACTTAATTATACAAATTGAAAGATATGTGAATCAAAAAAGTATTTACTTCAGCTTTAAAGAATCTGCCTCGGGTATGTTTGGGTTGAACAAATTCATTGCATTCTGCATCTGGATTTTTCCATTATACAATTTGACTTTCAAAAACTGAGCAAGAAGAACAACATTGTCGGGTTACCAGATTTTAGGTATGCATCAAGTTCATCAACATATGGTCCAAACAGCGTACAATCAAACTTCATCCTACAGGAAACCAATTAATTCAAAAGTTATTGGATTGTAACTCTAACTGCATAAAAATTTATATAAGTTTTTAATCATATGACTTACCCATGGGATTGTAACTCAATAACCTTAAACTTAGTAGTTACACCATTCCTTTCATAGACCCTTTCACGTCCAACAGCCGACAAAATGGCCACAACATCTATTACATAGACTATTATGTAGATTAGTCAAATTAGATGATGATAAAATTGACTAATAACGAAAATTGAAGACAATAAAAAACAAATAGAATATTTGTTTTGAATTAAATAAAAGCTTTACCAATCAAGTAGTCCATATCAATTTTCCCAGACGTAGTCCATATCAATTTTCCCAGACGTAGTCCATATCAATTTTCCCAACAATCTCTGGGAAGGACACAAATGAGTAACCGGTTACTGTTATGGGATCATCACCAATTTCTGTAACCACAGTAGAACTCTGCAAATTCAACTTAAATTGATGTTTCGTGGTCCTATACCCTCCAGTATTAGCGGCAATCCCAAAATATTGAAAATTATAAACAATACCGTCACAAATCTTATTCTCAAATCGAGACAGCAGAGCCTTACGAACAGATGCTTGTATCTTGAAACCCTATAAACAATAACAAACAAATATCAGAATAAAATGATATATAATAATATGCAAAGAAAAAATTACAAATCAAACAACAACAACAACCTTCTCATCGATTAAAACCATCTCCATCTCTGGCACAAACCACAATCGAATAACTCGAACAACAACGTTCCATGATTCTTTTGCTGGTGTGATTTCAGAAACAAAATCGTATCTTGTGGCAGCCGTTGTAAAATATTGGAAAATTGAAACGGTTCAAAGAGAATGAGGATTTGGAGATGATATAAGTCATATTTATATATGTAGAATAAGCAATCATACAAAGAAATTGAAAGAACAAACTTGGAATTGGGAAATATGCAGAAACCTTGAATTGGGAAAAGAACCTTGAATTGGAAAAGGGAAGAAGAACATGAATAGATGGAGGCGTGTGGGAATTGTGCCGTCAATGCAATTTAAGGGCAAAGAATGGGAAACGAAAAGAACGCATGAAAGGAGGTTCTCACAATTGTAAATTCAATGCAATTTAATGGAAAAAAACAAAGATGTGTGTGGAAAAATTTGTGTACGGGTTAAAAAATTTGTAGAATAAAAAATATTTTATAAGTATTTACAATTAAAGTATATATGTTATTAGACAGAAAAAATTGAATTTTTTTTTAAAATAAAATATATATCTTATATGTCATTAAAAAATAATAAATTCATCAAATTATAATGCAAAAATATGAGATTGAGGTCAAAACTATTTTAACTAAAAAGATTAATTTCCTAAATGAAAGATTGAGGTCAAAACTATTTGTATCAATTTTATAATATAAAGGTTAATATTTTATCATAAAAAATATTATTTCAACTGAATTTTATTTTTCTTATATCATATGTCATAATATCTTATATTCCATCCGTCTAAAAATAAGTATCATTTAATTAAGTATAAAATATTTGTTTATCGAAGGGATATCATTCTTAGTACATTGGATTAAAATAAATATTTTCTATATATATATAATTATTATAAGGTATTTTCTATATTTTGTTAAAATTTTGTGTGAACTAATTATAATAAAAAAATTATATTTCTTGTTTCTTATGTTAGGTAAAATGTCTTTTATAAAATTAACTATAATTAAATAATTAATAAGTATTCAAAATTTATTGTGTGATTCTATGTTTAAAAAATTAGCATATTAATAGATTTATTTTTATTTCTAATTTACCTTCTTATATAATGGTCAAATAAAAAACTTGAAAGTAGAATTTACATTTTGTATATGGTAAACATGAAAATAAGATAATTTTGAAAAATTACATGAAAATGATTAATTAGATTTGTATCATACATTTAATTTAGATAACTTTATTTGTTTTAAAAAAATAATAAGAATGAAAAAATAGAAATATAAAATAACTATACCAGTGAATTTTGTTTTTGGTACAACAAAATATTTATATGATCAAATTAATTGTGTATCATTTATATTTTAGAAAAAAATAGTAAAAATCATTTATGTTGGCTATAAATATTGGTATTAATTATTAATAAATTCTATAAAATAAACTGAAATAATTCTTAATGAATCTCAAACTTAATTCTATTTTTTCTTTTTATAATTATTATAATTATTAATTATATAGAGAAAGTAAATTTACAGAATTTATATTATAGTTTTATATTTATTAAATGCATTTTTAATTCTTCAAAATATGAGTATTCAAAATATGTCAGTTAACATTTTTACTTTGTAATAATGATCATAAAGAAATTAATGGGAAGGAAATTAATGCTTCATTTTTGCACTGGAACAATACAAAAGTTAATGGGAAGAAAAATAATGTGGACGGTTCATTTTTCTAAAAATCCCAATTGCTGTGTAAGCGTGACATTACATAATTTGTGTAATGATATCAAAAATTAAAATAAAATTAATAATAATTAAATAAAAGAAAGTTTTCATTTATAGAAAATTTACAAATAGAAGAATGCATGAGAATTTGACAAGTGGCAAACTTGTCAAAGTACTCATCTTGCTTTTTTCTATTGTATGATACAAATATTATTTTTATTTTGATAGCATTAACAAAAGTATTCTGATCAATGGTAAAATTTTCAATATAAAAATATTTAGGTTTATAATAAATTTTTGTACCGTGTAAATGCTGGAAAAAAAAAGTGGATTGTAAATTTTTGTTTTTCATTAATTATAGAATTATCAATATCTTAATTAAAATGATAAAATCAAATAATTTATAAAATTAATAAAAATAATGTATTGATGGTGAAAACAAACATGATGTCAAAATTGTAACTTAATGAATCATCAAATTCATAATTACCCTTATTTTAATGTGGTGCCAAAAAAATTTAAAAAAAATAATATGAATTTTTCCATAACATCAACTTTTCTTATATTATAGATTTCAATAAATTAGGACTTCACAAACTTTCCCTTTAGAATATCAATAATTAGTACCGCTTTCATAAGGTTTAAAATATATATTTCGTTCTTATTATTTATCATTATTATTAATACTAATACTATTAATTAAGGATATTAATTATATCATTTCAATACTATAACTAATTATTAAGATTATATATTTTATTGAATATGGAGAAAATAATGTAATTCAATTTTAATTTTCATGATTAATTATTAATAATAGTTAATGTTGTGAAAAAACAGACATTATGTTTATAAAAGGAATTAAATATATGTTTAAGAAAAGAATAACAAAGTTTTTTGATATTCCAATACTCAGTCTTCATTTTATGTCCTCAACTCTATGTCATTAGAGTTGGGGTGTTTACACGTGTAATATTATTTTTCTTTTGAATTTAATTGTTTTTATATCAGTTATTCAATAAATTATTATTTTTATATTTTTTAATTTATAAATTATATTTTTGAAATTGGATTTTTAAATTACTGAATGACATTTTAGATAACTTATTATAGAAAACAAAACAAAACGTTAATTCTTAGACATCAATTTTTTTGTATTATCTTATAAAAAATTGTTTTATAGATAACAGTATAAATTGTTCTAACTAATACTATATAATAAATATCAATTAATTTCATTATTGTTTAATTTTTTATTATTCGTTATCGACTTCAATAGTAAATAATTTTAAGAGAATTCACTTAGCTAACATTCTGATTAAATAAACAATTTTATGACTAATATTTTTTAATATAAGTAATTTGAACCCGTACCTCGCACTAGATACTAATATTTTAAAAAAATTTAAATCATTATTTATAAACATTTGTATTAATTTAAGTTTTTTTTTGTTTTATCATTTGACTATGTTGAAAACTCTTTAGAGTTGCAATTCGCAAACATGATGATTTAAACAATAATCACTTAGAGAAAATTTAACTTCTTATAAATAATCATGTATGCAAGATTGACTATAAACAACAATAGTACATGAACTTTAAAAAATTGTATTATTATAACTAATAAAAATCATATATGTATTATATATTTCTATGGATCTTTTCAATTTTTTAAAAATAAATTTTGAATAAGCTATATAAACTATATTTATTTTATAATTGATATAAACAAAAGGACAATTGCAAAACCACCCTAACAAATCCAACTATCCTCTAACTTATATCTGGTCCCTTTTCAAAGATTTTTATTTCTACTTTACACTTAAATTTTTACAAAAAGATTTTCGGAAATTTTCAATATGTAAATAATTTTTGAAAGTGTATTTAAAAATTTCGGTATACCGGAAATTATAAATGTCTGGTATACATCAAATTTCCGAAAGCATATTTAAAAAAATACAGTATACTAGAAATTACAAAATATCTGGAATTGTCCAAATTTTCGTAAGTGTTTTAAGAAATTCTGTTATACTGGATTTTACTTAATATCCGGTATACCTGAAATTTTGTGTATACCTGAAATTTTCGGTATGTATACATATTTTGTTTTTTCCAACGGTTGAGATTTTGCCGACACTTTTGGAGGGTCCAGATTGCACTGACACTTATGTGTGGTCTAGAACGTATAACTATTTATATAAATAGGGTTTTAGGGTTATTGAGTAACATATCTCAACAACATGTCTCTTTCTCAATATCTGATTAAGGTAGAAGTGTATTACAACGGTCGCAAACCTGCTGTTGAATTTAAGCTCCTAGATGGATCTGAGTCCTTTGCCACCTTGAAGGAAACATTGAACGGTTTGTTGCTTGATTCCGAGAACAGAAGGGTGACAAAGATCGAGTTTCATAAGGATTACATTGGTATAGATGGTTGGGTGAAATACAACCTAATCGAGCTGAAGAATGATGAAGATGTGAAGGTCATGTGGAAATCATTTCGTCGTAGGATAACCAAAGGTCCAATCGAGTTGGATGTAAAGATCCAAAGATATGTTGACGACACAATGAAGTGTCTAAAGCGTCCAGATGAATCTGAATTCGGTAGTTCCTAGATTTTCATGTATCAGAGTACTGTTTATGTTTGTTGTTTGTCATCTGATGTTTGTTAACTTATTCGAGTTTCTTATTTGTGTTATTTTATTTTCTTTATGTAATCGAAAGAAAAGGTACTAGCCAAAAAATATTGTGCAATAAACTAGAAGTATGTTTGTCACAACATATACATAATAATACAATAATAAAAATAAAATTTACATACGCCCTCCACGGGAAATGTCGTCCAACCTAGCTAACCCATGATAAACCTCACCATCGGGGTTGACCAACCCCATGATGTTATCTAATGTAACTGCGATGAGCTGTAGGCAGGTGTCCTGGTCACCTACAGGAGGAAGAGGTGGTGGTGGTGGTGGATCGGAAGAATCTCTGGTACCTGAAGGCCCTAGGACGTCAGATGTTGAAGCTGGTGGTATGATCCGAGGGTGTGTCACACTAAGGAACCACTCAAGGTATCCAACCTTGCACTTCACGGGCTCCTGGACCCTGACGGTTGCATCCATGATCTCACGGAGGAGCTAATGATGTGACTCTGAAACCACCGATCAATGCCACCATTTAGGGCATGTGGGACCGGCCGTGGATGCCATGTACATAACCATACTGGCGTAGACACCTCATAGAAAAGTGTCTAGCCACACAACTCTCCCATTTGACATGCCCTAAATATAAAGTAGATACCTCAAAAGGATGGTGAGGGCGATGAGTCGTATACGGTGTCCAGATGACATAATCTAGGGTCAGAGCATCCATCCTCCTCTTGTACTCTATCACACCTCCAGGATGGATCTTTCTGGCCTTCCACCTCTTCGCATATGGGTTTGTAGGCTAAACACGCATCACCTTCCAGACACAGATGTGAGGGAAGTGTTCGTATATCCAACACTTCATAAATAAAGATAAGAAATTATTATACGAAAAGCTAATAATTATAAAAAAAATCATCTACTGAATTATAGTATACTTGTAACAGGATCAGATAACCAGTAAGTTGCCTAGTTTCTGGGACAGGAAGCAACATCAAGTGTCGTGTACAACATCGTCAAAGCCGCCACTCCCCAAGCCCAAGATGGAGTGTCAAGGGCGCTGAATAGAGAGAATTATAAAACATCAATGTAAACTTCAGACTTGTCTACAAAGAGAGTACATGCCACCAGATGTAGCATGTACGCCCTAGCGGCAACCTCAAAACTTGTCTTCCTCCACAAACACCTTATAAGTACTCCTCAACCAAGACACGCGGAGGTGAAATCTCTAAGTCTCACCAAAATCACGCAGGACATCCACCTCTAAAGCATCCACAACCATACGCACCGTTGTTGCCTGGTCCCTATACAATGATGTGAAAACGTACCAATAATTGGAAGGTGAAAGAGGGAATCCACATCATCTAAAGTTACCGTCATCTCCCCAAATGGAAGATGGAAGGATGATGTCTCCGGATGCCACCTCTCAACAAAAGCTGATAGCAGGGGGGGTCTAGCATGTTCAAGGAGCATCCAGCAAAGTCCTCCAGCCTGAACTCCTCAAATATCCTCCTCACCTCCTCAAGCATCGGAGACTCGGGGAAGTTCTTCAACTTCGACCCATAAGAAGCGACCTTCAACATTGGGCGCTCCTGAAACAAAATAACACAATTACAACAAATTAGTATACATCAAATCGTGAAATCCAAATAAAAATTACGCATTAAACCAAACCAATATCACATACCTCACCCAGCCATATCCTAAAAGCGACATAATCAGCATAACCCGTCAAAACGGACCTGTCAGTAGGTCCTCTAGAAAAATCACCATCAATACACAGTGATGGCTTAGTAGATGCAATAGTCGTGGTGTCTGTATCGGCATGAGACACCACATCCACTCCCTCCTGGACTGGCCCCTAAACCTACACCTACACGTCCTCCTGCACCAGATCCTAAATCGACACTTGCACCGCCTCCTGAATCGGCTCTGGAACCGGATCCTCAACTATCTGCTCCTACATCACCGGCTCCTCAACAACCAGCTCCTGAACCACCGGCTGCGCTGCAACTACCTGCTCCACTGTAGGAACAGGAGGCTGGTCCTCAACTATCGCAGAAGCTCTAGCAGTCCATCGCGCGAGGTGCACGAAACCCCGACACGGCCTACTCTGTAACACCCCTTCTAAATAACCCGCGAATACATTAATTAAATTGATATCAAACTAGATTTTTATCAAAGTAACATGAAAACAGGGATGTCATAATTAAAATAAAATACAAAATTCTCAATCTCCAACGGTAATCATGCTCAACTGAAGGAACAAATAAAATAGATTATTCAAAAATCAACTTCATGTTCTACACAGCGGAAAATACCTCAAACTGGAATAACTTCAATTCATAAATATTCCCAACATAATTTAAAATAATGGAGTGTTAAATAAAACTCATCAAACAAGCGTTTCCCCCAGTGTTACAACTATCAAAGCATGACACTGACACACGCGGATAAAACACGACACAGCTCTATAAGCCATCCTCACTGACTCCTGAGCTGCTAACTTTAATCTGAAATCATTAAAGTAAGGGTGAGATCTCTATCCAATATAAAATGCATTATACGTTCTTTAAATACAACAGAACAATTCAAGATATTAGTCCACTATCATTAACATAATCATCGTTCAGTTCACAATTGCATTTCACACAATGATTTATGCAAATATAACAATCAATGGAAATTGCAACACTGGAAACCATCCTAGCATGTTACAATCCCATATGCAATGCAGACTCTATGCATGTGGTACCAAACGTGAACCGAGTTCACCCACTGTTCCGTTTACATGTGGAAAGACAGCGGCAATCCATGATTCGCCCATAACCACTGGTTCAAGCCTCACTACCTCTGAATCCTGGTAAGTTTATTGGCTCTGCAAGCTCACTTCCGCACAATGGGAATGAACCATAAACAATGCTTATGCATGCACCATAAAAGCATGCAACATCAATTCAACGGAATATGATCACAACATAATTCCACATAATGCCAACATCAACGAGTATCACATGATAACAACATAATCATGAAATAATTATCACAAAGCATAACTATGCCAAACGCTTACCCTTTCATTAGTAAGACTATCACCAATATGTACAACAATAACAACTGAGATCAACAACCATCATGAATATACAACATCGACAACAACACATGATATCAATACAATCATGAATAAACAACAAGGAAAACAACACATAAGCGTCAATCTTCATTCAACTTGTCAAAACAATCTAACTAATATATCACATGATCACATCTAAATCATAATGGATAGTAGGCACAACACATAAGTATCAGTCCTCATTCACTAAGTCGGAACGATTCACAACCAATTCTACACCATTCTCAAAATACTAAAATTTACAAAAATCGGGAATTCGACTATTTTTAAAATAGTTTTCATAAAATAATATTTTTCTTATTTTATAAGATAGTATTTTTAATTTAAGAAATACTGCCGAAAACGGCACTCAAATCGGAGCTACGGTTTGGAAAATATGAATTTTTGAAGTTTTAAACATTTTGAAATTCAACACAGTGGTAACCGGTTCCTCCCTGAGAGAACCCGGTTCCCACATTTTAAAAATATCACGCTCCTGGAATTTTGTATGGGGAACCCGGTTCCTCCATACTGGGAACCGGTTCCCACGTTGAAAAAGTTCCAATTTTTGCAAATTTGAATTGGGAAAATTCAAATTTAATACGAATTATAACACCAAAATCCAACCATTATAACAACAGATATCATGATTTCATCATTCTTATTAATCATTTAATACACTAACGATTCCAATTCTCATAATCCGACACAAATAGGGATGAATCCTACAAACCTAGAATTATCTAAATCAAGTTTCCTAACATACCCAATCATCCAATTGTATCCCAAAACCCATAAGGCATATTAACGGAATGAAATCACCCCTTACCTCGCGATGATAATTCGAATTTACGGCGTTTGGCTTTTTCCTCTCTTCTCTTCTCCAATTTCACGTACAATGACTTTTTCCAAATAACCTTCTTTTTCTTTTCCTTTTTATCCTCCTTTATTTATTCCTTTTTATTTGCCAAATAATAGAAATAAATTAATTAGGATTAAGTAGAGTTTTTTACTCCCAATTCTCTTTTTCCTCTTTTTATTCCTTTTATTATTATTCTATAACAATAATAATAATAAAATAAATTATTAGAGGCTTTTATCCATACACCCCTCCTTCTACTCTTTACACCATAAATTCAAATTCTCTCCTTTTATTTATTTTCTAAAAATTCTAATACTCCAATAATTCCCAAAAAAAAAAAATCAAATTTTAATTAATTAAATAATTACAATTCCAATTTAATAATAATTGAAAATATGGGGTGTTACATACTCAGCCATCCGTTTTCGGTGAGAATAGGTCATACAACGGTGTTCGGCCTGCATATCTAAGGTCTACACCTCATCAACTGCTCGAGCCACGACATCTGCTCGATCAGTAGTCTTGCCGAAAATAGAACCATCTCTGCACCTAGTCCTCACTGCAAGAAAAATTAAAAATCGTAATAAACATAAATATTTTTGAAAAAAATAGAAAATACCAAAAAAATTGAAATTTCCGGTATGGAGAGCGTACCGGAAATTTCTGAAATTTCATGTATCATTATCAAATGATAATACTGGGAATTTTGAAATTTCTGGCGCAAAAATACCGTATATTTCATAATTTACGGTAAGCGATATCGGAAATTATGAAATATCCAGTACGAAATATCGGAAATTTCCTCAAATCTACCGTAAATCTTACTTGTTTTTGTGAAATTTCCGGTATCGCCACTAAATTTTCGGTATCGCCATAAAATTTCAAAATACCGGTGTACTGTAAATTTGGATAATGAAAGTTGGTTGGGCAAAATTATCTAGGCTAAATGAAAGGGGTGGCAAGAAAAGTTCTCCAACTTGTGCAATCTGGACCACACCTCCCTAAAAGCCTGATCCACCCCAATACGTTTTACTTCAAACACGTCCAACTTTTGCTGAACATACTTCCCTCTATGCCCAATATTATCTTTCTGATGGACCTTTGCTTTTTGGCCCAGACAGCTTCAGTATTTCACCATTTTCTTTGTTTTATTTTGTGGCCACAATTTCAAAATAAATTAATTCCTTTCCATTTTCATAATTTTTTTTGTCACAACAAAAATTCAAAAACATTTTCTTTAGATGCATGTTTAGGATTAATTATCAAATTAAAAAAGACAAAAAATATTTTTCTTTAAGTTTCTCTAGAAATGCCTTTGTTTGTGTTTGTGTTTAAATCGATTCTTATTCACTTATGTCTATGCATGTTGATTATTCCATTTCATTATTTTATGTGTCTATGTTTAATTTCATTGTTAACTAAAAACACAAGTCTTCGACTAAAACAAAATCAATCTTGATTTAATATAAAGTCCATTTTAAATGCTTTAGTAAGTCGATCGTTTTTAGCATCACAATCAATCTCGTATAGCTTACTCTTAAGTTTTCTTAAAATTAGACTTAATCAATTATTAAATTTTTTTAGTTAATTTATTTTGTTAACTAAAATTGATTAGTTTTACTAATCAATTTTTCTTTAACTTAATTAGTTAATTTGATCAATTTTTATTTTACTCGTTTCTTTGTTATTGGGCTTGTAATTTAATTGATTTATCTTATCCTCATTTGACGAAGTATACCCCCACTTCCATTTGATCAAATAACTTTATCACTTTCCTTTATTTTTGTTTATTGTTTTGTGTGTATGATTGCTAATCTAAGTTTCATCGTTAAAACATGTGCATACTCGGTCCATATATCGAGCCACACCCCTAAACTTGTAAGTAGATTGTTTTTGCATTACAATTAACCAGTCTGAAGCATACTCGATCCATATATCGAACCATACTCCAAACTGTAAGTCAATCGCTTTATGCATCACCATCAACATTTTCTTTTCTCTATCCAAATCACTTTCATAATCAAAATATTTAAACCTCGATCAAATATTGAGTTGTATTTTCAAAGCATTTTCACAATAAACTTGGACTCCGAGTATTAGTTCGTTGGTTGTTAGACCTATTGTCTAATACTCGTCCTTCATGCATAAAGAATCTAATAGGTGAACCTTTGTTTCACATCACCTTTTTCATTGGAAAACTCTTAGGGATGAAAGACGATTGGTTGAGCATCGCTTTCTCCTCTAGATTCTAGTATTTGGATCATTGGTTGTCTAGACCTATTGTCCAGTACTTATCACCCACATAAAATCAACTTCAACTCATAAAATTTTCTCCTACGTGCGAGTCTTTTGCAATCTTTCGCTTGCATGCAATCTTCCATCGCTCACATGTGAATCACTTAGTGAGTCTTATCATCCACATACAATTAAGCTCATATTTTCATAAATAAAGTCAACAAACCAGCCAACAAAAAGTTCATCTCAAATTTCGAAGCTCTGACTTTCCCATAGCACTTGGGAAATACATAGGCACAAGATGCGAAGTCTTAGCGAGTTCACTTTCGAAAAAACTTCTTTTCCTTAATAATTAGATAACAAGTAAACATCACTCTAACATTCGATCACGAGACTAACTAAATGGATATCATTGAGTACAATGGTTGTGTGGGGTGCTAATACCTTCCTAGTGCATAACTAAATCTTGAACTCGAATTTGATTGCGGTAACCATTTTATCTATTTCTCGTTTGTTTGAGGATTTTCTCAATATTTTACATTTTCCTTTTGGAATAAATAAAAAATTCAGTGGCGACTCTGTTGTACTTTTGTGTGTGTGATGCACTCGAGTATTTTTTCATGTTGTGACAGCTGAAGACTCTGTCGGGAAAATCTAAATGAGTCCATCCTATTTTAGTTGTTCTTGTATTGTTGTTAGCTTTTATTTACTTGCTTCTTTATGTGCCTTTATCATTGTACGGTTTCTTATCAATTGTGATTGGAATTGATTTGGCTATTGGCATATTGTGAGAGAAATCCCACTACCCATGCTTGAGAGACACTTAAGTCAGAACATGGTTGCACCGTCTAGATCTATTTGATATTTTTAAGAAGGTTGTTGTCTTGTATATTTAGTGTGTTGACATCAACTTCTGTACAAAATGATCCATAAATCTAAGAGACCTTTAGAATACCCTTAAGCCTTTATGAACAAATGGTTGTGTAGTATTGACCAGTTAGACTACATTGTTTTGTCAAGATGGCACGTGAACCATCACTCAGAAGAGGTCATGCTTGAAAATATTGTCAAGTTGCAAGTTATTCGTGATTGACGATGGTATTTTCAAAAAGGAACCGTGATTTTGAGAAATGTTCGTCCATAAAACCCTAGAGTTAACCTCGTGAGGGGATTATTGGGTAAAACCCTAAAGTTATCCTATCATAAAGAGCCTACCTAAATAGCATCGTGTTGCATTTCCTATTATATGTGACATTTCATCTCATGAAAATCATCCATGCATATTAAAAATAAAATAAAATTGCATATGTATTCACCATTATACATGCATTATTACCACCAAAAAGGCGAAGTACTCATTCCTTCTCTTTCCATCCAAACAACTAACAAGGCAAGTTGATTCCCCGACATCTGTCTGTGACACGCGACGTTACCCAAAGTAAAATGGAAAACCTTAAATAAGGACATGAGAATATGATATGAGATATCACCGAGTTCCAAATATCCATATCCAAGCTCATAGAGATGTTTCAACAAGTGTTGACTGCCAAGGAAGACCATTCTCAGTGCACTATGATCTCTCAAATTTCTGGCTCCATTGTAGAACACCACTGATTTAGAAAATGGCTACTACCTAACCATAAATTGGTTTACCTCCCAACTATTCACCACCATTCGAAACCACTCATGTAGTAGGCCCTTCTACTCATAACTATGTGCAGATGTCAGTGATCACTGAGCAACAACCAATTGTCCACACTATGGCTCAAACTCCTTTCAAAAATCACCACTTTCTATACCATGTTGATGGCTCCCAGAATGGTGATCAAGATCAGACAAAGGAATTTAAATAAGTGGAAGAAAAGTACGATGTTATTGAGAAAAGATTGAAGTCTATGGAAGGAAATAACATCTTTGGCTTGGTTTCTGACTTGACCGTGCCTGCAAAGTTCAACGTCCCTGAATTTGAGAAGTAAAAAGGGCATATTTTTCCAAAGGATCATCTGACCATGTACTTCATCAAAATGACTTCCCATGTAAAGAATGATAAGTTATTGATTCATTATTTTCAGGACAGTTTGACTGAAGCATCTCTAAAATGGTCATATCTATTATTGGATAGACTTGGCTGAAGCTTTCTTGAAGGAATATAAGTACAACATGGATATGGATCCTGACCATAGAAAGTTACAAGCTATTACTATAAAAGACAAGGAAACATTCAAAGATTATGCTCAATAATGGAGAGAGCTAGCTTCTCAAGTTAATCCACATTTAGTTGAGAATGAGCTCACATGCATGTTTATGGACACATTGCAACCATTCTTTTATGAGAAGATGGTTGAAAGTATATATGTTGACTTTGCTGATTTGGTTACCATAGGTGAACAAATTGAAGAAGGCTTGAAGAATGGCAAAATTGTCAGTGTTGATGGATCACCCAACATCAACAATGCTAGGAAATTTTCTAGAAACTTCCAGAAGAAGAAAGATGGTGAAACCAATGATGTTATTACTAGTGGTAAAGGATCCAAAAATTCACAACCATACCAGTCTTCAACTTATTAGTAACCATCGTTCATGCCATACTACTAGTACCCTTATGTAGTCGTTGCTCCATACCAGCAGCCATGGGCAGCTCCTCCTTAGAATGTTCCTCAGAATGCTCCTCAAAATCATAATCAGCAACAGATTCATAATAGAGCTCTAAGGAACCAGCAGAAAGAAGTATGCCACATTGATTCTATTCCGATGACTTATACTCAATTGTGGTTGTATCTGATTAAGTTGAAAGTGATAGCTTTGAGGCCTACTCTACCCGTGAAGTTCCATTCCCTCAGGGTTACAATCCAAATGTAAAATGTAACCTTCATAGTGGGGTATCAGGTCACTCCATTCAAGATTGCAAAGTTCTTAAGAAAAAGGTGCAAGACCTAATTGATAGCAAGATACTCTCTTTTGCAGACATTCCTAATATGACCACTGTAGCGGCAAAAACTGCAAGTGTAAGCCATTGAATTGACTTAACTCAAAAAGTAACAAAAGAGTCGCCACCGCACTTTTATTTTATCCAAAGGACTAGGAAAAATAGAGAATAAAATCCTAACAAAAAAAGATCAGAGATCTGGGACCGGGGGTTAGTTATGCAAAGGGAAGGTGTTAAGCACCCAAAGCATCTACGGTACTCTGCAGAAACCTTTTTTTTGAAAATTTGTATATGTGTGCTAAAAAGGAGTATATGTACAAAATGGATGGTGGGGGGAGAAAAGAAGCATTTTTTATAATTTTTGGTTTGATAAAACTTCCAATGAGTTTCAGGCCTACATACCAATAATGTGCAATATTGAAATCAAAACTCAGTAGTTCGGGTAAAAAATACTACAATCGTGTGTTTGCTGATTTTAAGAAAATGTTTGTTAGAAAAGCTACAAAGAGCTCAAAAAGTTTGAATGAGGTTAGGTGTTTTTTAGTCTTAACAAAAGAAAAGTCTAAGTATTATTAAATGAATTGAAAGTTTATTAAGAAAAGAAGTTTGAAAATCCATGGACCTAAGTCCATGTTTTTTATGAAAGCGGTTCGAGTTTTGAAAACACCAATCCTTTGAAAATTAAAGAATGGGAGGAGATGAAGAGGCTAACCTAAGTGCATAAAGTAAAAGGTAAATGTAAGTGTTTTTATCTTGGCTTTAATTTTTGGTAAAACCAGATTTTGTCAATGTCCTGACTGATGTCATGACATTCTGGGTTGAAGATAAATTCTGCAGAAGAGGTGTTCTACAGGTATAACTTAGCATGGGTGCATAACATAATGATCATGCTATGATCTATTATACTGGAAAACTGTAAGCAGAATGTATGATGTCATGACCAATGTTAAGACATTCTGTGCTAAAAATACTGTTATGCAGATTTGTAATTCCTGAGAGTTTTCAGGATTCTGTTGAGCTGTTCTGATGTGGATTAATATGTTTGAATCATATGCTCACGTGGATATTAGGTTAACCTTGTTTAACCCTAATTTGTTTTGATGTAAAGACCAAGTCCTTAGGTTAACTTTGGTTAACCCTAGCTATTTTTGTGGAAGCCCAAGTTGAAGACTTTAATGCTTCTATATTATCTAACAACCCTTATGTTGTAAGATGCGCTTCTTGAGAAGAAGAAGAAGGATATTGTAATTTGTGTTTTAGTAATTCTTGTGAGCCAAGCAATTATCTTTTGATAAGTGCCTTGGAGTAGGATTTGGTTGTAAGGGTAGTTTATCACTCAAAGCTTTGAAGCACGAGTGTTGTGTCTCTTGATTAAAGCTTTAAAGCAAAATCACGTATGTTTATTGAAGAATGTCTTCACAATTCTATTAATCATTAGGTTAGTATCACTGCTGTGATTGAGGGGGAGTGAGTAGGAACTCAGGTCTAAGTAGGACTTAGATTGAAGTTGCATTGGGTAGGTCTTAAGTGAAAGAGATAAACTGTTTGGTTTATTCCTGAATTAATACTACTTATAGTGAATTTCCTCCCTGGCTTGGTAGCCCCTAGATGTAGGTGTAGTTACACACTGAACTGGGTTAACAATTGATTGTGTTCTTTACTGCCTTTTAAATTATTGTTTGGTTTGTTAACAGTTTGTTAGATACAGTGTCATAACATTCACTTTGACATTAAGTATCTGTTGCTAGAATTTCAATTGGCATCAAAGCAGGCACCCTGCCTGTTTTTCTGGGTGAGATCTAGGGATATTATTTTCTGGCTCTATGGACAAGGAAGGAGGATTTGGGAGCACACCACCCATTCTGGATGGATCAAACTATGACTACTGGAAACCTCGTATAGTTTCCTTCTTGAAGTCACTGGACAATAAAGCTTGGAGAGCTGCTGACAAAGGATGGAAACATCCCATCAAACTTGAGAAAGATGAGACTACTAGTCTGAAACTTGAGGAAGAATGGAGCAAAGAAGAAGAAGAGTTAGCTTTGGGAAACTCTAAAGCATTGAATGCCTTGTTCAATGGAATTGATAGAAACATCTTCAGACTAGTACATCAGTGTGAACTGGCCAAGGATGTCTGGGATACTCTCAAAACCACTCATGAGGGTACATCCAAGGTAAAAATGTCAAGATTTTAGATGCTCACTACCAAATTTGAGAATCTGAGGATGAAGGAAGATGAGACCATTCATGAGTTTCACATGAACATCTTAGAGATTGCCAACACTTCAGGAGCATTGGGAGAAAAGATGTCTGAAGAAAAGCTGGTGAGAAAGATTCTCAGATCTTTGCCTAAAAGGTTTGCAATGAAAGTGACTGCTATAAAAGAAGCTCAGGATATCTGCAGCTTGAAGGTAGATGAACTCATTGGTTCACTTCAGACATTTGAGATGGGGATCAGTGACAATGTTGACAAGAAGAACAAGAGCATAACCTTTGTATCCAATGCTAAAGAGGAAAGCAAGGAGAGTGATGAAGAGAATCTATCAGAAGCTATAGCTACGCTTGGAAGACAGTTCAACAAACTCATCAAGAGAATGGACCAGAAGCCAAGGTCAAATGCCAAGAACATTTCCTCTGACATTAGCAGATCTTATGATTCAAGCAGAAGAACTAAGCCTGAAGAAAAGGGAAATCAAAGCAGAGGAATCCAATGCCATGGATGTGAAGGATATGGACACATTAGAGCTAAATGTTCCATCTTTCTAAAGAAACAAAAGAAAGGAATGTCTGTTACTTGGTCTGATGGTGACTCAGAAAGTGACTTTGAAGAAGAATCTGCTAAACTAGTTACTGCACTATCTGGTGTTTGTAACTCTGACAATGATTCAAGTGATGAGGAGGTGACATTTGAAGAACTTGCTGACTCCTACAAGAAGTTGTGTATCAGGATGCTGAAGTCTGTCAACAAAATGAGAAACAGACGAAGCTCATAGTGAAGTTGGAGGCTGAGAAGAAGGTAGACATTGCAACTATAAGTCACCTCAAAAATGAAGTTCTAGTGTTGAACTCCAAACTTGATCAGATGACAAAGTCTGTCAGGATGTTAACAACTGGAACTGACAAGTTAGAAGAAATACTTCAGACTGGACAAAATGCAGGAAACATGTCTGGTCTAGGATTTGTGGCTGCAAAGGAATCTGCTGTTGACAAGAAGAAGACCAGGCCTGATAAACAAATGTCAAAACAGATGTCATAACATAGGGCTCAACATCAAGAACAGAGAAACATGAAGAAAAAATATCAAAGATGGAGATGTCATTACTGTGGAAGGTTTGGCCACATAAAGCCTTTTGCTTTAAATTATATGGATATCCTAACTAGACCCCATATGTCAAGCCTAAAACTAACAAGACACCATATACTCAACAATGGAGGAAAAAGACTATAGCCCTGATAGCTCACACCTCCCTTAGAGTCTCTTCTAAAGAAGACTGGTACTTTGACAGTGGATGCTTTAAACACATGACTGGAATCAAGAATCTGCTGAGTGATGTCAAACCTCATACTACTAGTTATGTCACTTTTGGAGATGGAGCTAGAGGAGAAATCAACGGTGTTGGAAACTTGGACTGTCCTGGAGTTCCAAACCTAAATAAAGTGTTGCTGGTAAATGGTTTAACTGCTAACCTCATAAGTATAAGTCAACTATGTGATCTAGGATTCAAGGTCAACTTCACCAAGTCTGAATGCCTTGTTACAAATGAAGAACAAGAAGTTGTAATGACAGGAGTCAGATTAAAAGACAACTGTTACTTATGGGAGTCTGAGAACACTAACTACTCTTCTGTGTGCTCTATAGCCAAAGAAGAAAAGGAAGTGAAATTGTGGCACCAAAAACTTGGTCATTTACATCTTAGAGGGATGGAAAAGATCATATCCATGGAGGCTGTCAGAGGGATTCCAAAGCTTCAGATTGATGAAGGAAGAGTCTGTGGTGAATGTCAGGTTGGGAAGAAAACTAGAATGTCACATCCAAAGACAAGACATCTAACCACCTTTAAGGTGCTAGAACTTCTACATATGAATCTGATAGGTCCCATGCAGGTAGAAAGTCTTGGTGGAAAGAGATATGCCTATGTTGTTGTGGATGATTTTTCCAGATTCACTTGGATAAACTTCATTAGGGAAAAGTCTGGTGTATTTGATGTCTTTAAAGAATTGTGCAAAAGACTTCAAAGAGAAAAGGAAGGATGCATTGTCAGAATCAGAAGTGATCATGGAAAGGAATTTGAAAATAGTAAGTTTGATGAGTTCTGTTCTTCAGAAGGAATCAATCATGAGTTCTCTTCACCTATAACTCCTCAACAAAATGGAGTTGTGGAAAGGAAAAACAGAACTATACATGAATCTGCTAGAGCAATGATACATGCCAAGAAGCTTCCTACACATTTATGGGCTGAAGCTATGAATACAGCCTGTTATGTCCACAACAGGGTCACATTGAGAAAGGGAACATCATCCACCCTTTATGAAATATGGAAAGGAAGAAAGCCTACTGTGAAGTACTTCCATGTCTTTGGGAGCAAATGTTATATTCTGACAGATCGTGAACAAAGGAGAAAGATGATCCCTAAAAGTGATGAAGGAATATTCTTGGGATACTCTACCAACAATAAAGCATATAGGGTGTTCAATACCAGGACCAAAGTTATGATGGAATCTATAAATGTCACAGTTGATGATCACCATGAGGAAACCAATGTCCCATATGATGTTGAGACATTCTTTGACACTCCCACACAAGTGTCTAAAAAGGATGATGTGTCTAATCCTACTTCATCAGAGTCTGAATCAAAGGAAGCTAACAAAGATCCTTCCATCAGAATTCAGAAAGATCATCCCAAGGAAATCATCATAGGAGATCCTAACAGTGGAGTCACTACAAGATCTAGAGAAATCATCTCAAACTCTTGTTTTGTGTCTAAGATTGAACCAAAGAATGTTAAAGAAGTTGTGACTGATGAATACTGGATTGGAGCAATGAAAGATGAATTGAACCAGTTCAAACAACATGAAGTATGAGAGTTAGTTCCTAGACCTGAAGGAACAAACATCATTGGCACAAAGTGGATCTACAAAAACAAGTCTGGTGCTGAAGGAGTTGTCACCAGGAATAAGGCAAGGCTTGTTGCACAAGGATACACTCAAGTTGAAGGGGTTGATTTTGATGAAACATTTTCTCCTGTAGCCAGGCTGGAATCAATCAGACTACTCTTAGGAGTTGCTTGCCTTCTGAAGTTCAAGCTGTTTTAGATGGATGTGAAAAGTGCCTTCCTAAATGGGTACTTAAATGAGGAAGTATATGTGGAACAACCTAAAGGGTTTGTGAATCCAAATTGTCCTGATCATGTATACAAATTGAGAAAAGCACTGTATGGTCTGAAACAAGCTCCTAGAGCTTGGTATGAAAGACTGACAAAGTTCGTCATAGACAAAGGGTACAGGAAAGGAGGATTGGACAAAACTCTTTTTGTAAAGGATGAAGGAGGAAAAATAATGGTACCTCAAATTTATGTTGATGACATAGTGTTTGGAGGAATGTCTGATAAAATGGTTAAACATTTTGCTGATCAGATGCAAGCTGAATTTGAAATGAGCCTCATGGGAGAATCGACCTACTTTCTTAGACTACAAGTCACACAGATGGAAGACTCAATTTTTCTTTCTCAAAGCAAGTATGCAAAGAATATTGTCAAGAAGTTTGGGATGGAGAATGCCAGTCATAAAAGGACTCCTGCACCTACTCATCTAAAGTTGTCCAAAGACACAAGTGGGACAAGTGTGGATCAAAGCTTGCTGTAGCATGATAGGAAGTCATATTAACCCAGCAGAGTGATATAGCCTTGGAGTATGTGCAAGATACCAGGATGAACCCAAAGTAAGTCACATAAACCAGGTGAAAAGAATTCTGAAGTATGTGAGTGGAAACTACAACTATGGTATGCTGTAATCTCATGGATGTGAACCTATCTTGTCTGGTTATTGTGATGCTGATTGGGCTGGTAGTGCTAATGAAAGAAAGAGTACCTCTGGAGGATGCTTCTTTTTGGGAAGTAACCTTATCTCTTGGTTCAGCAAGAAACAAAATTGTGTGTCCTTATCTACTGCTGAAGCTGAATACATAGCAGCTGGTAGCAGTTGTTCTCAAATGATCTGGATGAAACAGGTGCTGACTGAGTACAATGTCACACAAAATGTCATGACATTATACTGTGACAACCTGAGTGCTATTAACATATCCAAGAATCCTATACAACATAGCAGGACTAAGCATATTGACATTAGACATCACTTCATCAGAGATCTTGTGTAGGAGAAAGTTATTAAGTTGGAGCATGTTGTAACTGACCTACAACTGGCTGATATTTTTACCAAGGCACTGGATGCTAGTCAGTTTGAAAACTTAAGGGGCAAGCTTGGTATTTTACAATATGAAGAATTGTAGCAATTAATTTTGTTTGAAACAAGGGCTGAAAAAGATATTTTAATTAAGTTTATTGTGATTGGACCAATAATTAGTTTCCCTCTTTCTTTCCAAATTTTTCAGAAGAGGAATAAACACACTTATATTTTCTTCTTCACAGTTTGGTGTATCACTCTCCACTCTCACAAAAGAAAATTTCAAACTTGCCTTCACTTGCACTCTCTACTCATCAAGATGTCTCAACAATCTGTGCCATCATCATCAAAGGCGACTGCTTCCTCATCATCCACTGACACGGATCCTAGGGCAAACGTAAATCCCATGGATGTTGAGGTTCTTGAGATAACACCTCTTCGTGCAATGGCAGCTGACCCTACTAAAGTTAAGAAGATGAGAACTCCACATGCAAGAAGATCACAGGCATCTCCTTCTGGTAAATTTACTCAAACTTCATCCTCTGTTCCCCCTGAGATAGCTAATAGGGAGGGTACTGCGTATGTTCACCAAGCCATCGCTAGATTGGTAACTAGAATTCTTAATGAGAATCACTCTGTTCCTGGTGTATCTGTACCCCTGAACCAAGAAACAGCTAGTCCTAATTTAGAAAGTAATCCTAATGTCACTTAGAATGTTGAGAAAAATGATAACAACATCGAGAAATCCCCTGAAAAACCTGATGATCATCAGACCACTGCTGAGAAGGCTGATGAAACACTTGTTATTGGTGTTGATGAGGAATTTTCTGATAATGATTTGATTGCAAATGTTAACCCTAGCATAGCAAAAAGGCTGATGACTAGAAAAGAGAAACAAAGTGTTTTTCAAAGCCCCTCCAAAGAGAAGGTTGCTGAAGTTGTTTCTGATAAGGCTGGGCCTGAGAACAAGGCTAGAGTAGGTGCTGAAAAGGACAAATCAATTGGAACTTCCAAAGGCAAGGGTAAGGTGAAAGTTAAGGTAGCTGCTGGTAGCCTCTCAAAACCCTTGAGAAAACCTATATCCAAGAAGAGGAAAGCCCCTGCATCCTCTGAATCTGATGAAAGCTCAGATTTTGATGTTGAGAGCAATGTTCCAGACATTTCTCTCAGGAAGAAGCCCACTTCAAGCAAACTGGCTAAGGTTCCTGAAGTTGCCATTGACAATATTTCCTTTCACCATCCTGAAAATGCAAGCAGGTGGAAATATGTATTTTTGAAAAGAGTAGCTTTAGAGAGAGAGCTGAACAACAATGCACTTGATTGCAAGGAAGTAATGGACCTCATCAATTATGCTGGACTAATGAAAACAGTTGTCAAGTTTTCCAGCTGCTATGAGATTCTTGTCAAAGAATTCATAGTGAATTTGTCTGTTGATTGTGCTGATGGAAAGTCAGCAGATTTTAGGTGTGTATATGTGAGAGGAAGGAAGGTAAATTTCTCTCCATATGTTATCAACAAATACCTGGGGAGGCCTGATGAAGCTCAACCTGAGCTAGAGGTCACTGATAACCAGGTTTGTCAAATTATCACTGCCCAACGAGTCAAGCACTGGCCTCTGAAAGGGAAGTTCACTGCAAGCAAGCTCAGTGTGAAGTTTGCCATGTTGCACAAGATTGGAGTAGCCAACTGGGTCCCCACCAACCACAAATCTACCATCTCTACTGGATTGGGAAGATTCATTTATGTTGTTGGAACCAGAACAAAATTTGATTATGGCAGCTACATCTTTGAACAAACAATTAAACATGCAGAAATCTATGCAATTAAAGGTCCTATAGCCTTTCCCTCCCTCCTATGTGGTATAATCATTGATCAATACCCTAATATCCTAGTAGAAAAGGACTCTGTCTGTAAAAGAGCTCCTGCTCTTGGTTTCCATCATAAGCTGTTTCAGGGAAAACATGTCCCTGATATTGTCATAACATCTGCTGAGACATCAAATGTCAAGGCTAATTCTAAGAAAGCTGATGTTATTGTTGTGCTGAGCGAGACCTGCATAGAGCTTGAGGCAAGAAAGAAATCTCTTGAAGAGCTGATCACTGCCCTGGAACAGGAGAAGGATGACATGGAGGTTGAGGATGAAAGACTAGAAGAGGATGCTGATGAAGAACAACATGATGGTTCTGCAAGCAGCTCAACAGAAGAGGATGCTGAAAATAGTGCTTCCTCAGGAGAGGACAGTGCCTGATGTTCTATGGTTGCTAATGTGTAAAGATAGCTGCTGCTCCTGCTGTTACTTTTTGCTGCTGATGTTTCTGTTTGTTTGTTTTTTGGCTTGTTGTATTTGATAACTGGGATGTATGTTAATTCTTCTGCTACTTGTATAACTTGATTTCTGGGATTTTGTAATGGCACCTTTGGCCCCTTTATGGCTAAAAAGGGGGAGAAGAAATTATGGGTTGAATTTATCTTAATTGGGTATTGGTAGTTTAGCTTAGTTGTTTTTTATTCTGCTGCATTAGTTCTCTGATAGCTTAGTTGTTTTAGCCAAAAATTTGCCAAAGGGGGAGTTTGTAAGTGTTTTTATGTTGGCTTTAATTTTTGGTAAAACCAGATTTTGTCAATGTCCTGACTGATGTCATGACATTCTGGGTTGAAGATAAATTCTGCAGAAGAGGTGTTCTACAGGTATAACTTAGCATGGGTGCATAACATAATGATCATGCTATGATCTATTATACTGGAAAACTGTAAGCAGAATGTATGATGTCATGACCAATGTTAAGACATTCTGTGCTAAAAATACTGTTATGCAGATTTGTAATTCCTGAGAGTTTTCAGGATTCTGTTGAGCTGTTCTGATGTGGATTAATATGTTTGAATCATATGCTCACGTGGATATTAGGTTAACCTTGTTTAACCCTAATTTGTTTTGATGTAAAGACCAAGTCCTTAGGTTAACTTTGGTTAACCCTAGCTATTTTTGTGGAAGCCCAAGTTGAAGACTTTAATGCTTCTATATTATCTAACAACCCTTATGTTGTAAGATGCGCTTCTTGAGAAGAAGAAGAAGGATATTGTAATTTGTGTTTTAGTAATTCTTGTGAGCCAAACAATTATCTTTTGATAGGTGCCTTGGAGTAGGATTTGGTTGTAAGGGTAGTTTATCACTCAAAGCTTTGAAGCACGAGTGTTGTGTCTCTTGATTAAAGCTTTAAAGCAAAATCACGTATGTTTATTGAAGAATGTCTTCACAATTCTATTAATCATTAGGTTAGTATCACTGCTGTGATTGAGGGGGAGTGAGTAGGAACTCAGGTCTAAGTAGGACTTAGATTGAAGTTGCATTGGGTAGGTCTTAAGTGAAGGAGATAAACTGTTTAGTTTATTCCTGAATTAATACTACTTATAGTGAATTTCCTCCCTGGCTTGGTAGCCCCCAGATGTAGGTGTAGTTACACACTGAACTGGGTTAACAATTGATTGTGTTCTTTACTGCCTTTTAAATTATTGTTTGGTTTGTTAACAGTTTGTTAGATACAGTGTCATAACATTCACTTTGACATTAAGTATCTGTTGCTAGAATTTCAATTGGCATCAAAGCAGGCACCCTGCCTGTTTTTCTGGGTGAGATCTAGGGATATTATTTTCTGGCTCTATGGACAAGGAAGGAGGATTTGGGAGCACACCACCCATTCTGGATGGATCAAACTATGACTACTGGAAACCTCGTATAGTTTCCTTCTTGAAGTCACTGGACAATAAAGCTTGGAGAGCTGCTGACAAAGGATGGAAACATCCCATCAAACTTGAGAAAGATGAGACTACTAGTCTGAAACTTGAGGAAGAATGGAGCAAAGAAGAAGAAGAGTTAGCTTTGGGAAACTCTAAAGCATTGAATGCCTTGTTCAATGGAATTGATAGAAACATCTTCAGACTAGTACATCAGTGTGAACTGGCCAAGGATGTCTGGGATACTCTCAAAACCACTCATGAGGGTACATCCAAGGTAAAAATGTCAAGATTTTAGATGCTCACTACCAAATTTGAGAATCTGAGGATGAAGGAAGATGAGACCATTCATGAGTTTCACATGAACATCTTAGAGATTGCCAACACTTCAGGAGCATTGGGAGAAAAGATGTCTGAAGAAAAGCTGGTGAGAAAGATTCTCAGATCTTTGCCTAAAAGGTTTGCAATGAAAGTGACTGCTATAAAAGAAGCTCAGGATATCTGCAGCTTGAAGGTAGATGAACTCATTGGTTCACTTCAGACATTTGAGATGGGGATCAGTGACAATGTTGACAAGAAGAACAAGAGCATAACCTTTGTATCCAATGCTAAAGAGGAAAGCAAGGAGAGTGATGAAGAGAATCTATCAGAAGCTATAGCTACGCTTGGAAGACAGTTCAACAAACTCATCAAGAGAATGGACCAGAAGCCAAGGTCAAATGCCAAGAACATTTCCTCTGACATTAGCAGATCTTATGATTCAAGCAGAAGAACTAAGCCTGAAGAAAAGGGAAATCAAAGCAGAGGAATCCAATGCCATGGATGTGAAGGATATGGACACATTAGAGCTAAATGTTCCATCTTTCTAAAGAAACAAAAGAAAGGAATGTCTGTTACTTGGTCTGATGGTGACTCAGAAAGTGACTTTGAAGAAGAATCTGCTAAACTAGTTACTGCACTATCTGGTGTTTGTAACTCTGACAATGATTCAAGTGATGAGGAGGTGACATTTGAAGAACTTGCTGACTCCTACAAGAAGTTGTGTATCAGGATGCTGAAGTCTGTCAACAAAATGAGAAACAGACGAAGCTCATAGTGAAGTTGGAGGCTGAGAAGAAGGTAGACATTGCAACTATAAGTCACCTCAAAAATGAAGTTCTAGTGTTGAACTCCAAACTTGATCAGATGACAAAGTCTGTCAGGATGTTAACAACTGGAACTGACAAGTTAGAAGAAATACTTCAGACTGGACAAAATGCAGGAAACATGTCTGGTCTAGGATTTGTGGCTGCAAAGGAATCTGCTGTTGACAAGAAGAAGACCAGGCCTGATAAACAAATGTCAAAACAGATGTCATAACATAGGGCTCAACATCAAGAACAGAGAAACATGAAGAAAAAATATCAAAGATGGAGATGTCATTACTGTGGAAGGTTTGGCCACATAAAGCCTTTTGCTTTAAATTATATGGATATCCTAACTAGACCCCATATGTCAAGCCTAAAACTAACAAGACACCATATACTCAACAATGGAGGAAAAAGACTATAGCCCTGATAGCTCACACCTCCCTTAGAGTCTCTTCTAAAGAAGACTGGTACTTTGACAGTGGATGCTTTAAACACATGACTGGAATCAAGAATCTGCTGAGTGATGTCAAACCTCATACTACTAGTTATGTCACTTTTGGAGATGGAGCTAGAGGAGAAATCAACGGTGTTGGAAACTTGGACTGTCCTGGAGTTCCAAACCTAAATAAAGTGTTGCTGGTAAATGGTTTAACTGCTAACCTCATAAGTATAAGTCAACTATGTGATCTAGGATTCAAGGTCAACTTCACCAAGTCTGAATGCCTTGTTACAAATGAAGAACAAGAAGTTGTAATGACAGGAGTCAGATTAAAAGACAACTGTTACTTATGGGAGTCTGAGAACACTAACTACTCTTCTGTGTGCTCTATAGCCAAAGAAGAAAAGGAAGTGAAATTGTGGCACCAAAAACTTGGTCATTTACATCTTAGAGGGATGGAAAAGATCATATCCATGGAGGCTGTCAGAGGGATTCCAAAGCTTCAGATTGATGAAGGAAGAGTCTGTGGTGAATGTCAGGTTGGGAAGAAAACTAGAATGTCACATCCAAAGACAAGACATCTAACCACCTTTAAGGTGCTAGAACTTCTACATATGAATCTGATAGGTCCCATGCAGGTAGAAAGTCTTGGTGGAAAGAGATATGCCTATGTTGTTGTGGATGATTTTTCCAGATTCACTTGGATAAACTTCATTAGGGAAAAGTCTGGTGTATTTGATGTCTTTAAAGAATTGTGCAAAAGACTTCAAAGAGAAAAGGAAGGATGCATTGTCAGAATCAGAAGTGATCATGGAAAGGAATTTGAAAATAGTAAGTTTGATGAGTTCTGTTCTTCAGAAGGAATCAATCATGAGTTCTCTTCACCTATAACTCCTCAACAAAATGGAGTTGTGGAAAGGAAAAACAGAACTATACATGAATCTGCTAGAGCAATGATACATGCCAAGAAGCTTCCTACACATTTATGGGCTGAAGCTATGAATACAGCCTGTTATGTCCACAACAGGGTCACATTGAGAAAGGGAACATCATCCACCCTTTATGAAATATGGAAAGGAAGAAAGCCTACTGTGAAGTACTTCCATGTCTTTGGGAGCAAATGTTATATTCTGACAGATCGTGAACAAAGGAGAAAGATGATCCCTAAAAGTGATGAAGGAATATTCTTGGGATACTCTACCAACAATAAAGCATATAGGGTGTTCAATACCAGGACCAAAGTTATGATGGAATCTATAAATGTCACAGTTGATGATCACCATGAGGAAACCAATGTCCCATATGATGTTGAGACATTCTTTGACACTCCCACACAAGTGTCTAAAAAGGATGATGTGTCTAATCCTACTTCATCAGAGTCTGAATCAAAGGAAGCTAACAAAGATCCTTCCATCAGAATTCAGAAAGATCATCCCAAGGAAATCATCATAGGAGATCCTAACAGTGGAGTCACTACAAGATCTAGAGAAATCATCTCAAACTCTTGTTTTGTGTCTAAGATTGAACCAAAGAATGTTAAAGAAGTTGTGACTGATGAATACTGGATTGGAGCAATGAAAGATGAATTGAACCAGTTCAAACAACATGAAGTATGAGAGTTAGTTCCTAGACCTGAAGGAACAAACATCATTGGCACAAAGTGGATCTACAAAAACAAGTCTGGTGCTGAAGGAGTTGTCACCAGGAATAAGGCAAGGCTTGTTGCACAAGGATACACTCAAGTTGAAGGGGTTGATTTTGATGAAACATTTTCTCCTGTAGCCAGGCTGGAATCAATCAGACTACTCTTAGGAGTTGCTTGCCTTCTGAAGTTCAAGCTGTTTTAGATGGATGTGAAAAGTGCCTTCCTAAATGGGTACTTAAATGAGGAAGTATATGTGGAACAACCTAAAGGGTTTGTGAATCCAAATTGTCCTGATCATGTATACAAATTGAGAAAAGCACTGTATGGTCTGAAACAAGCTCCTAGAGCTTGGTATGAAAGACTGACAAAGTTCGTCATAGACAAAGGGTACAGGAAAGGAGGATTGGACAAAACTCTTTTTGTAAAGGATGAAGGAGGAAAAATAATGGTACCTCAAATTTATGTTGATGACATAGTGTTTGGAGGAATGTCTGATAAAATGGTTAAACATTTTGCTGATCAGATGCAAGCTGAATTTGAAATGAGCCTCATGGGAGAATCGACCTACTTTCTTAGACTACAAGTCACACAGATGGAAGACTCAATTTTTCTTTCTCAAAGCAAGTATGCAAAGAATATTGTCAAGAAGTTTGGGATGGAGAATGCCAGTCATAAAAGGACTCCTGCACCTACTCATCTAAAGTTGTCCAAAGACACAAGTGGGACAAGTGTGGATCAAAGCTTGTACAGAAGCATGATAGGAAGTCTGCTATACTTAACAGCCAGCAGAGCTGACATAGCCTTTGCAGTTGGAGTATGTGCAAGATACCAGGATGAACCCAAAGTAAGTCACATAAACCAGGTGAAAAGAATTCTGAAGTATGTGAGTGGAAACTACAACTATGGTATGCTGTAATCTCATGGATGTGAACCTATCTTGTCTGGTTATTGTGATGCTGATTGGGCTGGTAGTGCTAATGAAAGAAAGAGTACCTCTGGAGGATGCTTCTTTTTGGGAAGTAACCTTATCTCTTGGTTCAGCAAGAAACAAAATTGTGTGTCCTTATCTACTGCTGAAGCTGAATACATAGCAGCTGGTAGCAGTTGTTCTCAAATGATCTGGATGAAACAGGTGCTGACTGAGTACAATGTCACACAAAATGTCATGACATTATACTGTGACAACCTGAGTGCTATTAACATATCCAAGAATCCTATACAACATAGCAGGACTAAGCATATTGACATTAGACATCACTTCATCAGAGATCTTGTGTAGGAGAAAGTTATTAAGTTGGAGCATGTTGTAACTGACCTACAACTGGCTGATATTTTTACCAAGGCACTGGATGCTAGTCAGTTTGAAAACTTAAGGGGCAAGCTTGGTATTTTACAATATGAAGAATTGTAGCAATTAATTTTGTTTGAAACAAGGGCTGAAAAAGATATTTTAATTAAGTTTATTGTGATTGGACCAATAATTAGTTTCCCTCTTTCTTTCCAAATTTTTCAGAAGAGGAATAAACACACTTATATTTTCTTCTTCACAGTTTGGTGTATCACTCTCCACTCTCACAAAAGAAAATTTCAAACTTGCCTTCACTTGCACTCTCTACTCATCAAGATGTCTCAACAATCTGTGCCATCATCATCAAAGGCGACTGCTTCCTCATCATCCACTGACACGGATCCTAGGGCAAACGTAAATCCCATGGATGTTGAGGTTCTTGAGATAACACCTCTTCGTGCAATGGCAGCTGACCCTACTAAAGTTAAGAAGATGAGAACTCCACATGCAAGAAGATCACAGGCATCTCCTTCTGGTAAATTTACTCAAACTTCATCCTCTGTTCCCCCTGAGATAGCTAATAGGGAGGGTACTGCGTATGTTCACCAAGCCATCGCTAGATTGGTAACTAGAATTCTTAATGAGAATCACTCTGTTCCTGGTGTATCTGTACCCCTGAACCAAGAAACAGCTAGTCCTAATTTAGAAAGTAATCCTAATGTCACTTAGAATGTTGAGAAAAATGATAACAACATCGAGAAATCCCCTGAAAAACCTGATGATCATCAGACCACTGCTGAGAAGGCTGATGAAACACTTGTTATTGGTGTTGATGAGGAATTTTCTGATAATGATTTGATTGCAAATGTTAACCCTAGCATAGCAAAAAGGCTGATGACTAGAAAAGAGAAACAAAGTGTTTTTCAAAGCCCCTCCAAAGAGAAGGTTGCTGAAGTTGTTTCTGATAAGGCTGGGCCTGAGAACAAGGCTAGAGTAGGTGCTGAAAAGGACAAATCAATTGGAACTTCCAAAGGCAAGGGTAAGGTGAAAGTTAAGGTAGCTGCTGGTAGCCTCTCAAAACCCTTGAGAAAACCTATATCCAAGAAGAGGAAAGCCCCTGCATCCTCTGAATCTGATGAAAGCTCAGATTTTGATGTTGAGAGCAATGTTCCAGACATTTCTCTCAGGAAGAAGCCCACTTCAAGCAAACTGGCTAAGGTTCCTGAAGTTGCCATTGACAATATTTCCTTTCACCATCCTGAAAATGCAAGCAGGTGGAAATATGTATTTTTGAAAAGAGTAGCTTTAGAGAGAGAGCTGAACAACAATGCACTTGATTGCAAGGAAGTAATGGACCTCATCAATTATGCTGGACTAATGAAAACAGTTGTCAAGTTTTCCAGCTGCTATGAGATTCTTGTCAAAGAATTCATAGTGAATTTGTCTGTTGATTGTGCTGATGGAAAGTCAGCAGATTTTAGGTGTGTATATGTGAGAGGAAGGAAGGTAAATTTCTCTCCATATGTTATCAACAAATACCTGGGGAGGCCTGATGAAGCTCAACCTGAGCTAGAGGTCACTGATAACCAGGTTTGTCAAATTATCACTGCCCAACGAGTCAAGCACTGGCCTCTGAAAGGGAAGTTCACTGCAAGCAAGCTCAGTGTGAAGTTTGCCATGTTGCACAAGATTGGAGTAGCCAACTGGGTCCCCACCAACCACAAATCTACCATCTCTACTGGATTGGGAAGATTCATTTATGTTGTTGGAACCAGAACAAAATTTGATTATGGCAGCTACATCTTTGAACAAACAATTAAACATGCAGAAATCTATGCAATTAAAGGTCCTATAGCCTTTCCCTCCCTCCTATGTGGTATAATCATTGATCAATACCCTAATATCCTAGTAGAAAAGGACTCTGTCTGTAAAAGAGCTCCTGCTCTTGGTTTCCATCATAAGCTGTTTCAGGGAAAACATGTCCCTGATATTGTCATAACATCTGCTGAGACATCAAATGTCAAGGCTAATTCTAAGAAAGCTGATGTTATTGTTGTGCTGAGCGAGACCTGCATAGAGCTTGAGGCAAGAAAGAAATCTCTTGAAGAGCTGATCACTGCCCTGGAACAGGAGAAGGATGACATGGAGGTTGAGGATGAAAGACTAGAAGAGGATGCTGATGAAGAACAACATGATGGTTCTGCAAGCAGCTCAACAGAAGAGGATGCTGAAAATAGTGCTTCCTCAGGAGAGGACAGTGCCTGATGTTCTATGGTTGCTAATGTGTAAAGATAGCTGCTGCTCCTGCTGTTACTTTTTGCTGCTGATGTTTCTGTTTGTTTGTTTTTTGGCTTGTTGTATTTGATAACTGGGATGTATGTTAATTCTTCTGCTACTTGTATAACTTGATTTCTGGGATTTTGTAATGGCACCTTTGGCCCCTTTATGGCTAAAAAGGGGGAGAAGAAATTATGGGTTGAATTTATCTTAATTGGGTATTGGTAGTTTAGCTTAGTTGTTTTTTATTCTGCTGCATTAGTTCTCTGATAGCTTAGTTGTTTTAGCCAAAAATTTGCCAAAGGGGGAGTTTGTAAGTGTTTTTATGTTGGCTTTAATTTTTGGTAAAACCAGATTTTGTCAATGTCCTGACTGATGTCATGACATTATGGGTTGAAGATAAATTCTGCAGAAGAAGTGTTCTACAGGTACAACTCAGTATGGGTGCATAACATAATGATCATGCTATGATCTGTGTTATACTGGAAAACTGTAAGCAGAATGTATGATGTCATGACCAATGTTAAGACATTCTGTGCTAAAAATACTGTTATGCAGATTTGTAATTCCTGAGAGTTTTCAGGATTCTGTTGAGCTGTTCTAATGTGGATTAATGTGTTTGAATCATATGCTCACGTGGATATTAGGTTAACCTTGTTTAACCCTAATTTGTTTTGATGTAAAGACCAAGTCCTTAGGTTAACTTTGGTTAACCCTAGCTATTTTTGTGGAAGCCCAAGTTGAAGACTTTACTGCTTCTATATTATCTAACAACCCTTATGTTGTAAGCTGCGCTTCCTGAGAAGAAGAAGAAGGATATTGTAATTTGTGTTTTAGTAATTCTTGTGAGCCAAACAATTATCTTTTGATAGGTGCCTTGGAGTAGGATTTGGTTGTAAGGGTAGTTTATCACTCAAAGCTTTGAAGCACGAGTGTTGTGTCTCTTGATTAAAGCTTTGGAGCAAAATCAAGTATGTTTATTGAAGAATGTCTTCACAATTATATTAATCATTAGGTTAGTATCACTGCTGTGATTGAGGGGGAGTGAGTAGGAACTCAGGTCTAAGTAGGACTTAGATTGAAGTTGCATTGGGTAGGTCTTAAGTGAAGGAGATAAACTGTTTAGTTTATTCCTGAATTAATACTACTTATAGTGAATTTCCTCCCTGGCTTGGTAGCCCCCAGATGTAGGTGTAGTTACACACTGAACTGGGTTAACAATTGATTGTGTTCTTTACTGCCTTTTAAATTATTGTTTGGTTTGTTAACAGTTTGTCAGATACGGTGTCATAACATTCACTTTGACATTAAGTATTTGTTGCCAAAATTTCAGTAAAGGTAAAGAAATATCTAACCGGGTGAGAAAACTAGTACTTGACATCAAGAACCAATACCATATCCCATCCTTTGGATTACCACATAAGCAACAAATAACCACACAAAAAAACCAAGCTTCAGATAAGTCAATGCCTCAGATGAACTCTTGTCTTAAGAAAAACAGGAAGAGTAACAGTTGTATTTGGAGGAAATCCACTCTTAATTGAGTATAACGGGATAACCTGCATACAAAGATAATAACCAGACAAGATAAAATAATACCAAGGGCACAAAAGTCTCCAAGATGAGGTAAGGATCGTAATCCTAAGTCCAAAGATCAATATCTGAGCACAAGGATTGTAACCAAGTTCAATTAGAAGTCTTTTATTTTCAAGTTGAATTATTAGGTATTTTGGAAAAGAAAAAAAAAATAAAGCTCAAGTGAGCAAATTCAAAATGGAAAGAAAATAAAGTGCTCAAGTGAGCAAAGGAAAAATGACATAGAAAATGAATGCTTAAGTGAGCAAAAGAAAAATGACATAGAAAATAAATGCTCAAGTGAGCAAAGAAAAAAATGGCATGAAATATAAATGCTAAAAATAAAGTGCATAAAAATAAAGAGCATGAAAGTAAAAGCGGAAAGTAAAAAGCAATTAATAAAGGTTAGCAAGATGACCATCATGAAACTTGCGCATGAAGACTTGCCAGAAGCTTGATAGAACCAACGCGACCACACGACAAGTTTCAATTGCTTTTTGTCAAGTATATCACCGGTTTTGGAATTATCACATCACTTTATCAAAGATGGTCGAGAATTTCAAATGGACAAGGTTAGTGGAAACTTGCCAGAAGCTTGATTAAAAATCAACGCGACCACACGACAAGCGCCACAGGTGTTGAACTAAGATCAAAGCTCAAGTCATCTTTTGGGGATTATGTTTGAACATTAAAGTTCATGCCGCCAATTAATCACTTTCTCTAAATCGGGACAAAAGAAAAAATAAGATGGAGAAGAAGAAATAATTTCCAAATTTATTTTGTATCAGATGAATTTATTCGGTCTAACTTCGTCAAAATCAATCAACTTTCTTGGTGGATTTGGTCAAGAGACCTATCAACACCTAAATTCCATTGATGTTGATGAAATTTGTGACTTCGAAATAAATGCAACAAGTCAGCAAAATAAAATGAAAATAAAATCAAATAAAAAAAGGGTTAAAAGTAATTTTAAAATTAGGTTATTTAATTGGACTTTATTGACGAAATACATAAATAGTATTTTTTTCATCAAAATAAAATTCCAAGAAAATTACCCAAAAAACAAAGGTCAACAAGTGTTGACAAAAATTTTATAGAAAATTTTAAAGTCAGAAAATATTTTTAGAAAATAAAATAAAAGGTGAGCTAAACCAAAAAAAATGGCAAAAATAGTAAGATCAGAAATAAAAATAAAATGAGGTCACTAATATTTGTCAAATGACCATTGGATCCTTTCATAATTTTTCCTGAATTTTAAAATGTCAAAAAATATTTTAAAACAATTAAAAACATCAAATAAAAGAGAAAAATCATTAAAAAAATACCAAATCTAAAAATAAAATTATGTAAAAATAAAAATCAGAAAGAGAATATTTGAAAATATTTGTGTGAATTTTTTCATAATTTTTGAGTCAAAAACGGATTTATATGATTTTTTTGAAGTTTAAAATATGTAAAATATAAAATCAGAAAATAAAATAAAAGCCAAAAAAATGTGGACCATCTGATCATAGTCAAAACGCGTTAGTAATCACATCCAATGGACATGGCGCGTTGTGCTTGATATGGACCTCCTTGGTTTTCACACCGGATTGAAAATTAAAAAAATAAAACAAGAATTAATGTCACGCATTGGATCGATGCTGACTAATAAAAGTAATCAGATCCAAGGGCCCCAGAGACGCGTGCACGATACGAAACACATACCAGATCAAATTCAAAAAAATTACTTGTCAGACCCTCATTGGTTAAAGACACATGTAGCTCGTCTTCAACCTCCAGCCATCATCCATACTCGATTCTCAAATTGTAAAATCAATAAACATGAGTGGTATCCTTGGATTCGTCTCTTTAAGACAATCTCAACCACATGCTCGCGAAAAATTTATTTAAATTGAGTGAAGAGAAAATTGGAAAAAACTCAAATAATAGAGAATAGGATTTTGATGAAATACTCAGCCAATATTTGATGAAAACGCAAATGGTGAAGATCACAAGGATCAGGGAGATGAGGAGAACAAGTTAGGCATTCATTTGAAGAGATTTGATGGAGATTCCTACCTGAACAAAGTTCACTTTCAGAGCTCTAAAATTGGACTTGGATAGCGCGATTCAGGGATTTTCAAGGCACAATTCTTGTTCTATTAGCTTCAGTGAGGTTCAAGGAAGAGGAATCAAAGGTTAATTTCAAACTGAAAGTTGTTTAAACACAAATTCGAAGTTGCATAAATGTGAGGTTTGGAGAGAGTTTGGCAGATATTTCTTGGCTATCAAAGCTTGAGGAAATGAGTGGAATGTGTCCCTTATTTATAGGAGAAGTGAATGGGATCAAAAGGAAGGGTGAATGATGCAATTTGGAGCGAAATCGTGCACACCCGTGTTCATGAAAAAAGTGTGACTTCATGTGCATCAAAATTCAATCATTCCTTGCGTTTTAATGTGATAATTAATCCTGGGAAGTTCCTAATCACAATTAATCACTAAATAATGGATTAACTTGGCATAAAAATGATTCGTAGCGCAAAATGCACAAACTGATGGTGTGCTCGAAACATATTTTAGCACAAACTTTAAACTGAGGCCAAATCAAATTCCCTTGCGTGTTTTCTGATTTTCCTTGAGCCAAATGAAGTATTCAAAGAGTAGAACACAATGCAAAAAGAATCAAATCCAATGGATGCTTGAGTTGAGAGATACAACCTTTAGGATTCTTGAAAAAACACTGTTTTTCAGGCCAGGCCTTGGTCAAGCATGCCAGACTTTCTAAAACTGACCTATAATGTTTTCTCTTCAAAATTGTTCTTCCACTCAAAATTTGATCTTGAATTTTATAGATGATATGAAGTAGACCTCTCAAGGAACATTTGGCAAAAAGAATCATCCAAAAACTCCAAAAAAGTGTGAAAGTTATGGCCTTGTGAAGTTGAGGGAAATTTGTGAAATGACTTATAATCTTTTGATTTCTTTAAGAAACTTTCAAACACTTTCAATCTTCAAAACAGATATGGAGATAAATTTCAAATCCTTAATATTGTTGTGCAAAAATAATGACCTCAAGGTGATAAATGATGATCAAGATATGATCTCTTGAAGTTGATTGACCAAAAATTGAGAAATTCATCAAAGACTTGTAATTTTTTGACCTCATAGGCAAATTCCCAAGCATTTTCTTTTCCTACCAATTGAACTAAGTTGTATTAGACATCCTTAGGTTCATTGTGAAAGAATAATTAGATCAAGGAAACAAGGGATGACCAAGTTATGATCCTTTGGAGCCATACAAGATAGATGAATCATCAATCTAGAGAGTTGACAATCATAGACCTCCAAAACAATATTCTCATAAAAAAAACTCCTTTAATCAAAGCATATTCATATTAGAAGTCCTCTTAAGAATCAAATGACTTTGAAATCATTCACAAACTTCATACAAACACCAAGATATGATCCTCAGAAGTCCAAAACCCTAATTTCAGGATAAATGGCCATATAATGGAGAATTCTTCAAATTTGATGATCTCTTTCAAACATGAAACATATACTCTAGAAGAGAGGCTATGGTAGACGATAAGAGAAGTTTTCAATGAGAAACAATGCTTTCAAAAATCTTTGAGAATTGAGGAGAGAAGGCATGGAAATAAACACATGAACCTATGAACTCCTTGAATAAGAAACCTATGCACCATTCACCTACAACATTTAGAGAGAAAAGTGTACACATATTGTTGATAGCCAAATATCAATCATCACACACAAGAAATAAACACATTCACAAGGTGCTTGGTGATCTTCTAAAGGAAAAACCCAAAGATAGGGAAGAGAAAGACACCCTTTGTGATCTTTGTGCAATATGATGGTATGAAGTTTTTTTGTTGTTGAGAATCTTAGGGGGGAAAATTGGGGTACAACAGCTTCCCTTATTTAAGTGTCTTCTATCCAGAGATAAGAAGGGAACATTCGCCTCGACGGGATATAAGATACTTAAATATAATATAAGCCCTATTTTTGGCCCTAAGATATCATCCAATGCTTAATGGTTATGCAATGCAACATGAATGAACTTCACAGTGGAGACAGGACACCACTGGGAAACCAAAGTAATAAGGTTATTCTAGGAACAACAACTCATCCAAAAAGAACAAACTACCGGGGAAAAGAGCTCGATCTCACGGGAGAGAAAAACATGATTCCACTGGGGAATGGGAACTCAATTTTGAAGGGGTAAAGCCCAAAGAAAAGACATAATACATACTCAATATATGAGGAGGAAGCAAAGAGGAAGTAATAACAACGATCCATAGATAGACAACTAACTATGTCCTCGCAGAGGAGTTAGCAAAAACAAAAGATTTGTGCCAACTTTCTATAGACAGTAAACTATCAATCCAAAACAAACAGAACAACAAAGTCTCTGATCGATAATAAACTAAGTTTCCCAAGAATTCTTGACGTTTCGCCAAGGATGAGTCCTATCTTCTTTTTTTAACCAAAATACTTCATAGGGAAAGGATAATACACTGATGATTTTCCAGCGAGCTAAACTTTGTCCATTGGAGAACCCAACAAATCAACGACAAACTATCTCCCATAATGAAGAGATTTCCATTCATCGGAGTAACAAATCAATGATGAACTATCTTCCATAAAGACAAGGCTGCCATTTATCTGAAGAACAAATATTCGATAAACTACCTTCCATAAGGACAAGGCTGCCATTCACCGGAATAACAAATCTTCGATAAACTACCTTCTATAAGGACAAGGCTGCCATTTACCAGAATAACAAATCTTCGATAAACTACCTTCCATAAGGACAAGGCTGTCATTCATAGGAATAACAAACTTCGATAAACTACCTTCCATAAGGACAAGGTCGCCATTCATCGGAATAGCAATCTTCGATAAACTATCTTCCATAATGATAAGATCGCCATTCATCGGAACAACAAATCTTTGATAAACTACCTTCTATAAGGACAAGACTGCCATTCATCGGAACAACAAATCTTCGATAAAATACCTTCCATAAAGATAAGGTCGTCATTCATCGGAATAACAAGCTTCGATAAACTACCTTCCATAAAGATAAGGTCTCCATTCATCGGAAAAACAATCTTGCTGCACACAACTATAGGAATCAGCCAATAATGAGCTTGTAATCACTTATCGAAGATTTTAAATGACAAGTCTTTAACTTGCCGGAGAAATACGGTCAATCCATAGCGAGAGATTCCTCGTTGGGTTACCGAAAAAAGATCAAATTGGTATTAACAGACTTGCTGGGGAAGTCGGCCGCTTGCAGTAAGAGACCGTCACCTGCTGTTAGGAGAAGATTGTAACGATATTGCTGGAAAATGCAAATGGATTCCCTTGGATAACACTGAATTCACCCTTGTTGGAGAGATGAAATCTTCCTGACATAATCGTGCTCTCCACCTAGAGCTCATAGTCTAAGAAGACCAAGATGATAATGCTGCTTGGAGACCAGAGTTCAAACCATGATCAAGCTGGGGAAAGGTAATTTGAACGGTCACAGAGACTTGCAAAGAGAGTCGAGACTCTATTCTTCCATGAGGGATAACTCATTGGAAAAGTGAAAAGATGAACTTTTTCTAATTAAAGCTGACACTTTAGAGGAAACATACTCTAAATATCGATATATGCAAATAAACAATGAATTGAGGTTTAACTATGCATAGTGTATGAATGAATGTAGTGAGAGTATGTGTATACATGTGTAAGACCTGTATATTTTAGTCCTTATTATATTATAATATTTTATCAATCTAATCTCTTTCCTTCTAAATCTTGAGAAACGAACAAAATATACTCGTTGTTAAGCTTTCAAGAACTTCGATTGTTGTCAAAATTTAAATAGGAGTTTTAGAGGCTGGCCGGTCGAAGCAATTCGACACTATGCTTAAAATTAGCGGGTGTAATATTTTGAGTTTTGACCTCTATCAAACTATATTATTAATCTATATTGCGCGTAGATTGTTTTGGTAAGTTCGCTTTATTTTTCAACACTATTTACAATTTTATTTCTACCTATTAGAAATTAATTAACCGAATATATTTTTTATTTATGAGTTTGATATTTTTCAATCTATTTTATTAAACTTCCTTCTGTATAGATTATTTTAATATATATTTATTTTTATTTTGCAATCAAACGCGTGTTCGATTATTATCCATTCTGCTCCTTTTCCTATAGTTTTATTCGGTTCCTTTTTATTTCATGTCGTAGACTTAAAACTTAAAGCCCAAGTTTTAAATTCTACTAGTTGGCATTTGAACTTATAATTTAATTTTTGAAACCACAAAAGATCTAGATATTTTAGATAGATATTTTCTAAAAACACATTATTATATTATTTGATTGATTATTATATTAATATACACTATATGGTAGGATAAGTATGAATTTAATCACTTGTGGCTATGACTTAAGCCACGTTAATCTCCATACATGAGGTCATGAAAGCCTTTATTCTCAAACACCAAAACAAGCTGTAACCTGAAACAAAGATGTAAAATCCTCTATATAGTCATAACCATGCTTATACACTTTTCACTCCGTAAACTGACCCAAACTCTTGTCCCTTTCCATGAAACCGTACTATCAAGATTATCCAAATTGGATTTTGAATACTGTTTAAGAAGCTAGTTTATAGTTTTTGAGTTTAATTAATCTCGTAGTTTTGGTATAGTTTCACGTAACCTTAACAGAGTTGAAACTGACATTTACAAAGTGTTTGTTTTGAATTCTTATAATTTGGTATATTTTTAGATTCTTAGAAAATTGTTGGTTTTAGGAAGCTTAAAAGTTGAAAGATTTGATACTGAAATAAGCTTTGAATTTGAAATGGTTATCATGTTCATATAACTCTCAGAAAATTTTCTGATTTAAGTGTATTAATTTTCTTTTCGAATTAGTTATATTCATGTTTGGAAGGTAAAGGATTTTTTTATACCTTTGGACTGTCAAAACTTAGTTTGACATATAAATCCAAATGGAGAAAGTTTCTGCAAATTTTTAATAAAGGAAGATATTCAAAAATGATTTGAATTAAATCTAATATTCTTAGAATGAAATCTAATTTTCTTTTAAAATATATGATATGTAGTAAATTTTGGAAATGATCTCAAAGTTAAAACTAGTTACTTTATAGAAGCTGTCAATATTGCCTTGATAATTATAATTTTGAATTAATATTGGTTAGAGATTTTAAATTTAATTTTAAATACTATTTTTATTTCTTAATTATAAATGAATACAAATTTCATTTTTTTTTTACTTTTCGATCAATATTATTTAGAGAAATGCTATTTGTACATCAAAGTGTACACCAAATACTTACATCAAACACCGTTCACCGTATTTATACGGTGAACAGTGTTTGATAAAATAAAATAATAATATTTATAAAAAAAATAATAATATTTATAAAAAAAATAATTTATTTTTAAAATTATTTTTATAGCACAAATATAAAATTTATTATTAACCAACTTCATTATTGCATTAACAGAAAAATACATGTTATTAACCATATATTTTATTTATAATACATTAACCAAGTTTACTACTTCATTAACCAATAATTTACATAACATTAACCAAGTTCTGATATTAAAATATAAAATATAAAACCAATCTTTAAATTATTATATATTACATATTTTAATGTATTATATTACATATTTTAATGTCAGAACTTGGTTCATGTTATGTAAATTATTAGTTAATGAAGTAGTAAACTTGGTTAATGTATTATAAATAAAATATATGATTAATAACATGTATTTTCTAGTTCATGCAATAATGAAGTTGGTTAATAATAAATTTTATATTTGTGCTATAAAAATAATTTTAAAAATAAATAATTTTTTTATAAATATTATTATTTTATTTAAAAAACACTGTTCACCGTATAAATACGGTGAATTGTGTTTGGTGTACACTTTAGTGTACAAATAGCATTGCTGTTATGATAATATGATTTTAAACTAGTAAGTTATGAACTTTTTGCATTACTATTTTATTATTCTTTTAAGAGAAAAATCATTTTCTATTTGAAAAGGTAAACTTAAATATGAAATGATTAGATTAGTGGCCTAGACAAAGCCGAAATTATGGATGTAGTGAGTTTGTATTAACTTAAATATGTTGTGTATTTCAAAAGGTCAAAAGTGTAAATCGGATATGAAACTTCGTTGAGAGATAGGCCGTGCTCGCGTAGCGTAATGTAAGTTGAACGTGTGAGGAGCTTGTTAAGGTAAGGGCACTTTCTAACAATATTATACGTGATTGAATGTATAAGTGTTGGTATGAATGATGGAGGGCCCAATTGGGGGTTTTGTGATAATTGTGTACCCGACTGAGAATGTTTAATATTGTGTGCCCAATTATGTATACATGTTTTTGCTGTGATGCTAAACTTGTGAACATGCTTTCATATGATTTTGAATAAATATATGAATCGAATATTGAGAAATGTTTATGATGCATTTGCATATATGTGCTCATGCATAGCATAGTACGTGTTGGCCAAGTGAGTCTTCACGGGGTGTGATTATCGGGAATGGGTCCACCTTAATCCTGCGGGATTTATTGAGTTGATGTTAGTCCTCAAAGACTAGTCATCATGAGGAGATGCCTCATTATGGGGATGGACCACAAATATTAGTAGAATGTGCCTACGACTCTCTGCAGAGAGGTTAAATTTCGGAACTAATGCATGTGAGGAACACGGTTAGGGAGATTACACTCATATAGAGTTTGCATTAGGCTTTTTTTGTGCATTACTTTATTGGTTGAAATAAAAAATTTGACTGCTATGTATCATGTTTTACTTGCATGTGTGTATTCTTTCATGTATGCTATTTTTAGATCGTGACCCTCTACCATTATTATTGAATGGGCTGAACGCCCCAGGTTCTTAGAGGTTTGAGTTATTCTTAAAGACGTGGTGAAACAGTTATTTGATCGATGATCCAAAGCAACAAGGATAGATGATACTCGAGGGTTTAGAACCCAATTATCTTCAATTAGAGTCCAGAGATCAACTTAGGGGTTGTTGTTCAAGTCTTGTTACTCTTCTTTACAATTTTCTCTATAATTTGTATTGTGGTAAGCTCTGTTTAATTATTTGTTGAAATAAAGATTTCCATTATGTTCTTTTAGACAGTGTGTTTGATTTCTATTCTTAAAAACCTTTCATTGAGAAAACAATTATTAAAAGAGGCCTTGTGTTATGATCATTGTCTTACCAAAGCTTTACAATAATTTATTTTAAAGATGACTATTGATGTCTTATTTCAAAGACTTTGTTTTTTTAAAAAGAAAAAAATACACTTCCGCTGTTAAAAATTGGGGTGTTAAACATGTATATGGACACTTTATTAAGGATCAACATGGAGGGTAGACTTGTGCATGGACAACACTCGACCAAGAAAGTTCCAACGTAAAATCATTACAAACCAATAACTGAAGGGAAACTTCCTATCATATCAAATATCTAAAACTGCAGGCATACTGCAAATATTCCCAGGCTCCCTTTGATGGAAACATCTCGAGGGATGTCACTATGTCTCGTCAGGGCATTATTCCCGTAAACTCTTATGGGGAGAAATAAAATACTCCGTGGAAGCATCTTGCTCCGCACTTAAATCTCATGCTCAAAAGAAAAAGCATTGCTACAAGGGTCCTATTGGGACCATCTTCAACATTATCGATGTCGTTTGATATTAGGACAATGCCATTTATGCCTTTGCTTCACATCCAAAGTAAACACACTTAAATTGCAAAACATTTCGCAAGTATGTTCTAACAAATCAGTTTGTTTTGAAATGTATTTTCAATAATAAAAGAATATTTTCATAGCTGAATAAAATAAGATTGCAAAGGAATTGGATAAAAGCTCGAGTTTTATTGATAAAATAGTAGCCTGTCAATAGCATGACCCCATAGATGATTACAAAGTTTTAAAAAATGGTAAATACATGGAAAAGGTACGTCGAAAAATAATGAATCCTATTCCCCCTAACAACTTTGAACTCCTATATTGTAGTCTTTAGTTGAGGTATGAAGATGATCCATGCATATTGTTGCTTCCGTGATCAAGTCTTGTATGATGTAGTTACTTGCCATATAAGTCCCTAACTTTTGCCTAGACTGCCCTTGCGGGTTTTCAGCCTATCGGGAAATTTATTCTATTTATGTCTCTAATTTTTGCCTAGACTGCCCTTTTGGGTTTTCAGTCTACCGAGACGCGCTTTTCTGCCTAAGCCGCCCTTTCTGGTTTTCAACTTAGCGAGATGTTCTTTTATTTATTTAGGTGAAGTATTTCTTGACTACATCAATATTGAGAGGACGTGAGAACTCCTCGCCATCCATAGTTTCAAGAATCAATGCACCACCAGAGAAGGCTTTCTTGACAACATATGGGCCTTCATAATTTGGAGCCTACTTGCCTCTAGAATCAGAGCTTAAAGACACGATCTTTATGAGAACGAGGTTGCCTTCTCTGAATACACAAGTTTTGACCTTTTTATCAAAAGCTTTCTTCATTCTTTTATGGTATAGCAGACCATGACATAAAGCCGTCATTCTCTCCTCTTAAATAAAATTCAACTAGTCAAACCTGTTATGAATCCATTCAACATTAGATAATCCAGCTTTCATTATCACAGGAAAAGATGGAATCTCAACTTCAATGGGGATCACTGCTTCTATACCATAAACAAGAGGGAAAGGGTTTGCCCTGTTGAAGTATGAATCGAGGTCTGAAACCCATGCAAAGAAAAAGGTAGAATCTCATGTCAATCCTTGTAGGTGACAACCATCTTCTGAATGATATTTTTGATATTTTTGTTTGCAGCTTCAACTTCCCCATTCATCTTGGGTCTATATGGTGAAGAGTTGTGGTGGAAAATCTTGAATTCCTCATAAAGTTCTACCATCATCTTATTATTCAAGTTCGAGCCATTGTTAGTAATGATTTTTCTTGGCACACCATACCGACAAATGATATTGTTCTTAATAAACCGAACCACCACTTTTTTGGTAACATTGGCATAAGAAGTCGACTCAACCCATTTGGTGAAATAATCAATTGCTACCAGGATGAAACTGTTGTACCCCAAAATTTACCCTCTTCATTCTGAAGTGTCTGGCTTATAATCGCATTATCATAAACATATATGTATATACATGCATAGCATTCATCACATGGTTCCCAGGTTCTTGATACCTCAATTTGTGAAAGAAGCTGTGCGTTTCGGCTATCTCAGATCATTTTGAGCCAAAAATCGATATTTTTCGGTTCGTATGGCTATCGCAAGATTTTCTGGTCAGAAAGTTATTTTGGTTTGATTCCATCAGCATTGGGATCATCAATTTATTCTCTAGTATATCTATTCAGATCGGAGGCCGTTTCGTCAAGAAAAATAATTAATTTGATTATTTCTCAATAAAGTGAATTTTGGGTTTTTGGTGTGTTTCGGGTACTCTGGAAGGCATATCTCTCCGCTCGTCGGGTATTTTCTGATGATTTTTTACTGGCAAGTCCCTCTCATTATTATCTACAACTTCATTCACGAGCCGGACGCAAATTATGTGAATAAGGTCCCCAAAGGAATTGATTTCTCAAGTGGATTAAACTGAATTTTAGTGTTGTACCGTGCGCTCAATGCACTGAAACCTTCATAATTCCAAGCTGGAAAATCGAAACTAAGTGAGGACGGTGTCTAAAATTCCGTTTCAAAGTCCAATTTGACTTTCATTTACAACTCCAGAGCAAATTCCTTACCATTTAAGAGCAGTTTTTTTATTCTTCGGACTTGATTTTGAGCTGAACCAAGCAATTTTCATCTTATACACGAAGTTCAAAAAATCATATCTCGCTCGATTTTTATCAAAACAAGGCGGGACCAGTGCCAAAAGTTCACAAGTTTTGTTGGCTTCATTTGTCTCAGACATACGCAAGTTCAAATTTTGATCAGAAGACCCTCGTTCGAGGCAATTTCTCCGAAGTGCACAAATAAAATTCTACATGTGTCAGACGCCTAAAAATTGTGTTGAAACTTCAAAAATTCGTATCGCCTGGACCGTTCGCCCGATCGAGTCGAAATTTTAATTCTCACAAGCAAAATCACATTCCGGACATTTTTCGTTTAGAGTTCGACTTCAAATTTTTTACGGATTAGGCTGTTTTGGATTAATTACGAAAATTATTTGGATAATCGCGATTTGGGCTTAATTGTGGATCCAAGGCACTCTAAGACCCAAATTTTCACACTATAAATAAATTTTTGCCTTCACAATTCAAGGACACAATCATTTTCTCAAATTCCTCTCTCAAATCACAACTTTCTTCTCCTAATTCTCTCTCAAACTTAAAGAACATGAAAGAAGAAAATTTGAAGGAAACTCTCTTCCCTCCCTAGCCTTGCAATCGAGCCACCACCACTCCAAGGCCAGCCACCGACCGGACCACCACCCCTCCGGCCAGCCTTCGGCCAACCCGCACCGGACCACTCCTTCCCGCTGGATCGACCATTGCGCTTCCCCTTCCGATCAAACCAAGGTCGATCGACCTCTCCCTCCACGTGTCCTCCGACCGGCCGCGTCCGCTCCTCCATTGGTCACGCCTTGATCGACCTGCCTCGCCTCCCTTCTCACCAGAAATAGCCCGACCAGCTCCTCCCTTTCTCTATTCTTGCTCGGATCAAGGCAATGAAGGTCTTCCAAGCATATTTTCTTCATTTTTCCCCAATTTCTTCATCAATTCAAGTTTTCCTCTCCGATTTCTACTTCTATTTCAATTATTATCATAAATTGGAGCTAGGATTTGGTATTTTCTACAACAATTTGACTCAAACTTCAAGTTCAAGTAACTGATTAATTCAATTAAGCACTTATTTTAAGTGATTTTTCACTTTTAGCTTTTCTTGAAATTTAATAGTCGAATTGATAGCATTTTCCGTGTGGATTCCGATTCTTAAATTTGTTTTGTCGAATTCTTTGATTTGATTATGTTTTTGTGATGTTAAAGTGTGGGTGTGAAGGAATTTTGTACATGACACACACATAGATTTGTGTAATTGTTTTCCTTTGCATTTAAGCCATTAATTAGGGCATTTTGCATCATCTATCACATGCTCATGCATTAGAGAGCATATATTTTGATTAAACTGCATTGAAACATGTGAATTAAGGCATAATTTGCATTCTTACTTGTGTCGAAATGTAGCATCCATTGCATTTTGATTCTTAGGTGCATTTGCATTGTACATAACACATATACATGCACCTAAACTCATGCTTAAAATACAAGTTGCATCATTATATGTTCATGAATTTGCATATGGTTTAATCAATGTGAGTTTTGTGTCGGTGTTCAACTTTTGTGACATTAAAGTGTGTCGAAACCTCACTTTCACTCACATTTTCACATGTATGATTTCACAACACCAACACACATCACATACTTGATTCTTATGAACATTAATACATGTTTTGCATGGCATTTAGATAGGATTTGCATTAAGTATATATCATTTGCATATGATATCACATACATTTGCATTTCATCCATCATAATGTTATAAAAGGACACATGAAACATGCATAAACATGCATTTTTACACACTTTTTAGTTCCGATTTTTAATCAAACTTGCACATAACTTGTGTTGCATTTTGTTTTGACTTTTTGATTACATGTTGTGAATTAAAATCTGATTCATCTCACAGTTCAAAAAAAAAACAAAAATCGAATTGGAATTTAATTCAAAACATGAATTTTATGATTCCATAAGCTTTTTTAGCGTTTTCATGTGTTGGAACTCACTTTTCCTTGAAAGTCCGAAGTAACGGTACATATTCCCTATGTTTTGGCACATTTCAGGACCGACATTGGAGGTTTCGGAACCAAATTTTAAGTGCAATATGCCAAGACAGAGTGGCTTCCCTGTCACTTTATGGTCTGAAAAATGCCGCTTCCACTCAGAATCAATTAAAACCGCTCACATTTTTGAATTTGTCGATGTTTTGGAAAGCAACCATGGGATTCTTAATCGATTCCGAGAAATTGACGTTTTGCTCCGATTTTGGAAAACCGCCTTCCTATTTTGATTTTTGTGATTTTGTTTCACTTCTCACATGCTTATACTAGATTATAATCATATTTGTAATAGGTTTTGCACTCGGTGCTTTATTTCTGGCACTTGCTTTGTTGATTTCGACACTTTATTTCATGTACAAGGTATTTTGACCTCTTTTACATGAGATATGGATTTCTAGCATCCTTATTTTGCGTTTGTACACGTGACTGTGCATTTATTATCTATTTCCTTGGATTGACACCTTCTTGCAGGTTATCCAATCTTGAATGCGTACGAACGCGCATATTATTTGCATATTGTTTGGATTGACACCTTCTTGCAGGTTATCCACTTGTTTGAATGCGTATGAACGCGTATTCTACCGCTTGTACACATGCGTGTACATTCTATTATCTTCTTGTTTGGTTTTACTCCATTCTTGCAGGTACTCCCGTTTGAATGTGTACGAACGCGCATTCTACCGCTTGTACACATACGTGTACATTCTATTGTCTGCTTATTAGGTTCTACTCCTTTCTTGCAGGTGTTTTTGATTTGAATGCGTACGAATGCGCATTCTAATCCTTTTTGCGTACGAACGCGCATCCTATTGTCTGCTTGTTGGGTTTTACTCCTTTCTTGCAGGTGTTTTTGATTTGAATGCGTACGAACGCGCATTCTGATCCTTGTTTGCGTAAGAAAGCACATTCTACCACTTGTACACATACGTGTATATTCTATTGTCTGCTTGTTTAGTTTTAATCCTTTCTTGCAGGTGTTTTTTGTAACACCTCTTCTAATTTCCCCGCGATTTATATAATTAATCAGAGTTTTAACATAACGAAAGGGCATCACAATTTAAAAATTCAAAAATAACAAAATAGTGATCATGCTTTTACTGAAGAACTTATTAAATGTAATTTAAACCAATGATTATGTTTTACACAGCGGAAAGATAACATAAAATCCAGAATAATTCAATCAATAGTTATTCCCAACATAACTCAAAAGAAACAAGTTTAAATCCATAAAATTCCAAAACGATTGTTCCCCAGTGTTACAACTACCAGAGCATGACACTGACACGCGGACTATCTAAATAGCACAGCTCTATAAGCTGTCCTCACCAATTCCCGAGCAGTTATTCACTTCAATCTGAAATCATTAAAGTAAGGGTGAGATTTCATCAAGATTAAAATGCATTATACGTTTCTTTAAAACAATAAAACAATCAATACATTATTCCACCAGTATTAGCATGACCAGATTAGCAATCCACAGTTACATTTCATACCATTCATTATGCACATAACAACAATCAATGTAATTATAACACTAGAAACCATCCTAACATGTTATAATTACATATGCAATGCAGACTCAATGCATGTGGTACCAAACGTGAACAAAGTTCACACCCTGTTCCGTTTGCACCTCGGAAAACAGCGTCAATCAACGATTCACCCATACACCACTGGGTCAAGAATCTAGCCTCACCACCACTATCCACTGGGTACGGTTATTGGCCCTTCAAGTTCAATTCCACACAATGGGAATGAGCCATCACCAGAATGCTTATGCATGCACATTAGAAGCATGCAACAATCCAAATACGGAATATGATCACCCAGCATTATTCCACTCATAATCAATAACAGCAACAGTACATGATAACAGCAATCATGAACATATAACGTTAATTACAACACATGGAATTAACCTACAACAAGTATACGCAACGAATAATTCACGAATCACAACGAATTCTTGTTATGGAAGCCACATTAATTCTTCGAGATCTCAATTACTGGTTTTGAAAATGTTTTTAATAGATAGTACTCGTTCTAAGCTTTCCAACGATACCAACTATGCCTAAATCGGAGTTACGGTCGAAAAGATATGACCGAAACCATTTTCAGAAAATTACATTTCATTCCTGTACAGCATGTATCGACATAAAACCTCATGTGTCAATACATAGACTGCTTGCGTCGACTCATGGATCGTATGCATCGATGCATACAATTAAAATTCTGCATTTTTTCAAATTTTGTTCAATATGTGTCGATGCATAACACGTATGTGTCGATGCATATCTTTGATTTTATTCCTATGAGTCGATGCATGACTCTATGAGTCGATGCATACGTTTTCCACGCCTCTAGTTTTCTAAAATTTTGCTGCTTGCATCGATTCATAATGTCATGTGTCGACCCATACTATTATTTTTCACCCAAAAACCAGTTTTTCTTCACTGTTTCCAATTCCTATTAATTCCATTCATTATCAAACTTTATATTATACCAGAACAGAATTTGTTAATACATTTTTGCAACCATTTGACCACAAAATCATGTTTTCCAATTAGCCTAGGATCATTCTACATAATTTAACCGTTCATAACAATTCCAATTGAAGTTTGTACGTCAGATTATAACGGTAGGGCACAACCTAGAATCCTAGTTCGAGATTCCTAACGGATCAATTCGTTCTATTGATCATCAAAACCTATAAGGCATAATAATCAGATCAAATCGCCCCTTACCTCGCGATGAATCTTTGAATTCTGACGATTTGGCTTTTTCTCCTCTTTCTCTTCTCTTCTCCAAAGTACGTAGAATGAAATCCTAATTTCTCAAATCCTTCTCTTATTTCCTCTATTCCTTTATTTATTCCTTTTTATTTTCCAAATAATAGAAATAAATAAATTAGATTAATTAGAGTCTTTTACTCTACACACCTCCCAATTCCAATTTACACCCCCAACACATCTATCTATTTAATTAATTAATTAAATCCATAAATCCATAAATATTAATAATTAAACCTTTAATTAAACTAATAATTAAATTTCTAATCATTTAATAGTTGAATTAATTTGGGGTGTCACATTTTTTATTTGAATGCGTACGAATGCACATTCTAATCCTTGTTTGTGTACGAACGTGCATCCTATTGTCTGCTTGATGGGTTTTACTCCTTTCTTGCAGGTGTTTTTGATTTGAATGCATACGAACGCGCATTCTAATCGTTGTTTGCGTACGAACGCACATTCTACCACTTGTACACATACATGTACATTCTATTGTCTGCTTGTTTGGTTTTACTCCTTTCTTGCAGATATTTTTGTTTTAAATGTGTACGAATGTGCATTCTACCGCTTGTACACATACGTGTACATTCTATTGTCTGCTTGTTTGGTTTTACTCCTTTGTTGCAGGTGTTTTTGTTTTGAATGCGTACAAACGTGCATTCTAATCCTTGTTTGTGTATGAACGCGCATCCTATTGTCTGCATGTTGAGTTTTACTCCTTTCTTGTAGGTGTGTGTGTATCAATTGTGTTTGGACACATAATTTGATACTTGTTTTGCGTAAGAACGCGCAATACTTTGTCTGGATTATTATCTCTTACAGGGTTATCGTTTCGGATGCGTACGAACGCGCACTCCGCATATGCTTTGATGCCTAAGTGTATTTCTCACCGGTCTACTCTTATTGCTTGGCTGCAGTACTTGAAGTTTTCCAGAGTATTTTAGTTTGCAGTGCTGTTCGAATTTGTTATCCGTTTGGTACTAGCTACCCCCTGTTTATCACATTCATTTATAGCTTTCCTAGATATCATGAGAATTATTGGTTTACCGCTTTCTTTGCCATGATTATGATAAGAGCGTTGGGCTCAAAGTCGCTACTTAAAGACTTGTATCTAGGCATTCTGAAAATTGTGTGCTAATTGTGTTTGGTTTGTTTAAAATCCTCCTCCGTGGATAGAGAGGTGATTCTCAGTAAGTGTTTACATTTACGCTTGCATAGGTTAGAATGGTTAGGCAACCCAGAGTGGCGCCACCAAGCAAAGTCCCACTATGATACTTATTGATATATATGATAATGATATGATGGGCACGCGGAAAGGGTCTGAAATCAACCCTCGTACAGTTATAGTCCGTGTCAGCTCCACACACGCAAATCATGTTACTTCCTTTATCGAGTCAAATAATAAAAAGTGGTAAGAGTTCCATATTCCGACTCTCCACGCTTTCCTGGGGTTCACATTTATTGCAGAACTCGCATCATTTTCTCTTCACACTTGACAATTTATGTCATGCGGTGATACCACTCAAGGGAATCAGAATGTGTTGGTTCCTGGTTGCTTCTGGCCCTCGGCTTGCTGTTGTAGGCTAAGGGACAGCCTCCTTTTCCTGCGCTTCTATGACATTTGTTTGTGCATTGCATTGCTTGTGTGCTTCTTCCAAAGCACTTGATTGCTTAATCCCTTTGCATCCCTTGGTTTTACAAGCAAGACGGATATAGGATAGCTTTTACCTTACGTCCGCTCGGCTAGGATAGCTCTCGATCCTAGACATTAGGATATACATCCTTTACATGTCAACATAGGTAGAGATTCCCTTACATCCTCAACCTTAGGTCCAATATTTGCATGAAAACATTAGGGATGGTACTAGTTAGTCTCCCTTTTGTTTTGCTTATTTCTTTTGCATCCTTGCATGTAATTAAAACTAAAACTTGCTTTCTTTTTCTTTTGAAAACTAAAACACTTAATAATGGTTCAAAACTCCTTTCTTAAAGGTAAAAGCAACCAACCAATGCGAATTCTTTTTCGCCTACGGGTGCTTTCTTCTGTGTTTAAAACCTTTTTCATAAGTAAAAAACACAAAACCCACCAAAACATGTGAGCCGAACTACGACGCTTTGACTTTCCCATTGCACGAGGGAATACATAGGCATCTTGTCACGAGGCTCGATCAAGCAAAACTTTGTAAATACTTCCTTATTTTCCCCGTGGTTTCTTTATTTTCTTCTTCTTTCCCATGCATTGTAGCGATTAAGTGATAGATAGATATAACACACCCCTTAGCTAGAAAATAGAAGTGGATACTGTAGAGTACTACGGGCGTGTAGGGTGCTAATCCCTTCCCCTCGTGTAACAGACTCCCTTACCCAGATCTCTCAGTTATAAGACCGTGATTTCTTCCCTCTCAGGTTTACTCGATGTTTTCCTTTCTCCTTCGCAGAATAAAAAACGTTTGATGGCGAATCCATTGATATATCCTATCAGTCGATGTTTAGGCATGTGATTCCAAAAACGCTGTCCATTAGAAGCCTTGGCTTCAACCATCCCAATCATGTCAATACCACACATAAAAAAGGCCATGGGGAAGAAATAACATTGAGCAAAGTAGGAGGCACATGAATCTTATCAGTATAAATCTGACACTTATGGAACTTCTTCGCAACTTTGTAACAATCGGATTCCATTGTCAGCAAATAATATTCCGCCCTTATAATTTTCTTGGCCATAGAGTGTCCATTGGCATGAGTTCCAAAAGAACCCTCATGAATCTCATGCATCAACATGTCTGCTTCGTGTCTATCCACGCATCTGAGCAAGACCATGTCATGATTTCTTTTGTATAAAACACCTTCATTGAGGAAGAAACTACCAGCTAAACGCGTTAATGTCTTTCTATCTTTGCTCGTCGTATCAACCAGATACTCTTGAGTCATCAAGAAGTGTTTGATATCGTGATACCATGGCTTATCATCCTTTGCCATATCTATATCAAAGATATAAGCTGGCCTTTCAAGGGGCTCAATGGTGATCTGAGGTACATCATTCCACTGGCTTACTTTATACATGGAAGCCAAAGTTGCCAAGGCATCCGCCATTTGATTTTCATCCCGAGGGATGTGGTGAAGCTCCACATTATTGAAGAAAGTCAACAGTCTCCTGGCATAATCTTTGTAAGGGATTAAGCTAGGGTGACGAGTCTCTCAATCTCCTTTAATCTGATTTGTTACCAAAGTTGAATCACCATACACATCAAGAATTTTGATTCTGAGATAAATGGCCTCTTCAATACCCATGATACAAGCTTCATATTCCGCCATATTATTCGTACAATTAAACATTAACCTAGTTATGAAAGGAATGTGAGCTCCTTGAGGAGTGATAATCACAACACCAATTCCTTTTCCACAAGCATTCACGACTCCATCAAACACCATTCCTCATCGGGACTCGGGATATGGACCTTCTTCAGGAAAAAGTTCATCACAATCTTTCATTTTCAAATACATTACGTCCTCATCAAGAAATTCAAATTCAACAGATTGATCACCTTCAATCGGCTGATGAGCTAGGTATTTCGCCAGTACACTGCTTTTGATAGCTTTCTGGGTGCGGTATTCGATATCATATTCAGATAACAACATCTGTCAACGGGAAATTCTTCCGGTAAGATCAGGCTTTTCAAAGATGTACTTGATCAGATCCATTCGAGAGATCAACCAAGTAGTATGATTCAACATATATTGTCGCAGACGCTTCCCAGCCCAAGCTAAAGCACAACAAGTCTTTTGCAACATCGAATATCGTGACTCATAGTTGGTGAACTTCTTACTCAGATAATAAATGGTATATTCTTTTCTTCCTGTTTCATCTTGCTGTCCCAAAATATAATCCATGGAGCTTTCCAACATAGTCAGATACAAAACCAATGGTCTTCCTTCAACAAGAGGGAGCAGGATAAAAGGCTCAAGAAAATACTCTTTGGTACTTTCAAATTCCTTTTGACAATCATCTGTCCATACGCAAACCTGATCTTTCTTCAACAACTTGAAGATTGGTTCACATGTTGCAGTCATATAAGAAATGAACCTGGAAATGTAATTCAAACATCCAAGACAGCCTATCACTTGTTTTTCAGTTCTTGGTGTCGGCATCTCTTGAATTTCCCTAACTTTATTAGGATCAACTTCAATTCCTTTATGGCTAACAATGAAACCCAATAGTTTTCCAGAATGGACACCAAATGTACATTTATTAGGATTCAAACGGAGGCGATACTTCCTTAAATGCTAAAACAACTTCAATAATTATTCCAAATAATCTTCCTCAGTTTGGGACTTGGCAATCATATCATCAACATACACTTCAATTTCTTTATGCATCAGATCATCGAATAGGGTCGTCATGGCCCTTTGGTATGTTGCACCAGCGTTTTTCAACCCAAAGGGCATCACTCTGTAACATAATGTTCCCCAGGGTGTGATAAACATTATTTTTCCATATCCTTAGGAGCCATCTTAATTTGATTGTATCCGGAAAATCCATCCATGAACGAGAACACTTTGCATTTTGCAGTACTGTCCACCAACATATCAATGTGTGCCAACGGAAAATCATCTTTTGAACTAGCGTTATTCATATCTCGGTAATCAACACACATGCGGACTTTTTCATCTTTCTTCGATACTAGCACAATATTGGAAATTCATTGAGGATAAACTGACGTCACAAGGAAACCTGCGTCAACTTGCTTGAGAACCTCCTCTTTAATCTTCATCGCTATATTAGGATGAGTTCTTCTAAACTTCTGCTTGATTGGCGGACACTCGGGCTTCAATGGTAAATGATGCTCTACAATATCAGTATCCAACCCCAACATATCTTGATACGACCAAGCAAAGCACTTCGAAAAACTTTTGGATACCTGGAAGCAGTAGATCCTGACTTCAGCATCTCTATCCCGATCTTTGTGGAAAAGCCTAAACCGACACCATTCTTATTCACTTTTTGCTTGATAACTTGTCCCCAAGCATTGTTGGAACCTTTTTAAACTACATTACGAGCGTCCTTCAACGAAGCAATAGAATCCTCATTCCTCTGGACATTGTCAATAGACAAAGCTTGGAACTGTGTTCCAATAGTGGCTTCATCAGCTTCTACTATGGAAAAGGAGTATAAATGAGAAACTAGCATAGCTTGTTCTCCTTCCACAATAATCACAACACCTTCACATACAAACTTCAATTTTTGATGGAGAGTAGAAGTCACAACACCGGCCTCATGAATCCAAGGTCATCCTATCAAACAACTATAAGCAGGAAATATATCTATCACCTGGAAGGTAATTTGAAACAGATGTGGGCCAATATGAATGGGTAAATCCACTTCCCCAATAATAGATTTACGAGAACCATCAAATGCCTTCACAATGATACCACTAGGACGCATCGGTGGACATTGATATTTGAGCTTTGAAAGAGTACTCTTGGGAATAACATTTAGTGCGGAGCCATTATCTATAAGCACGTTGGACAATGCATCATTCTTGCAATTCATGGAAATGTGCAAAGCCATATTGTGATTCTTTACTTCAGCGGGAAAATCTTCATCACTAAAACTCAGATTATTGCAAGTTGTGATATTTCCAACCACACTATTGAAAGTTTCTAAAGGAACATCATAATCAACAAAAGCCTGATCCAAAACCTTCATTAGAGACTCTCTGTGAGCTGAAGAATTCATCAACAAAGCCAGGATTGAAATCTTTAATGGTGTCTGAAGCAGTTGCTCAACGATCTTATAATCGCTCATCTTGATAATCTTCAACAAATTATCCATTTCTTTCTCTTGGACTACCCCACTAGCCTGCCCTTCAACCTTTTTGGGTTCAACACTAGTTTCCACAATTTTCTTTCCATCATCATCCATTTTCGAAAATACAGGAGCAAAGACACGTCCACTTCTGGTCATTCGACTAGCATCAACAATATTTCCCACCCGAGGAAACAGTTGAATCAGAACCTCAACATCTCCTTCTAGAATGGTGGCATTGTACTTGTACGACACAACTTTATTGGAACTATACGGGACAGGTCAAGGTAAGCTAATAACCAAAGGAGCAACTGTAGGCTTGTTGTAATAGGTCACTTCCACAGGAGTGGGAATATCAAAATGCGGCACAAAGACATTTACATCTGCTTCTTCGCCTATCTCATCAACGAAGAAATATTCATCAGCAGAAGCATATTCATCATCAGATTCTTCAGACAAACTTTCGATCATATTGACACCGTTGATAAAACCAACTCTTCTTACTACAATTTGAATAATGCCCTCGTCTAAAAGACGTTGAATATCTCTTTTCACAACATCACATCCACGATGATTTGTGCTACATACTGGGCATTCACGGTATTGTTGCACTTCTTTCCCTTCAATGAAATCGAATGTGGCATGCAAATTTATCAGATCAACATTAGTCTCATTCACATCACGAATTTGCACTTCTCTAGGAGGACCATCAATAATATTTACTTCAACTTCAGGCTAGTCCTCCATCTTGATAACTTGATTAAGGTTTATGTCCATCATATCTTGAAGATCACTCGTTATCTTATCACAACCACAGATATCTTCACTGTGTACATTACAAGTATGGTAACTGGGTTTTTCAAAATCGGTTTTTTTTAAAATAATGAAGTCGCCACCTAATTTTATTTGTTTCAAAGGAACGGAAAAATATAGATAAAACCCACGAAGAAGGATAAGGCGGTCTACGAGACCAAAAGGATGGATTCAGGAGTTGGTTATGCAAGAGGAAGGTATTAGCACCCCTTACATCCATCGTACTCAATGGGAACCATTTAGTTCGTGTGTGTTTAAGTGTGTTTATTAAATTTTCTAACTTTTAAGTTTAAGAAAGGAGAAAGAAGACAGTTATTTATTTATGGGTTTTTGAACTCGCCAAAGACATTTCATCTTGTGCCTACATACTCCCTCGTGAAATGGGAAAGTCAGAGTTTCATAGTTCCTTTTAAAAATGTCTTGGTTGGTTGTGTTGATTTTATAAGAAAAATCGTGCTTTAGACATTTCAAATGCTTGAACTTTGACTTGTTTAGTTTGTTTGAAAAGCTAAGTCTTTGTTCGTATTTGAAATGGCTATTGCACACTCCTTTTAAGAAAAGAGTTTGATGATCGCATATGAGAGAAAAAGAAAGTTGAGTGAGTTGAATTGATTTTAAGTGGGTGAAAAGTACCGAAACATTAGTCTATCATCTAATGATTCAAATACTAGAAATTGGACGAGCAAGCTCATCCAATCGTATATCATCCCAACAATTTATTATGAAAATCGGTGAAGTGAAACAAGGTTCACGTTATTAAGTGTTTCGAGTGAATAAAAGTATTTAGCTTATTGGGCTATCATCCAATAACCTAAAGACTTCAAATTCGATTAAACTGTTGGGCTATCATCCAACAACTTAACCAAATGTCACTCTAAATATTTTGAGGCGGATAGAAGTATTTAGCTTATTGGGCTATCGTCCAATAACATAAAGACTTCAAGTTTTTTTAAAACATTAGGATATCATCTAACATTTAAACAAACATCATCCAAATTTTAATAAAATCAATTTGAAAAAAAATTCAATTTTATTAACTTAATTTTGAAAGTGTTTTATAATGCTTTGGTGTATGGACCAAGAGAGGCTAAATCGGGTTATGATTAACCAAATATATGGACTTGATTAATCTTGTGAGGATAGATGCTCCTACACCCAACTATGAGACCCTTGTGCATGAATGATTGGTATGTGGACCATTAATTATTCGGATTATGGTTAATCGATGCAAACTAGGGCTTTAATTAACCTTATGAGAATGGCCATGCCCATTCTCAACTATGAGACCCTTGAGGAATTTGGTATAAGAACCGAAGGGAACAATGGCATCAATTGCATAAAGTGTGTGGGGTGTACATATGTGGATAATTCATACAAGCACATGATTTACAAACAAATAATTAAACCACACAATACAAGTCCAAATCCTTAAACAATTATTAGAATAAAATTTTTTTATTTGATAAAAATTAACTAATAATTTAATCAATGATTACCAAATAAAATTTATATTGAACTAACAATTATTTAATTCAAAAAAATATTTATTTGAATTTTATAAAATAAATTTCAAATAAGTAAAACACTATGCCATAAAAGACCTACGAAAGCACTTTTTGTGGGCTTTAAAAGCGCTTTCGTAGGTGGTGCTGCTATAGGTTTTAACTACGCTTTTTGTTTAGGCAAAAGCGCTTTCGTAGGTATACCTAAGGCAGCGCTTTTTCCTAAAAAGCGCTTTCTTAAGTAGACTTTTAGCAGTGTTTTTTTTTGGAAAAACGCTTTCTTAGGCCTACTTTAGAATGTCATTTATGCTTTTTGTAGGCACCCTAAGAAAGCGTTTTTTTCCAGTAAAAGCGCTTCCTTAGGCCACCTATGAAAGTGTTTTTTGATTTAAAAAAAACGCTGTCTTAGGCCTACCTATGAAATCTCTTTCTTATGTATACCTTAGGCAGCAGTTTTACTCAAAAAACGCTTTCATAGGTGGCCTAAGGCAGCGGTTTTATTGAAAAAGCGCTTTCTTTGGGTTTTTACTGAAAAACCAAAATTTTAAATAATTTTTAAACCTGCATTTTTTGCAGCATTATTTCATAAACCTGTGATTCATAAACCTGTAATTCATATACCTATAATTCATAAACCGGTAATTTACAATCCTAATCTCGTTATTTCAACAAAGATTATATACAAATACCATTATATACCATTGTTATCCAAAATATATATACACCATTGTAATTCAATTCACATATTTTTAACATTACCAAAATCAACCCTAACAAAATCAGCTATAACAATAACTAAATCAGTCCTAATGTATGAACAAAACACGGTCAATTATATATTCAAGGTCTTGGTCCTGCAAGATATGAACATAATAACACGTTCAGTATTTTATTCACACAATAATGTATTCATAACCATTTTAACACAATAATGTATTCATACCTTATATGATTCGTTGCTCAATAAAATATCGACACAATTCCTCTTTGAGTTCTTCCAACTGAAGTTTCGTGTAATATGCACACTTGTGTTCATCGAAGTACTACATAACAAAACAAATAATATGCATGATTTAGTTAAAAATAATAAATTATATGAAATATCTGATAAATAATAAAACAAATTCTAAGTTATAAATCCATACCGTGACTGAAATCTCTATTTGATTCATTTGAAGGTTTTCTTTGATAAACTTCAAAACGAAGTATCCGCAATCTATCCCGTTTTGTTGTTGAGGACACTATATAGAAAAACAAATAAGAATATATAGTTGTCTTGTTTTATCAAGAAGCATAAATATTATAAGCAAAATTGTGGAAATTAATATACCTGCACTTTGATCCAATTAATGTTGTTTGATTTAGACTGTCGTACCCGAGCTTCTCTTTGACATCAGAATACTTTTATTGCGCTAACAAAATAAAAATATATATTTAGAACAATGTCACAAAAATAATTAAATATATAAATACACACGAATATTTAGAATAACGTCACTTACGTATCAATCATTAACTTCATATCCGGATAATTTATCCAATCACTGTCAACCGAATTCAGATAATAGACCAGTTCTTTTATAGGATCGATAGCAAGCAACAACCAGTGATATCTATAAATCAAAGCAACAATTTAGATGAATATTTTCATGCAAAAAATACAAATATTAAAATGAACTTAGAATGAAAATCTAACCCTGAATTATACGCCAAAAGATACAAGCTTTCTGTACTGCCAGTTGCCATGAATCTATCGACTAAGTGCTCTCTTACTGACTCTGGTTCCCTAGCAATTGTCGCTTCGCTGACACGGGAGGAAGACACGAAATGGAATCTATTTGACAATTGATTCCCGCGCATCAATTTTTCATATAAAAACCTTAAATAAAAACATAATAAACATTAGACTATTTTCATTGAAATGTGTAAATAAATTGTTCAACTAATTAAATAATATATTGATCGGGTTACCGGATGTATGAGTGCATAACACTGAAGCCTAATTCTCTATGAAGAAAAATTTGTTCCATGTCCTCTTGTCCAATTGTTTTGGTGAAAAGATAACCAAAGATACCTACATCCATATTCATTTGACGAATACCACCATTCATCAAATCTGATGTGCCCACTAGTGTTTCAAGACATTGCTGAAATATAGGCACAAATTTTCTGACAGGAACCCTTTTCTTAGGTGGTACCCTACCAAGTTTCTGGCTCACTTGTTGTGACCCTTGAAAAGGTACCTAAAAATCATATAGACTTAGGTAAACTATAAAGTTATGCAGTTTTTTATTCGGATAATATAATTAACACTTTAAACGTACCTCTTTTTGTGATGCAACAGACTCGCCGTACTACAAAATCCCTTTATCCTTAGATGCGGGTTTTGTAGGAGTCTAAAATTACCATGTAACAAAATGAGGTCAGAACTGTAAATTGAATACTTAAAGATTCATAATGGTTTTCAACATACCTGATCATCTATGAAAATAAGGTCTGATGGCCATGCAACAAAAGATCCTACTACATCTCGCAGCAATGTGGTCTCATTAACAATGTCAGGTACCGGTAGCAACGCATCCAGATCTAAAGCAACATCAATCGATACTTTAATGTGTCCATCCGGGAGCGGTCTATGGTGAAGTGAATCTCCCAAAGTGTTGTGCACTTTTCCCTTACAAACTAGTCGATAAGTCGGTGATGATAGGTATAGATGACAACATGAAATGCCCTAAACCAATAATAACCGTTAGATGTGACTAAAAAAATTATGTAATAATAAACAGATCTATATTATTCAGTTCACTTCCTTTATAAATTACAATTAAACTTTCTCCAATGGATTATCATCTTAATTACCTCGGGAAATTTATGTTAACAGTTGATACTAGCCTTGTAACTAGTTTCTTTCAACTGTGAACTGCTCTTTTCCGCCATATCTCTCTCTTTATCCTTCTGCAATTCACGAACTTGTGCTTGTAATTCTTGCAATGTTTGCATCACTTCTGCATTGCTAGGATTTTTTTCCTTGGATTCTTCTACAAAGAGGTTGGAGTCACACCATGACCTTTATCCCTCACCCGACCCGAATACTCAGCAACATTTAATGCTCGACTGAGTACGCTCCTGATATCTTGGTCATCACCTGTGGATATCGATTGCGATAGGGTCTCCTGTAACTCATTTACATATCGAAAATTATTAGTGGAGATAAAATATTAATTATATATTAATAAACATTTAATATAATTTAATTAAAGACACAATATTATACTTACACACTCATCATAAACATGTCGCAGATCAAGATTAACAACTCGAGCTTTGCCAACACGAGCTTCCATCCACAACACATGTGCGGGTAATGATGTTTCATCACTTTTCGTCTCTTCTAACCACGCATTGTTACAAATAATAAGATCATCAATTATAACACATTGAGAGAATTAATAAGATCGTAGAATTTATATTTACTTACAATTTTTTCCTGAAAGCGTGCATATCCCAAACACCCTTTTTTATATGGATATGTGGGTTTTGACGCTCACTCGCGATTTATGGCACTCACTTTCTTGATATTCTCGTCTCTTCTTTGGCCTACAAAAGCAACACATTCTTCAGGTGTAATGAAGCTTTCATATTTCTTTGGACGTTCTGGATCCTCTTCAACAAAATTTCCTTCCTCATCTTTAAGATACTTGTTTGTTAAAAAAGTTCCCCACCCTCTGTGTCTTTTACCGGTCAAACCCATTATATACTTTTTGCGGGTATCTTCAATGTTAAAAGACCTCTACAAAAAAACATATGCATAGAGTGTGTTACTATAAGTAATTTAAACACATTATCGTCAAGATAAAGAAAATAACAACAACCATATATGGTACCTTTATCTCAGTCCAAATTGTTTCTTTAGCCTCATCCAACTCTCCTTTTTTCCATCTAGGAGTGGTGATCGGAATGTGCATACGAACAAGTGTACCAATGTAACTTGTCAACTTTGCAACATTAGACCCAATTAGTTGGTCCTCATTATTCCAATCTACATTATATGTAACTCCTCTATCTCTATCACGGATGATTTCCCTCATAATAGTTATGCCTCGTGTAATATCTTTTTCTGAAGTATCTTCTGGAACATTTGCATCTTGTGAGTTTTCTTGATTACTAGCCATTTGACCTGTAATAAAGAAAAATAAAATAAAATCAAATGACAAATATAAAAATCCATAATCATATATACGATAAAGAAAAAAAAATGAAATGACATATATTTAAATTTTATTGAATGATATAGGCTATAATTATATATACTATTACCTTTTTCACTAGGCCGAATGTACCTGAACATTTAACTAAATGACATGAATGGATGACCTTTTTCTTAAGCAAAAATCAACATAGTATTATTGTTCATAACATACTCAAAATCTAATAAACACAACGGTTAACATGGTTTTTCAATCACAAATGAAACAAAAGGCGATAAATAGTATTACAACATGAAAATCAAGTTCTAAATAGGCTTCGAACCTTCAAACAAAATTTAGGGCAGCAACTATGCACATGAACTAGAGCTTGATAATATCGTTTCAATCATTCTTAGTATCAACGGTAAACACAAAAAAATGTCATAATCGATTTGAACTTTCAAAGTCGAATGCAAGTGAAACTAACATGATAAACCAAACTCAATGCAAACTATAAATCAAACGTAACAAAATCCGGGCAGCCATGAACAAACTTAGTAACGTGCATTAAAGTTCTTCTCAAACAAGCTCAAAATTAAACGGCAGTTACCCAAACTATGCTACAACCAATTTACTCATTATTCTCAACTTAAACATGTAGCAGCACAAACAAAATCAGAATTAATCACCACAAATTCATTGAAACTTCTCTGGATAACATACTAACAATATCCCAAACTCTTCATCCACTCAAAACCAACAAACATAAATTATAAACACAAGCACTCTTCATCCACTCAAAACTAACAAACAAAAATCATTAACACAAGCAAATATCAACAGTTTGGCTTAAATTTGAATATCGCAAAAAAGCAAGATACAAGCACTATGATTAGCTCACAAAATCGAGACAACCTAAACCAGATTCTTCAATAGTTTTCATCAAAAAGATACTAACAGAATAATATAGATATTCATCATAATTAAACTGAGAAGATTTGGTGCGGCTGAAACTTACTGAATCGAATTCGTAAAACACCAAACAGATTTGTGTGCCTCTGAAACTTACTGAATTGAAACTTAAGCTAATAACAAGATTTGTGTTCTTGAAATTTTGAAGTCTTAGGCCATAAAGCTTGTATTGTAACTTTTAATGAAAACATGAATGAAATTTTGAATGGTTTCTTGATCTGAGATAAATTCCTTAGATGAACCTTGAAGCATAAGGCTTGAATCTTTGTTCTAACAAAATTCTTGAATAATACTTTGATTGAATCATGAATCTTAGATGAGGGATGATGAATAATCAAATAAATTAGTGATGACCTTAAATCATGATGAATGCTATAAAATGTGGATTCTATGAAACTCAAGGCAATGAATCTTTCTTCTTTGGAATTGTTTATTCTTGAGTTAACAAACTTGAACCCCAAACAAATTATATGCCTCAAATCTTCGAACCAAATGCAAAAGATACTTGACTAATGACCCTTAACCCTAATAGAATCCATAAATTCAAATCCTTTCACTTTTGAAGCACTAAAGATCCCATTTAAAAGATGAGAGTTTGATGAGACTTCACTCCATAGCTTAATCCATATGGATATTCTGACTTGATAAGTATCACCATAACAAATGTCTGGAAGAATCTTTGATGATGAGATTCGAATGATAGAAACTCTTGTCATGAAGTCCACAAAAACTCTCCTTAATCACCAAGCCTCTAAGGAACCTTAGTTGATGATAAAAGGTGTACTAAGATAATACTCATAATGATAATGCTTCAAGAATTCAGTCAAGTAGGACGTCACACACTTTAGTAATCCAAAATCCATGCACAAAATCCATTGAGTAAGCAAAAGAATGAGGGAATGATACCCTTCTTACACTGATTGACAAACCCAACAACTCTTTGTAGCCTGTAGAAGAACCACTGAAAACCACCTTGATCCCATAGCCATAGAACCAATGATATGAATACATGAGTGTGCAATGAGAAACATAAGCCAACTAGGGTTGAGATGAATGGGGTAAATTTTGAGGTGCGACAACAAGCAACATGATTATGGGAACAATATCCAACTTTACAGAGAGCAACATGCATCTTCACAATGTCTCCAATGATCAAATTCACATCATAAATCTTGATTTTCCCGCCAATATATTCACAGAACTTCCATGTTTGGGCAACGAATTCCCTTGAACATTAGGACCTATGTCTTTGAAAGACAAAAGACCTGATCTGACCATATTTTGCACTTCTGACTTTAATGAATAACAATTCTTAATATTCTATCCTGGAGCTCCTTGGTGATATGCACAAGTCTGGTCATCCTTGTAATACCACGACAAAGAATTTGGAACAGTTGGAGGTTCCCTCAGAATCAATGTTGGATAAAACTCTGTATAAGTCATCAAGATTGGATAAAATTGTTCTCTCTTTGGGCCTTGCCCTTGCAGAGATGCTTTGTTATTAGGGATAGTAGTTGGAGCAACAACAGGGGTAACAATATTTACTTGTTGGTTCTGAGGACGTCTACTAGGGGGCCTAGTTCTCTTTTCTTGAACAACAACATTAACATCTTCTTTCTTTTTAGAGAATCCAAAGGATGGCTTCTTAACTCCACTCAATCCTTCTTACTTCGACAATCGTCCTTCTAAGACAACTTCTTCTAGACGGACTCCCATGCTTACCATTTCAGCAAAATCATTAGGAGCACTGGCCACCATCTTCCTGTAATAGAAAGGACCCAAAGTCTTAAGGAAAACCTTGGTTATTTCGTACTCACTTAGTGGAGGTATAACTTGTGCATCAAGCTCACGCCATCGTTGAGAATACTCTTTGAATGATTCCTTATCTTTCTGAACCATTGCCCTTAGCTGACCACGGTCGGGTGCCATGTACATATTGTAGTTGTAATGCTTCACAAAAGCTTCACCTAAATAATTGAATGTATGAATGTCACTGTTGTCTAAATTCATATACCATCTTACAGTCGCACCAATCAAACTATCTTGGAAGAAGTGAATAAGCAGACACAAATCTTCAGTGTGAATGGACATCCTTCTTAAGTACATCATCAAATGGTCACGAGGACAAGAATTTCCCTTGTACTTCTCAAACTCTAGAACTTTGAACTTAGCAGGCACTTTCACATTAGGAACTAAGTACAGATCATTGACATTATCACCAAAAAGCTCTTTTCCTTTGAGGGATTTCAACTCTTTCTGCATCTTGTCAAATTGTTCCTAAAATCCATCTATTCGATCATAGAAGTATAAGCTTTCACTCGGAGGAGGGACTGGATTGTCAAATTCTTTGTTGAAAATAGGAGTAGCATGCACCACAGGAGGGGCAGAAACAACATCAGGTTGGACCAAGGAGGTCACTTGAGCAACAAGGTTGTAACCTTCAGACGTGAAATTCTCTGGCATTCCCCAAAGACAACCAGGAGACATACAGTGTTGGACTGTAGAAACCACTGGTACTGCAAAAACATGATCTTGAACTTCAGAGATAACAATTGTCTGTTGAGGCTGAACAATACAAGGAGATGGTGGAGGAGGTAGTGGCTGATTTTGAGCAGCCACCAACTGTTCCACCATAGCATTCAAGTTGGCCATACTGGTCCTCAAGGAGATAACCTCTTCGCGCAGCTCGCGAATCTCTTGCTCTAGATTTTTATCTTCTTTTTAGAGTTGGATCAAGTGTTATACGGATGCAACATCTTGAAGACTAAACGAAGCAGAGAAACGGATAAGACACTTGGGAGACGCCATGAAATGCAAAATGATGCATGATATGTAAATGCTGGTTTTATTTAATTTTCAAGGAACTCGAGAGGGAAAGTAAATTCTGAATTGGATCAAAGCAATGATCAAGTTATCATTAAAATCAATCATCCATTTTGGTGGATTAGAGTTTTCACCCCATCAACACCCAAGATCCATTGAGTTAGATGAAACTTATGAGGTTTACATAAAAAAATCTCTAGGTCCCTTGAAAACCAAATGAAAAAGAGTATCATGGATGCATGAATGCATAGTTATGCAACAATCACACACAAGATCACAAACATGGGGGTCCATAGGTTCGACGTCACGAGCATGGAGTCAAAAGGTACTACACACAAGGTATTCTAAGCTTTGTCACCTGTAGATCAAGGTTCTAAAGGGAATCCCTAAAGTTTTCATTCCCCGATCCAATACTACCAACTTCCCAATGTACTCGGTAATTAGCAATACCTTCAGGTGAAACTTGTCTGAGTGCAGTATCGCGTAGAAACTACTTCCAGATAACTCCGTATTAGTCCATACACTACCCCTGAAAAGGCCAAGATGGGTTAAGGGTTCTACGGCTGCTCAACTACATGAACTCTCAAGTCGAAAGTAGTCATGTCCTCTCGATTGCTCGGTTAAACAAAATACTATAGTCAAGGAGGTCTCCACTGAGTGGGGGATCTCATGTCTCCTTCTTCAGGATTACTCCCTAAAAGTTAACATGACTATACTGCCCGTCCTATCTTAATTTTGCCTGAGTTCAGGTATAGGACTCAAAAAGAAGATCACTAAGCACCCCTAAAAACCAGGAAAAACATCCAGACAAACAAGTAGAATATATATATATATAAAAATATAGCACCTATATACAAATAAACAAAAATAGGGTCAACCCACTTAGAAATGGTCCATCAATAGGTCAAACATCCCCAGCAGAGTCGACACTTTTCTATAGTGGCAGAAACTGCGAGTGTAAGCCATTGAATTGACCTAACTCAAAAAGTAACAAAAGAGTCACCTCTCTTTTATTTTATCCAAAGGACTAGGAAAAAAAGTGAATAAAACCCTAACAAAAAAAGATCAGAGATCTGGGAACGAGGGTTATTTATGCAAAGGGAATGTGTTATGCACCCAAAGCATCTACGGTACTCCGCAGGAACCTTTTTTGAGAATTTGTATATGTGTGCTAAAAAAGAGTATATCTACAAAATGGATGGTGGGGGGAGAAAAGAGGTATTTTTTATAATTTTTGGTTTGATAGAACTTCCAATGAGTTCCAGGCCTACATATCAACAATGTGCAATGTTGAAATCAAAAATCCAGTAGTTCGGGTAAAAAAGACTAAAATTGTGTGTTAGTTGATTTTAAGAAAATGTTTGTTAGAAAAGCTACAAATAGATCAAAAGGTTTGAATGACGTGAGGTGTTTTTTGGTCTTAACATAAGAAAAGTCAAAGTATTATTAAATGAATTGAAACTTTATTAAGAAGAGAAGTTTGAAAATCCATGGACCTAAGTCCAAGTTTTTTATGAAAACGGTTCAAGTTTTGAAAACAAGAATCCTTTGAAAAAGAGGGAAGATTTTGAAAATTAAAGAACGGGAGGAGATGAAAAGGCTAACCTAAGTGCATAAAGTAAAAGGTAAGGGTAAAGACAGATCTAACCGGGTGAGAAAACTAGTACTTGACATCAACAGCCAATACCATATTCCATCCTTTGGATTACCACATAAGCAACAAATAACTAGACAAAAAAACCAAGCTTCAGATAAGTCAATGCCTCGGATGAACTCTTATCTTAAGCAAAAACGGGCAGAGTAACAACTGTATTTGGAGGAAATCCTTTCTTAATTGAGTATAACGGAATAACCTACATACAAAGATAATAACCAGACAAGACAGAATAATACCAAAGGCACAAAAATCTCCAAGCTGAGGTAGGGATCCTAATCCTAAGTCCAAAGATCAAACTCCGAGCACAAGGATAGTAACCAAGTCCTATTAGAAGTCTTTTATGTTCAAGTTGAATTATTAGGTATTTTGGAAAAGAAAAAAAACCAAAGCTCAAGTGAGAAAATTCAAAATGGCAAGAAAATAAAGTGCTCAAGTGAGCAAAGGAAAAATGACATAGAAAATAAATGTTCAGGTGAGGAAAGGAAAAATGACATAGAAAATAAATGCTCAAGTGAGAAAAGAAAAAAATGGCATGAAATGTAAATGCTAAAGATAAAGTGCATAAAAATAAAGAGCATGAAAGTAAAAGCGGAAAGTAAAAAGCAATTAATAAAAGTTAGCAAGATGACCATCTTGAAACTTGTCAAGTATATCATCAAATTGTTAGTAATTAGTCGTCAGCAAGGTGACCATCTTGAAACTTGCGCATGAAGACTTCCCAGAAGCTTGATAGAATTAACGCGACCACACGACAAGTTTCAATTTCTTTTTGTCAAGTATATCACCGATTTTGGAATTATCACATCACTTGATCAAGATGGTCGAGAATTTCAAATGGACAAGGTTAGTGGAAACTTGCCAGAAACTTGATTAGAAATCAACGCGACCACACGACAAGTGCCACATGTGTTGAACCAAGATCAAAGCTCAAGTCATCTTTTGGGGCTTATGTTTGAACATTAAAGTTCATGCCGCCAATTGATCACTTTCTCCAAATTGGGACAAAAGAAAAAAATAAGATGGAGAAGAAGAAATAATTTCCAAATTTATTTTGCATCAGATGAATTTATTCGGTCTAACTTCGTCAAAATCAATCAACTTTCTTGGTGGATTTGGTCAAGAGACCTATCAACACCCAAATTCAATTGATATTGAAGAAATTTGTGACTCCGAAATAAATGCAAAAAGTCAGCAAAATAAAATGAAAATAAAATATTAAAAAAAGGGTTAAAAGTAATTTTGAAATTAGGTTATTTAATTGGACTTTATTGACGAAATACATAAATAGTATTTTTTCATCAAAATAAAATTCCAAAAAATTTATCCAAAGTCAAACAGAGGTCAACAAGGGTTGACATATTTTTTTTTAGAAAATTTTCAATCAGAAAATATTTTAAGAAAATAAAATAAAAGGTGAACTAAACAAAAAATGGAAAAAATAGTAAGATCAGAAATAAAAATAAAATGAGGTCATCAATATTTGTCAAATGACAATTGGATCCTTCCAAAAATTTTCTTGAATTTTAAAATGTCAAAAAGTATTTTAAAACAATTAAAAACATCAAATAAAAGAGAAAAATCATAAAAAATACAAAATATGAAAATAAAATTATGAGAAAATAAAAATCAGAAAGACAATATTTGAAATGATTTTTGTGATTTTTTTCATAATTTTTGAGTCAAAAATGGATTTTATATGATTTTTTGAATTTTAAAACATTTAAAATATAAAATCAGAAAATAAAATAAAAGCCAAAAAAATGTGGACCATCTGATCTTAGTAAAAACGCGTTAGTAATCACATCCAATGGACATGGCGCACTGTGCTTGATATGGACCTCCTTGGTTTTCACACCGGATTGAAAATTAAAAAAAATAAAAGAATTAATGTCACGCGTTGGATCAATGCTGACTAATAAAGTAATCTGATCCAAGGGCCCCAGAGACGCGTGCACGATACGAAACACATACCAGATCAAATACATAAAAATTACATGTTAGGCCCTCATTTGTTGAAGACAGACACGTAGCTCGTCTTCAACCTCCAGCCATCATCCATACTCGATTCCCAAACTGTAAAATCAATAAACATGAGTGGTATCCTTGGATTCGTCTCTTCAAGATGATCTCAACCACATGCTCGCGAAAAAATTATTTAAACTGAGTGAAGAGAAATTGGAAAAAAAATCAAATAATAGCGAATAGGATTTTGATGAAATTCTCAGCCAATACGTGATGAAAATGCAAATGGTGAAGATCACAAGGACCAGGGAGATAAGGAGAACACGTTAGGCATTCATTTGAAGAGTTTGATGGAGATTCCTACCTGAACGAAGTTCACTTTCAGAGCTCTAAAATTGGACTTGGATAGCACGATTCAGGGAGTTTCAAGGCAGGATTCTTGTTCTATTAGCTTCTGTGAGGTTTAAGGAAGAAGAATCAAAGGTTAATTTCAAACTGGAAGTGGTTTAAACACAAATTCGAAGTTGTAGAAATGTGAGGTTTGGAGAGAGTTTGGCAGCGATTTTCTGGCTATCAAATCTTGAGAAAATGAGTGGAATGTGTCCCTTATTTATAGGATAAGTGAATGTGTTCATGAAAAAGTGTTCATGAAAAAGTGTAACTTCATGTGCATCAAAACACAATCATTCTGTGCGTTTTGATGTGCTAATTAATCCTGGGAAGTTCCCAATCACAATTAGTCACGAAATCAAGGCTTAACTTGGCTTAAAAATGATTGGTAGCATAAAATGCACAAACTGATGGTGTGCTCAAAACATATTTTAGCACAAACTTTGAACTGAGGCCAAATCAAATTCCCTCATGCATTTTCTGATTTTCCTTGAGCCAAATTAAGTATTCAAAGAGTATAACACAATCAAAAAATAATCAAATCCAATGGATGCTTGAGTTGAGAGATATAGCCTTTAGGATTCTTAAAAAAACACTGATTTTCAGGCCAGGCCTTGGTCAAGCATGCCACGCTTTCTAAAATGACCTATAATGTTTTCTCTTCAAAATTGCTCTTCCACTCAAACTTTTCTCTTGACTTTCAAAGATGATATAAAGTAGACCTCTCAAGGAACATTTGGCAAAAATTATCATCCAAAAACTGCAAAAAATGAGAAAGTTATGGCCTTGTGAAGTTGAAGGAAGTTTGTGAAATGACCTATAATCTTTTGATTTCTTTAAGCAAATTCCAAACACTTTCGATCTTCAAAAATTATATGGAGATAAATTTCACATCCTCGTGATTGTTGTGCAAAAAGAATGACCTCAAGGTGATAAATGATGATCTAGATATGATCTCTTGAAGTTGATTGACCAAAAATTGAGAAATTCATCAAAGACTTGTAATATATTGACCTCATAGGAAAATTTCCAAGCATTTTATTTTCCTACCAATTGAACTAAGTTATATTAGACATCATTATGTTCATTTTGAAATAAGAATGAGATCAAGGAGACAAGAGATGACCAAGTTATGATCCTTTGAAGCCATACAAGATAGATGAAGCATCAATATAGAGAGTTGGCAATCATAGACCTCCAAAACAATCTTCTCATCAACAAAACTCCTTGAATCAAAGAATATTCATATTAGAAGTCCTCTTAAGAATCAAATGAATTTGTAATCATTCAAAAAATTCATACAAACACCAAGATATGGTCCCCAGAAGTCCAAAACCCTAATTCCAGGATAGATGGCCACAGAATGGAGAATTCTTCAAATTTGATGATCTCTTTCAAACGTGAAACATATAATCAAGAAGAGAGGCCATGGTAGATTATAAAATAAGTCTTAAATGAGAAACAATGCTTTCAAAAATCTTTGAGAATTGAGGAGAGAAGGCATGGAAATAAATACATGAACTTATGGACTCCCTGGATAAGAAACTTGTGCACCATTCACCTACAACACTTAGAGAGCCAACTGTACACATATTGTTGTTAGCCAAATATCAATCATCACACACAAGAAATAAACACATTCACAAGGTGCTTGGTGATCTTCTAAAGAGCAAACCCAAAGATAGGGAAGAGAGGGAGACACCCTTTGTGATCTTTGTGCAATGTGATGGTATGATTTTTTTTGTTGAGAATCTTAGGGGCAAAAATTGGGGTACAACAATCACCAATCCCATGCCCTGAGCAGTGCCAAGACACTAGGGAATGCTCCTTAAGCCAATTAATCAGATTGGAAATATCATCCTTGCTACTGATAGTGATTAGGCCATTTATCATTTTATTTCGCATATTTCCTTGTTTGTAATGTGTTGTGTTGTGTTGCATTTGAATTCTATTTTTTAATCGTAATTTTAATGAAACAAGCATTGAATCAATCATATCATGTTATCTCACTTTTATTTCCTTAATATCACTCAAGAGATCATTAAAAAATAATATTGCTTTTATTTTCACTTTACTCTCTTTATCAGCTTTCTTTTTAAGCAAATATTTGTGGGAGAATGAGGACAAACAAATACACGAATTGCAACAATATTCTTTCAAATAAAACTTTGTTGATGATATACATGCATTGCTTATAATCCTCAAACACTGGATATATAAGGAATATAATCCCTTGGTAACCCCTTTGAGCCTAAAAGTTGGAGTTCCTTTCTATATATAATTGAAACCCTTAATCTTAACCTGGGGCAAGGTAGTTGTTTAGTTAAAATGACAAATTCATTCGATTTCCAAGAGAATAAATTTATCTCTATATGGACCATTATAGATACCATCTAATCATAAGTTTCAACCACGTCATCTCTTTGTACACAATGTCGAATAAGTAGTGGAAATTCAACGAATGTGACAGTTATTTCTCTTGAACCATCAATATGGAAATCACAAACCTCAAACTCTCATATCAAATTAAAAAATATGACATAAGTTATTCAAACACAAGAATGAAAAATAAATCCAAAAAAATGAAGAAGAAAAGCCCCCTAAGTCGAGAGTATCAAATTAATTTGGAAAAAATTAAGGCATCCCTGTTGATTGAAAACTCAAAAGAAACAGTCCATGCAAAAAATTAGGGATGCAAATACAAAATAATCAAATCAGAGAAAGATTACCAAAGATCAAAGCAAGAATAAACTTGTGTGACTTATAAAGAACAATAGGTGACTTCCACCTCAAAAACTCATTGGTTCTCAAACCATCACACTATCACCTACAAAATCCTAGTCTAAGTAGAATGTGTGCGTCAGTTAACTAAACATAGGATTTGCGAATATCATAAAGAATGGGGTGGGTTTAAATCAAAATTTGAGCTTTATATATTTTGTTTAATAAACTATGAACTAGACCATGTAACAACATTCAAATGACCTAGTTGAAACAACGTTTCTTTTGAAAGCGTACTACAACAAGGTTGTGATAACCTGACTCCTCAATGTTTGCTAATCATTTGTGTTGATACTATCATATCATTTTCACATCTTGAATTTTAAATTACCATTGGATCCTCATCAGGACTTACCCATTGTATTCGCAATATAATTTTAATAAGTGATTTGATATTAAATTTTGGATAATCATCGCATTAGAATTACCATTTTGAAATAACAACTTTATATGCAAGTCAACACCTGACACCAAGGAAATTTCAACATTATGAAATCATTCGCAAGTGATTCCTTCAGGGGAAAGTTAATTCAAGAACCAACCTTAGGGTAAAATATCTTCAGGTCTTGGTAAACCATTCTCAAAGATCAGATAATCAGGGGGAATTCTGTTACAAAGTCCTAGGTACTGGGGCACGCCATATTTGACATCATCCATTGTTTTTGAACTCTTTTTTATTCAAGTTTCTTCAAGGACTCATCAATCTGTGGAAATAGCATGCATTTAAGTGAAATACAATACATTTTAAGGTATGATGCACTTAAGTAGGCTTTTCAACTTGTAGCATACACAAGTGGTTCTATTAATAGAACATATGTGTAAAAGCTTTCATACTTTATGAAATTCTGCTACATTTTATATTGTTATTTCCCTTTAAGAGGTTACTGTCATACCCCAAATTTTGACCTAATATACCACCTTACATTTGCATCATTGCATAACTAACAGCTCAGACAGCATTAATCGGGTGTAGATTTCACAGGTCAAATTTAGGGTTTCATCATATTTTCATCTGATTCAAGAGGCAACCAATTAGGGTTTGAGTTTTTCTCACCTCATTTGATCTATCTTGATCAAATCATCAACCTCTGATCATCAGATATCCATTTTTTCTCACAGATCAATCAAGGATCGACCAATCAGGGTTTTGATCGAGCTTGAGTTTTCTCTGACTTTTTGAGCAAGAAATGACTTTTTTGGATAGATATTGGTCATTATATCTTAGATACAACATCTTGACCTAATTTCTGGATTCAAAGCATCACAAAAGTTCACAGACTTCATCAGTCAATTTCAGAAACATCTGATGAAATTTCATTTGCACTGAAAAGTCAAACTTTGACTTTTGGTCAACTTTTTCAAAACAAAACTTTTTCAATCATCAAAATACTTCAAATGATCCATCATGATCATAAAAAATCAAAGAATTTGAAAAAGTCAACAAAAAGTCAAAAGTTTTCATACTTAGAAAATTTTCTAAGTGTTGAAATTTCTTATTTTTTCCAAACTTCATGCCATTGTTTCACGTAGTTCCAATTTGAATTGGAAAAAACTCAAAACATGAAAGTTGTAGCTTGTGAAACAAGCTTTCCAAAATTTCCAAGAACTCTCAAATCCATGGAGTCTAGCTATACTTTTGAAATTGAAACATAAGGCTCCATGAACTTGATTTTTCAAAATTCAAAACATCAATTATAGGTCATTTTGAGTTTTCTTCATCTAGAAGCAATACAACCTTGCCAAATGGATCATTGAGCTGATAAATATCAGCTAGATATGATTGAGATGAGATAGGATCAAATTGAAGATTTTTCACACATGGTAAAAAGAGGAAACTTCCTTTTTCTTTTGAAAAGTCATTCTTACCCCTTAAGGCATATTTGATTTTCCAAAAGCCTTGTACTCTTGCCTAACATTTCAGAACTATTTGCCTATAAATTGATCACAATTTCAAGTTCAAAACCACACCAAAGCAATGCAAATCCATGCTTTCTCTCTTCTTACTTGAAAATCAAGAAACATAGTGATGTTGGAGAAACTTTGCATTTTTGAAAAATTGTGAATAAACATAAGATCTTTGGTGTCAAATACATTCCATAACCAATTTTAAACTTGTTTGAATCATAAAACCAGCACAAGAACAAATAAAAATCAGAAATCACTTTTCATTTTTCCAAACTTGTAAAAACTGCCATAACCATCGAATTGTTAGTTTGGCTTAAGCAATTGGTGTTCTAATGATTCAAACATCATCTATGAACTTCATATACATGGTCCAGATCAATAACCAACATCTGTAATAACTCTAACATCAAAATCGAAGTTCCATTTTCAGTTGATGCAGGTGGACTTGGCTGGACTAATTTGGGAAGATTCAAGGCAAGCAGATCATCCATTTAGCTTCCATACATGCCGATGGTGCTGTAGCAATCCACAAACAAGTTCTGGAAACACGTTTACACCTTCTTCGATCTCCACTTGAACAGGTATGAACATGAACTGTGATATCCATATTCTTTGAACTTAAATGAAAAAGCTCTTGGCCAATCTCTTTCTGCACCTAACACGATCATAAACCCTCAAGAAAATCAAAGAATCATTAACTATACATCATTTAATTTGAAATTTTAGTTTCTAGGGTTCTTAGCATTTTCCAGATATTTAATTGAATTAGACTGAAAATAAATACAATTAACATCCACCTTCGTGTTCGTGATGAAAAACCGAGCAATTTTGATGTTTACTTCATTCAATTTCATTGAGAAATGAAGATTTTAGCTTGAATTTTTGAAACTGAAAATCAAAACGAAGAACAAGCTTCGCGCGTGTTCTTGAGTTTTTTTTTTTAAAATTCAAATATTCCAATATCATGTTTACACGTGTTTCTGATCCACTAACACCAACGCGCGTTTGTCCCAGTGGTAGCTTGCTCGCCCTTAAGGTTTTCTGCCACGTGTGCTACCCAATGGTCATGGGTTCAATCCCTCTCAAGACCATTCTTTTTCAAACTTTTCCATTTTTTCATGTTTTTTTTACAAAACTTTCACAAATTTTTTAACCAATCAAAACTCCTCATTTTGAGGTGATTTTTTGTACACTTGTCAATAAATACATCTATTTTATGATAGTGCAAAAATTTTCAGAAAAAACTTTCATCTGATTATATTTTAATCGAGCCAAAAACGACGTTCTGAGCACTTTTCAAAACATCTTTTAAAGGTGAATTTTTCAAGTTTTCGACTTCCGATTCTTTTCAAAACTTCTCATAAATAAACTTCACATTTCAAAACATTTTCAAAAATCATTTTTTCAAAACTTTTTTCATCAAACTTACATCTTTTACCATGATCGATCCGATTTAAACGATAAAACCGAATTCGTTTTCTCTCGAATTTTTCAATCGATCATGGGCCTCCCTCACGGTGTAAGTCCCATAACATTCTTTTGTGTACATAATATTTCTTTGTACATATCAAATCATTTCCAAACACATACAAATTTTCATCTGTACATAACACAGATACTTTTTATACTCAAGTACAGACAAACTTCGATCGTTTGTTTTCACTTCACTTGTGTATATACAAACCAAACATTCTTTTATGTACATACATATCTTTTTCTTGTACATATCAAATTCTTTTCATACAAACTTTTATCTGTACATAACACAGATACTTTCTGTAGATACCCTTCACAGATAAACTTCAATCGTTCATTTCCGTTTTGTCTGTATATACACTGAATACCATTGGTATTGAAAGGAGCATTATTCCCGGTGAAACTGCTTTTAAACCAATGGGCCTCCCTTATGGTGTAAGTCCCAACCCTCCTATGTACATCCATCTTTGTCTGTACATAAATAGTTCATTCGTGTACATATTCATTTCCTTGTACACAGTTCAGACTTGTAAATAATCAAGTTACGCTCGTTTTTAAACGTTCGTTTCACAGACACTTGTTTATATTTCATAAACTTCTGTAAATAAACATCATGCATTGTTTATATTTCCTTCATAAACTCCTGTGAATACATGTCACACACACACTTGTTTATACAACTGTCTAATTACAGCATAACAATTAGTCTAACCAATAGGTTCCCCACAGTTGTAGCCTCCGTTTGGGCTTTATACAAGATAATTCATCTCCAGCATGAGTTTAGCCTCCGCTTGGGCTTCATACAAGATAACTCTCCCACGAGTTTAGCCTCCTCTTAGGCTTCATATAAGAAAACTCATTCATCGAGTTTAGCCTCCGCTTAGGCTTCATATAAGACAACACTCCCTGTTGAGTCGACCTCCTCTTGGGCTTCGTTCAAAAGAACTCCTCATTGAGTTTAGCCTTCTCTTGGGCATCATACAATGAAAGAGACAGAAATCTCTTAATGACCTCCTATTGGGCTTCCAATACAAAGAATCACCCACGCTAAGATAGAACCCTGAAAGGAAGGTTTCCCGGTGAAATCACTTTCAAAATCCCCAGAGAGTAAAATTTCCCGGTGAAATTACTCTTAATTCCAAAAGGATGGTTTCTCGGTGAAATCCCTTTTAACACAAAGCCAGCCATACCCTATTGCTTCCTCTTGAGTTCATACAAGGACCCTCGATGACCCTCGATGACCCTCGATGACCCTCGGAATGCCTCCTCTTGGGCTAACAATACAAGGACCCACAGGCTTCTTAAAAGCATCCCTTAATCCAATCAAATTCTCCTCGAGATTTAGACATCTATCATCTCTATGGAAGAAGTATCTCATCTATCACATCACATACAGTCAAAAAAACTTTTCAAACTCTTTTCAAACAAAAACATCTCTTAATTGTAAGTGGTAACGCTTGTACATTCAAGAAAAACACCCAATACTTACAGTTAAAAGATTCAATCTTTTCAAACATCTTTCTTAAACATGTAAGTGGTAACGCTTGTACACTCAAGCAAAACACCTAATACTTACGACGAAAGATTTTAATCAATCAAACTTTTCAAAAATGTATGTGATGAAATAGATTAGATACATTTTTCATTAAGATGACATTTGTCTGTCTCTTACTAACATCCCGTTGCTTTCCACTAGCATAAGTGGGAACTACGATTGCTCTGACTTTCTCAACATCCTTTTGAGAATACATAGGCACAAGGTCTCATCCTTGCCGAGCAAATTTCTTTCTCCCTCAGACCAAACAAACCATAGATCCCTGTAGATCCGAGCTACAAATGCTCTGATTCCCACTAGGGGATATGTATGCATAAGATCCAAAGATCTTTGCGAGCACAATAATAACAAAACCTAGAATCCTTCATAATCTACATTTCTTAAAATCCCAAAGGAGAAACTTTCCCAATCATAGAAATAGCAATTAAAACACACAAATATATCAAACATATTCATATATAAAGCTATAGATAACTATATATATTTAGGGTGCTCCATCTATTCCCTTTATATAACAATCCCCCTTACTCAGAATCTCCCCAATGCGTTGCGTCTAGTTTGCGCTAGTCGTTACGCATACCAATATCAATTGAGGGTATTACAACTTTCCCCTTTTTCATAATCATTAAATCATCTTTCTTGTGTTGAAAATAATAAAGCTTGATGCTCGCGGCATCTTTATAAACAAATCAAAAGAGTAAATCGTTTCGAGCCAGAGAATCCGAATTCACGTTCGAATCCTCTAGCGCGTCACCTTTTAACGCGAACAGTTACACCTTGTTTGCGATGTGATATGGAAGATGAATTAATTTGTTATGATGTGTAAAATGTGAATGACTGACCCAAGAAATTGGCTGAGGTATTTATAGATGTGGTTACTTGATCCATAAGTCATTATTTAGACTGACTTTGATGCATTTGACTTCAGTCGCACACCCCTGACTTTGACCTAATCATGTGTATGGTAAGGTGAATCTTCCTTAACCATATGAGATGCATTTATTCCATGAGACATGATATCTTTTATTTATTCTCCTAACATGACTTAACATATATGAGTTAGAACAAGAGGGTATTCGGCCAGGATGGATCATCAGGTTGCCATTTGACTTCACTATTTCATGCCCAAGTATCTTCTATGTTATTTACGGGCTAGAGAATTATGGTTCAGGATTTTTGGCCTAGTTGAATATATTCTAATCCAATCAAATATACTATAATTTCATAATAATTTAAAAGTTTTAGCATACCGCTCATAAAAAGTTATGCCAAAAAATAAATAAAATACTTTATGAAATGCGTGATAAATAATGCTATAATCTAAAATGTATGATAGGCAGTTATGACACTCGAAAATAAGGATGAGTAATCGAGGTAAATGTTGCATACATGGTGTATGAATGTAAATCCATGGGAAAACAAAAAATCAGAGTGGATGAAGAGGTTCTCTCTAGAAATAACCCAGGTGCCTCAAAAGTTTTTTTTTGCTTATTTTTATTAATAAAATTTTAGAATGATACAAATGATAATTAAGATATCAGTGATTCATAATCATTCAACTTTACCTTAAAAATATAGAAAAAAAATAGAAGGCTTAAATAGTTAATTTGTCCCTGTAAGTTGGTGTGTATTTTATTTGCATCGCCGTATATATTGTTTTTTTGGAAAAAGTCCTTAAATATTGATATCCATTTGGTTTTAGCCTCTGACGTCAACTTTCTGTTACAAAAACTCTTACATGGCAAACATTTTGTTGACGTGGCCTATGAGGACGAAATCCATCTTCTTTTTCCTCAACCATATCCAACCTTCTGCCTCCATTTTTTACACCTCTAACCTCCATTTTTTCTTATCTCCAACCTCCTACCTCAAACCTCCATTTTATTAATTTTTAACCTCCATTTTCATCATCTCTTATCTCTAACCTCCATTTTTTTCATTTCCAACCTCCAACCTCCAATTTTTTTCATTTCCAACCTCCTTTTTTACTCCATCTTCAACCTCTTCAACATGTCAAATGAGATGTCGAGACATCAGACATCATGCTATTGAACTGTTAAGTTTGTTACAGTTCTAGTTTTAAATTATGCAAAATATTCTGGGAATATTATGCATCATATGTGGCGCGTTTGTGAAGACATTTGTGGAGGTCCAGAAGTTAAGGAGAAAAATTAGAAAGGACCTTAATTGTATCAGAAGTTATCTTCTTGTTTGTTTTTCTGCAGAAGTTTGTTACTGCAGTTTGTTATAGCTTCAGGATGTTATTTGAAGGCCCAAATCCAGTTGGGTAGTAGGTTATAAATAAGAAGTTTGTAACCTAATTTTAATAAGCTATATGGTTTTAGAAAGATCTAATATTTAGGGTTAGCCATGTAAGTGAACCTCCTGAATTGTGGCATGGTCACTGATTTGTACCTCGAAGTCTGTAGGCAAGATAATTGTTTTACTCACTCAGAAGCTGTGAAGCAATGAGTGCAGTTGTGTTATTGGAGGAAGTTGTGAAGCAACTCCAAGGTGTGTCCTAAGATAGAAGCTTTTGCTTTTAGTCTTAGTTAGTTTGTGATAGAAGTGTATCTTCTACTTTTCTAGGTTTAAAGAGTTGTTAGAAACCAATTTGTTGATGCAGTGGCTGAGATGTTGACTGTTAGGCATCATCGTGATGATAGGAATTGAGCGTAGGTTGTCATATTTAGGATGGGTTTCTTAGGTAGAAGGGTCATTGAGTAGGGATCGATTAAGTGAAGTGTGTAAACGGGGAGTTTAACTCTGAATTAATACTGCTGATAGTGGACTTCATTCCTAGCTTAGTATGCCCCCAGATGTAGGTTGGTTTGAACCGAACAAGGTGCACAATTTTGTGTGTTCTTTTGTTTCCTGCACTGTTCTTTTTTACTTCTGCCTTGCTGAGTTTTTTAATGTTAGATCAGATGTCAAGATATCCTTATTGGACATTTGAGTCTGTTGCTGTTGCACTAGAATTTCATAATATATTTGCAATGAAGGTAGCAATGATATATAAGTTTATTTTTCTCCTATTTTAGTTTGTGATTGTTACTTTTTTATTTGTCCATTCATACTTAAAATGGTACTTTCATGGAGTGCATTATGAATAGTTGATTAGTTTTCTTCCCAATTTAAACATTATAAATCTTTGATTTGTGTTAGATATAATTTATAACTTTACTATGATACACAATATTAAAGACAAAAAATTTCAAATATAATGAGATCTAAATATAATAAAATTAAGCGTATGTATTCAATTAAGCTTAAATAGTTCATTCGTCCATGTAAATTGATGAGTTTTTTATTCTTTGTCCATGTTTCTATTTTTATCCCTTTATCTTTATCCTCCGTATATCTTGTTTTTTTGTCCCGGTATTGTTGGAGATAAAGGTTAGAGACTGAGTTTAGATATGAAGAAAAATGGAGATTAAAAATGAAAAAAATGGAGGTTAAAGGTTAGAGATGAAGAAAAATGGAGGTTGGAGATGAAGAATGTGAGTTCTCTATTTTTAGGATTGGCATTAATTTTAGTAAAAAAAATAATACAACAACATGTTATATATGACGTATATAACTTGCTAACAAGAACAGGTTGAGCAAGAAGTCCTATCTTATTTTGGGACATGTTGAGTGGAAGAAGTTTCAACATCTGGAACAACATCTCAGATATGATGTCCTATGTAGTTCATTCGACATCGTGCTTAAGCTAAAGAGATCTGTTTATTATGTTAAGTCGCAAATAATATAATATATGTTATGGATATTATTTTATCCTATATGGCGATATTTATAAGGTCAAGAAGAATCAAGTCAGAATATTGAAGATTATACAATTTCTAAATATGGAGATATTTTAGGAAACTAATTATTGAAGACCTTGTTTGTAGCAGAAGTATTCTGTTGATTTGTACCAGCTGATATAATGTGATTTGAAGCTCAAGTCTAGTTAGGAATATGTTATAAATAGAAGGGTTTGTAACGTAGTTTGGCACGGTTTTAAGATGTAGAAATCTAGGGATTTGTCAATGTTACCACTCTCTAGGAGAATTGGTGTAAGTGAACCAATCAGGTTATGAGATGGTCATGGTTTTCTCCTCGAAGCTGTGAAGAAAGATAAAGTATTGATCTTGGATGAAGCTTTGAAGCCACTCCAAGTTGTTTTTCTTGATCAGGAGAAAGGTTGTAAACATGGGAGTTTTACCTTGAGTCTTATCTAGGTATTGTCATGGAAGTGTGTCTTCTTGTTTGTTCAGAATTATTGCCCAAATCCTATCTGTGCTTGATGAGGGATTGAGGAGAGCCTCATATCTAGGTGAGTCTTAGATAGAAGTCTAGCAAGGGTAGTGATTAAGTGATTAGGCCGTAAAATAGAGGTTTGTTTAGGGTCTATGAATTGATACTATTTTAGTGGACTTATCCATGGCTTGGTATGACCCTAGAGTGGGAAGGTTGTTCTAAACTGGGTTAACAATTCTGTGTGTTGTTTATTTCTTTTTAGTATATATTATTAACAGTTTAGGCCTTGCCTTGCTATTTTTGTCAGACCAGATGTCTTGACACCCTCTTAGGACATATGGGTTCTGTCATACCAAAATTTCAATTGGTATTAGAGTAGGCATCATGTTCTGTCTCTGGATGAGATCTTGGGATAATACTTTATGGTTATAGGCAAGGAAGGTTATGATGAAAAGTTATTTGAACTAGGATAGCTCATATTGTTGTTTTAATGGTCCCTAGAAGTGGGGATCGAAAATTCATGACAGGATAGTGATGGACTTGTCTGTTGTTTTCAGGTCTGTAGCTTTAGAAGATAGCTACTGTATTGAGGGTTTTATTTATTTTAAAATTTAACCTGTTGCACCTAGAGTTGGTGTGTTTGTGCAAAGGTTTGTGTTTTTCCTGAATGTTGGTGAGGAGTTCTTTGGTTTGTGTTCCGCTGCATATATGTCTGATGGAAAACTCCTGGTGGTTTTGTGTGTTGAATCTGCAACACTTTATTCTCCTCTGAGGGTGTATCCCGTGGTGTGGTGATACTTAAGGAAAGGTTCGACTAGCTTATTAGAGTTGCCAAAGATACTTGAGGTTTATACCAAGTCCACTCATAAAGGCACTCATGTATGAGCTTGTTGTAAAGAGATATGAAGGAAGTTGGAGCAATTTATTTTTGCTTCCAATCCTACAAAGCTAATCTCCAGGCTTTGATAAAGGATCTATGTTAGACCAAGATTTGGTTATACAATAATACCTCTAAGTTTTGATGATAACAAACAAGTATGTTTGTATAAACAATTTTGGTATTCTAATTTTTGTTTTCTTAGATTGTAAAAAACAGGTTCTACTTTGGATAAATAGTGTGGATAAGTTAATAGAAGAGAATTTTCCCGCTTCCGCGCTACATATGTTCTGTTGAATAGTAGCAAAAGCTTCAAAAGACTCTAAAGTTATGTGACTCTAATACGCTGTCGGAAGAAAAACAAGTTCTGAAGATCTGAAGACAAAAGTTCTGATGAACAAAGTCCAGATGCTGAAGACTTATGCTTCTTAGACAATAGGCTCTGAAATACCAAGTACTAAAGACTCTAAAGACACAATTTTGAAGACTCTAAAGAATTGAAGTTCTGAAGACCCAAGTGATGTTTTCCCGCTTCTTACTCATGCTTTAAGAAGCCTCTTAAGTCGGGAAGTTGGGAAGACTAAGCAACATGGTACACAGTATAAAGGTACAATCATGATGCTTCGTTCCACTCCGGAAAGAGGGGAAGCAAAGTGTACTATTTGTTCCCCACGTTCTTTTAAAGCTTCCATATTCTGATTATTCCATATGTACCCCTCAATGATCACATCTTTTGCATGGCTATATAAAATGCTTGAAGGCTTCAAGAATGAGCTGCTAATTCATTGTTCATACGCTTTATACATTATTCATATCTCACTATTATTAAGTCATTTATTCTTAAATATGTTTACATCTCAGCTTGTATAGAAGCATTTTTACCGTAAAAAAACTTTTATTAAAACAGTTGTTTGATTTCCTCGGGACCAGTTTTGTCATATTTCTTGAGAAGTCTAGGACTCGTGTGTCTTAGAGGTCGTTGTTAATCACCTACAGTTTGGCTCGTGCATTGTATAATCAGTTTGATTATTGGATTAAGACCTCTCTTGAGAGAGGAAAAATCACCTTGACGGGTGGGCTAGATTAGCTTGAAGTTTTCAAGTGAATTAGTATAAACATATTGTGTATTTCTTTCTTGCATCTTTTATTTTATTCTCAAAAGTGAAGAAGTTTCTTAGAGGGGATTTATTTTTAAAGAAAATATTTTGATTTAAAACCCAATTCAAACCCTCCCTTTCTTGTTGTTTTCACACCTTCAACCTCTTGGAATGTTCCTTGAGAAGGGAACTTATGTCCTACTAGATGTTGGAACACCTGACCAGAAGATTGTGTAGAATCTCATTGGATGAAGGTAGGGCATAACATATGCTTTAGGTTCTAAACTAACGTGTGTTGTTAACATATGTTTTTGACCTACTCTTGATCTGGAAGATGAGGCATCTAGGTTGTTATACCCCAAAATTTTCCCTCCTATTTCTCTAGTCAATCCACTTCTCCATACTCAAGAATTCCTCAAGGGTTGACCAGATGAACCCTCTCCTAAGAAATCAACCCACAACTAGGGTTTTGATTCTCTCAAGTCAATGATGAGTTTTATTGACTCAAGTGATATTCATACCTCCTCATATGTCTCAAGGGATCACCATGTCAAGTTTCAAGCCTCATAGCTCAATTGCTCAATCAATTGCTCAGATGGTTGAAAATCAGTTGTATTGAACAAAAAGTCAACTGTGGTCAACATACAGTCAAACTTCATCATTTTTGGTCAACATCAAGATTTTGAAGTCACATACATCATTTGATCATGGGTTGATCATGATTCATCAAGAAAACTCAAGATTTGATCAAAAGTCAAAGTTTCTAAATTAGGGTTTCTTGATAAAAAAAGTCAATAAACTTTCACCAGGCATAACTTTCACATACTTTATCAGATATTTTTCCACCAAAGCTCATTTTGAAGATAATTCAATTCTCTACAACTTTGGGTCTCACAAGTTGTGGGAAAAAATGCTTAATTTGAGAGTTATGGATCAAGACATTATAGGTCCTTCTAAAAGTCAACAAAAAGTCATCTTTTTCAAAAGAAGTGTACATGAGCATGGAAACTTAAATGAAGATGAAAATTAAATTAGTTTTAGAGGACATATTAAGCTTTCTAAAAAGTTCAAGAACATTTCAAAATGTTGAAAATTGAGCAAAATACAACTTGTGGAAGTTTGGGAAATTTGAAGAAGTGCTTGAAGAGAAATACTAAGCAAATTCAATTTTTTTCCAAATGGGCCCAAGTTTTTGTGATCCAAACTTGTTCCCTAGATGGTCCATGACCTCTAAGTCTATCTACACGCCCTTGCATCATTTATTTAATTTATTGTTGAATTATTTCATTAAAATTCAATTTTAAATAAAATAAAATACAAAAACAAAGGCATGACTTGTTGGGCTTATTATTTGTATGACTTGAGGTCCAAGATAGCTCATATAAGCTAGCAAAAACGCGTAGAAAACATTAGAGGAAGATTGAGCAAGGAAAAGAAAGATTTGATTCAAAAACTTCAATCAAATATCTTTCATTGAATGCAATATATTTTTCACTTAATTCTTGACCTAATAACTTGCCCTATATATATACAAGATATTCAGACCAAAAGAACACGAGTTCTTGCAGCAAAGAAATAGGGTTTGTGTTCAAAAATATTCAACAACATTGCACTTTCGAACCCTTAGTTGCAGCCTCTTTCAAAGGCTTCCAAGCATTCCATCGTGCTCCTGAGGTATAGTAGGGTAAAAATGGATCATTATCCATGGCCAAAGCACTCTGAATTGTATGAAATCAGTTTTGCATCTTTTTATGTCAATTGTATTCTGTTTTTTATTGTGTTTTGATTGAAACTAACTATACTAGTTGTTTCCTGAGGTTCATTAGGGCAGATTAGAGCCATCGTTTGCAAGCTTTGATGGCTGGAACACAAAATGCCATTGTTAGGGATTCACGACTGTGAAGCTTCGAAACTCAATTCACAGCCACTTTCAGGATGAAAAACCCCACCATCATTATCACAAGGTCCAAGATAATTGATTTGGGCTTTTGGTTTGCATTAATTGATTGAGTTTACAGGATTTTCAGCTTTTGAGCAATCGAAGAAGACGACCAGAGCCGTAGCTTCGGCGAGGGACTCCGGCATTGAATCTTTGACTCAGGTGTGACACAGTTTGATTGGTCCGTTCAAAACCCAGGGATCCACCTTGGCGCGTTTTGATTTTTAATTAATTTTCTGAAATTAATCTTGCATATATATTAATCCTTGTATCTAAATACATGTATGTATCACCACTCCAGCGGTTAACCATGCACGCGCTAGTCCTCTTTGTCTTTCAGATCATGGGTTCGAGCCTGCCCTTTTGCAATTTTTCATAATTTCGGATTTTTACAGGTTTTAACACATACTTACAAATGGAGGCGCGCATATATCACCACAAACAGATGGTGTAGTGGCCACGTTATGCACCAATAACCCGGGGGTCCTGGGTTCAAACCCTGGCAGGACCAAACCCTATTTTTTGCCACTAATCTCCTTCATATTTCCTATTTTTCTTTCAATTTTTTTTCTATTTTAATTTCTTTTCAAAATTACTTCAACTTATTTTCTAAAATCCCAAAAAATAATTTAATTTTAGAATTAGGTTAATAAAACTTTTAATTAATTATTGACATAAAAATAATTTATTTTTCTCATGATTTAAATTATTTTTCATAATTAATTGTTAATTAACTTAGAATTAGGTTTTTCTTAACTAAAATCAATCCAAAAAAACCTTTTTTACTAACCTCAAACTATTTTTTACTAACGTCAAAAACATTTTTATTCCTTATTTATTTTATTTATTTCTCACATTTAAATTCTAGAAATCGGTGTATAGGACGCAAGGATATTTTTGTAATAGCGTAGATATACTTTCTGCCTTTACTTTACGCACCTCTATTATATAACTGCACCAAAGCCCTGTAATAGCGTAGGGCCTTTACTTTTCTTCCTTTATTTTCTGCACTATTATAAACTATATACACTGCTTAGATGTATGCTAATTAGGGTTTGCATGACAACTAATGGTATGGATAGCGTTATCCTAAAGGAGAAGGAAAATAACAAGAAATAGCCATTCTTAGTAGGTAATAAGACTCTATTGCTTGCTCCAATCAAACAAATTACTTTTCACACCTCACACTTATTTTCAACCTATGTTTCAAACAAAAAATTTGTATACATTCCAGCGAGAAACATTACAAAGTTAAACATTTTCCAAACAAATATTTCCGAAAACTTTGTATACATTCCTTAGGACTGATACAAGAATCATTACGAGGTCAAAGCGAAATACTTTTCAAATAATTTTCAAATCACACAAACACAGAAAGCAAATTTTCAATAGTGAGCTAAGCAATTAAGATCCCGTAGATAATTACGGATGGAAAGGGTGCTAATACCTTCCCTCTTCATAATTGCCTCCCTTACTCGGAATCTAACAAAGGTCTTTCTTGTTCTTTTCACCTTTCCTTTATTGGATAAAAGAAAAGTCGGTGGAGACTCTTGCTATCCGCAACATTTGTGATAAAACGCAAAATAAACAAGTCAGTTCTCCCACCGCATTAAAGAACTGGCGACTTTGATAGGGATAACACCCAAAGAGAGGTTACCTTAGGGCTATAGATAACTTTTTATTGCTTTCTGTCTGCTTTGTCTGCTTTACTTTTAAGGGTTACTTGGGTATTATATTTCTGGGGGATTCTACACCCAGATCCAGGTTTCCTTAGGTAACTAGAAATAGATCATCGCGACTGTCTGGCGTAGACCGCAACGGTTAAAATGATGGCTACGGTTAGTGAGATAGTTTGGATGTCCTAATGTTTCTCATGTTCAGTTGAGGAAATATTTGGCGTCTGCGTGGTGTCATCAAGAATTAACTAAACTTTTAGAACCCTAATTGTCCTATCTTGGCCATTAGAAGGTAGTGAGATAGCCGACTTCGGTGCAGACTGAGGTTGGTTGATACTCGATGCTACGCTCATTGAGATTCGACTTTTGGGATGTTTCGATTGACTATTTGGTAGCCGTATTGAAATAAAGCCTGCGAGAAAGATGTGTGATATGAGATTCCTAGAACCCGGTTACTATTATAGGACAGGTTTAACCAACTTAAACTTCGGTAGGGTAGACATTTATACCTCATGCAAGCCTTAAACCTAGGGCTATTATGTGAATTACCCGTGCTTGCTATTTAAACATGACATCATAACATCATATCATTTCTAACCATTTCAAGGACCTAGGGATTTATCTTTTCTCTTTTTTGTAGGGTTATGGCTTCTAGGAATACTATCTGAATCAACTATGTGGGCATACCTTCTCAACTCAAGGAGTTAGTCTCAGAAATTACCGATCACTCTCAATTTATTAAGATGCATGGTTATCTACTCGACTCAATTACTTCCAGTGTTGAAGAAGATATGATGTGTGTCGTATTCCAATTCTTTGATCTGAAGCATCATTGTTTTACCTTCCCAGACTATCAGTTGATACCTACAATGGAAAAGTTCTCTAAGCTACTTGGGATACCCATTCTTGATCAGATACCTTTCACCGGTTCAGAAAAAGTTCCGAGATTTGAAGAAATTGCATCAGCTTTATACCTAAAATGGTCAGACATTGAAGCCAATTGGGAAACGAGAAGTGGAGTTAAGGGTTTGCTTGCTAAGTTTCTGATAAAGAAGGCTCGAGAATTCTTAAAGGCTATGTTTCCATGCTTTTGAAGACATTTTAGATTTTATAATCTATGGGTTGGTACTATTTCCTAATCCGGATCAATTCATAGACATGAACTCCATTAATATATTCCTCACTCATAACCCTGTGCCTACCTTACTTAGAGATTTTCTGCATTCTCTCCACACTCGTACTATGAAAAGACAAGGAACTCTCATGTGTTGCATACCATTATTATCCAGGTGGTTTATTTCGCACCTTCCTCGACCAGTGATGAAGAATTAACAAGGTCTGAAGTGGTCTCAAAGGTTGATGTCACTCTCTCATTTAGATATCCGTTGGTGTCTCTACTCTCAAAAGGACTTCACTTTCATTGAGCGTTGTGGAGAATTCCCTAATGTACCACTCCTTGGCATAAGGAGAGGAATCACTTACAACCCTTCTCTGGCGTTATGATAGTTTGGTTATGCTCGAAGAGATGTTCCTCGTGATATACTTATCCAAGGCATTGTGTTTGAATATGACAACGATCTCCATGGTTATCGTCGAAGATTTGTGCATGCTTGGATCATGGTGAATAAAACTAATACCAAGACCTTGGGGCATAAAAATTCCATCCCTTGGGAACCTTACCGCAAATGGGTGCGAGCTCGTGCTAAAAACCTCATGATGCCATATGATGTTATTCTACCAATAATTATGGAACCTGTTGCTGAAGGCGATGAATCTTATACCATTCTCCATCCAGAGATGCCTACTGATTTTGAAGAATTGAAGAGATCCTGGATTCAACATAAAGAAGAAAGGGATACATTCGAGGCTCAGTGTTGTGAAAGAGAGAAAAGAGTATTAGAGATGACGAAACAACTTCACGAGGAACAAAGCATTAATACCTACATCAACACAAAGAGGAAGCGTCCATGGGAGGCCTAAGAACTAGGAATTTTATTTTTGTACTTGAACTTTCTTTTGTATTGCTAATCAGACTAATAAAAAGTTTGTTCTTGCTTGTTTACCAAATTTAAATTCCTAAGGTCCTTGAAAACATTGTATTGCATAACATTGCATATCATAGCATAACATTTCATAACAGGTACTCTTAAGACCGGTTTTCTTATTCTCTCGCTGTTTATTTCAGCAAAAAATGGCCCTCGATCAAATTGTCAAAGATCTCTAGGCTCAGAATGCTCAGTTCTAAGAGATATTCACCAACTTGGCTCAAGGACAGAAAGATCTGAAAGAGCTCATCATCCAGAAGAAAAATAAGAAGACCATTGGCATTCTCAACATGGGGAAAAGGTTCAGAGGTCCAGTAAAGGTAGTCAGACAGCTTGAATTCTCAAACAAGAGCGGAGAAACTGAGAGAAGCCTCAAGGCCGATGAAGGAAGCCATCATGGGTCTCAAGAAGATGAGGAAGTAGACTACATGAGCGAGTAGTATCCTCCTGACAATGAGAAGTATACGCAATTGGAAGATCATCTGAATGCTGTGAAAAATCTGAAAATGTCAGGGTTGAATTTTGATGATTTAAGCTTGGTTCCTGGAGTGGTCATTCCCCACAAGTTCAAAGTTCCTAATTTTTCCAAATATGATGGTGTTTCTTGTCCAAAACTTCATCTGAAGTCCTATGTTCAAAAGATTCAACCCCACACTGCTGACAGGAAGTTGTGGATGCATTTCTTTCAAGAGAGACTATCTGGAGCACAATTAGAATGGTATTATAAGCTAGAGAATACTCACATTCGTACCTGGAATGAGTTGGCTTATGTTTTCTACAAATAGTACCAGTACAATGCTGAATTGACACCAATCTGTATGCAACTGTAGAGCATGTCTATGGGCCGTGATGAGAAGTTCAAAGAGTACGCCCAAAAATAGAGAGATCTATCAGGAAGAGTCCAACCACCCTTGTCTAATAGGGAATTGGTTGACATGTTCATGGGAACGCTGACAGTTCCATCATTTAATCATCTGATTGGAAACTCTTCATCCGGATTCACCGAGTTGGTATTAATAGGGGAGCACATTGAAGCTGGAATCAAGAGCGGAAAGATTCAAGTCGAAACATCTTCAAATACTGCGAAGAGATATTTTGGTGGAAAGAAAGAAGCAACTGATGTGTATGGTCAGAAGAACCGTGATAAATCTGATCGCCAGCAATCTGTGGGGGTAGTCCTGATCTCCAATCCCACACCAATGCAACCTCAACAAGACAATACATGTAGGCAAAACGCGCCAAGAAGACAGTTTACGAAGATCAACATGTCGTTGTCTCAAGCATTACAACATATTTTGAAAGCAGAGTTGATTACTTTGAGGGATCCTCCTCAGCATGTCAACATTTCTTCTCCGAAGTACAACCCTAATGCACGGTGTGCATACCACTCCAATAGCCCAAGGCACGACACCAACAACTATTGGGCCCTAAAGAAAAAGATCCAAGACATGATTGAAGCCCGAGAAATCGAATTCGACCCTCCTGTTGAAACCCTAAATGTGATCAACACACCTATGCCCGATCATGGAAAGAGTACCAACGCCATTGATAACGACTCATATGTTTTTGCTGTGAATGAGTTGACCACTTCCCTGATGTGTGTTAAGAAGAATCTGCTATAAACCGGCATATTTCCAGGATGTTTTGACAACTTCCGTTACTGCACGTCCGAGCCCAATGGATGTGCCTGGTTAAAGAGAGGTTTTCAACGCCTGATAGACAACTGAGAAGTGTTATTCCCGAAAACTCCATTCGTAGAGAGTCTGTGCAAAGATGTTTCCAAAAGTCTAAAGATCAAAGATGTAAGCGAAGTCGTACCAGAAATATGGGATACCTTGGGGAAATATATCGCCCCCGAGAGCTACAAGATTGCAATCGAAGACATCAAGGAAACCGGATAGGGAGATGACGACTATCCCGAAGAATATATTGATGTGAACATAATAAGGATTACCTCTGCCGATTCTGCACCTAGAGTGACACCTCTAATTATCACCTTGCCCAGACCAGTTCCATATTCCTCTGACAAAGCTATACCTTGGAATTATGGATCCGAAGTTTACTATTATGGCGTCAAGCAAGAGCCATTAGCCATTAAAGACAATACAGTTGAAGATACCAGTCATGATGTTGACAATATCACGGGATCAAGCAAAGTAACCAGAACCGGAAGAGTGTTTTCTCCAAATGTCTCTCACCCAAAGGATACTACTACACCAATTCGCATTCCTGCTATTGAACCAACACTCGAGGCTCGAGGGAAAGAGAAAGTGACTCAACCTGCTCAGACAGAAGTACCAAAGGAAGTTGCTGAAGGCACATCCAAACAAGAGATGAAGGAAATTCTGAAGGTCATTAAGAAGAGAGACTATAATGTTGTGGAGCAGTTAGGACAAACCCCGTCCAATATTTCTATGCTAGCTCTGTTATTGTACTCTGAGGCTCATGCTAAAGCCTTGGTGAAGTTTCTGAAGAATGCTCATATACCGCAAGACCCTTCCGCTGACCAATTCGAAAGTTGTATTGCTAGCCTGACCGTAAACAATAGTTTAGGCTTTTCTGATGCTGATCTGACTCCTGCTGGAAGAAAACATAACAAAGCCTTACACGTCTCTATGGAATGTAAGGGAACTACATTGTCTCATATGTTGGTGGATACTGGATCTACTCTGAACGTCCTACCGAAGAGTTCTATCGACCGACTTGATGCTGAAGAAGCGGTCATGAAACCCAGTGACATTATCATAAGATTTTTGATGGTTCGAAGAGAATAGTACTTAGAGAGCTTAACATGCCGATCAAAGTGGGTCCCAAACTTTTGACTCTACTTTCTTTGTGATGGATATTCATCCAGCTTATTCTTTCCTTCTCAGCAAAAGGGGCAGACGTTGTTACCTATACTCTACATTAGAAGCTAAAATACCCAGCGAAAGGGAAGATTGTTATAGTATGCGAGAAGAAGAATACACGGTAAGCCATCTGCAGTCATCCCGATACATCAAAATGGAACGAAACTCAGTGTCAAGCTTTCGAAGTAGTTCCACGAGTAATGCATGTCAACTCTCCTGTCACTCCTAAAGTCAATAGAGTTCCACCGAAGATGGCCTCACTAAAAGATGTCAGAGCTGTAGTTGAAGAAGGAGGTTGTACCATTTGGGGTCAGCTACCCAATTTTCAATTCAAATCTGACAGGAATGGTTTGGGCTGCACTTCCAAAGGTCATAAGATGATACGCCGTGAACATGCCGGCAGATCTGCATTCCGCATCAACAATAATGGAGTTCATGATATAGAAGACAATAACGGTGACTTCGACCTCAACAATTGGATCTTCCCAACTCTTGGCAATAGACTCAACAATTGGACGGATAAAGATGTTATGCCAATCTCCTTTAAACAAGAGTAATTTTTTTTCTTCTGTTTTACGCTTTTTGCTTTTACGCTTTGAACAATAAAACTCTAAGCCTAGTGTCTTTCCTGGGGAACCACGGCTCGTTTGTGAGGGTTATTATTTTTCATTCGCATATTTCATTCAATAAATCATTGGAATTTTGCATTCAAATATTGTGCTCCCTGTCTTTCTTTTTATCTTATCGCCTTTTCAAAAGCTATGTGTTCTTACACACACCCCCGTAATAAACTGTAGATCCACATTCAATCCGGATCACGTCGATAACAACTATGCTATTGCTAAATATGACTTCGATAATCCGATCTACCAAGCCGAAGATGAAGGTGAGGAAGATTGTGAAGTGCCAGGAGAACTTTCTAGACTACCACAGCAGGAGGAAAAGGCTATACAGTCACACGAAGAACCGGTTGAAGTTGTGAATCTAGGTACCAACAAAGACAAAAAAGAAATCAAGATAGTAGCGGATCTTGAGAACATTGTTAAAGAAAGATTGATATAGATGCTGCGATATTACATCGAGATTTTCGCTTGGTCCTACGAAGATATGTCAGGTTTAGATATCGAAATTATGGTACACCGACTACCAACGAATGAAGGTTTTCTCCCTGTGAAGTAGAAAGTTCGTCGTATGCATCCTGAGATGTCTTAGAAAATGAAAGCCGAAGTTATAAAACAATTCAATGCCAGTTTCTTAGTCGTTACTTCTTATCCACAGTAGGTTACGAACGTGGTGCCCGTACCTAAGAAGGATGGCAAGGTGCGCATGTGTGTGGACTACCAAGATCTGAATAAGGCGACCCCGAAAGATGATTTTCCGCTTCCACATATTGATGTCCTGGTTGACAACACCGCTCAACATAAGGTTTTCTCTTTCATGGATGGTTTCTACGGTTACAATTAGATCAAGATGGCTCCCTAAGACATGGAAAAGACTACTTTTGTTACACAGTGGGGCACTTTCTGTTACAAGGTCATGCCGTTTGGGTTGAAGAATGTTGGCGCCACATATCAGCGTTCTATGGTAGCTTTATTCCATGATATGATCCATCACGAGATAGAGGTCTACGTTGAGGACATGATAGCTCGGTCATAAACCAAAGAAGAAAATCTTGATCATTTGTGTAAGCTGTTTGATAGACTGAAGAAATATAGATTGAGACTTAATCCGAGCAAATGCACCTTTGGAGTCAAATCTGGAAAACTCTTGGGATTCGTTGTCAGTGGAAAAGGTATTAAGTTGATCCCGTTAAAGTTAAATTCAAGAAATGCCAGCTCCGCGTACTGAGAAGAAAGTCAGAGGTTTCTTAGGACGACTGAATTACATTGCCATATTTATTGCACATATAACTGCTACTTGTGAGCCAATTTTCAAATTACTGAAGAAAGATCAAGTAGTAAAATGGAACGACAATTGCCAGACAACTTTTGACAAAATCAAGGAGTAACTATAAGCACCTCATATCATGATGCCACCAGTCAAAGGAAGACCTCTCATCATGTACTTAACAGTATTAGAGAATTCAATGGGATGTGTGTTGGGGCAACATGACGAGTCTGGTCAAAAAGAGTATGCAATATACTACCTTAGCAAAAAGTTTAGCGACTGTGAAACAAGATACTCACAGCTTGAGAAAACTCGCAGCGCTTTGGCTTGGGCTGCTCGTCGACTAAGACAATATATGTTGACTCACACTACCTTGTTGATCTCTAATATGGATTCGATAAAATACAAATTCGAGAAACCTGCTCTCTCTGGAAGAATAGCAAGATGGAAAATGATCTTAACCGAATACGACATCCTGTATACTACTTAAAAAGCGATCAAAGGAAGTGTAGTAGCTGATCATTTGGCTCATCAAGATGTAGATGACTACCAGTATATGCATTTTGAGTTCCCAGACGAAGATATTATGTTAGTCACTAATTGCGAAGAGCCTGAACCGGATGAATGACCTGAGCCAGGATCCCGATGGACCATGGTGCTGTGATTACATCTCCTAAAGGCGGCTATACACCTTCCACCGCCAAATTATGTTTTGATTGCACCAATAATATGGATGAATACAAAGCATGAATTATGGGTATCAAAGCTGCTATTGACTTGAGGATAAAATTATTGCAAGTATACGAAGACTCATCTTTGATGATCAGTCAGATTAAAGGCGAATGGGACACAAAGCATCCAAACTGCATTCCATATCGAGAACATGTGTTGAACCTGATCCCCTACTTCGAAGAAATCACATTCGAGCATATTCCACGAGAAGAGAATCAGTTGGAAGACACATTAGATACCATGTCATCTATGTTCAAAGTCAGATGGGACAATGAAGCTCCTCAAATTACGATTGAAAGACTAGACGAACCAGCATAATGTTGCGAACTTGATACCAAAGGAGTAGAAGAGAAACCTTGGTTCTACAAAGTGAAGAGGTATCTCGAGGCTCAAGAATACCCTAAAGGGGAATCTATCAACGATAAGAAGTTCCTAATAAGATTCACTGCCAAGTTCTTTCTCAGTAACAGCGTCTTATACAAACACAATCATGACTTGGCCTTACTCTAATGTGCAGATCAGCAAACAGCCGAACAAATTATGGAAGAGTTACATTAAGGCATATTTGGTACTCATTCTAGTGGATATAAGATGGCTAAAAAGAGTTTGAGAGTAGGTTACTATTGGTCTACTATGGAATCCGATTGCTATCAATATTCTCGATCATGTCACAAATGACAGATATACGCAGATAAAGTGCATGTGCCTCCAGTTCCATTGAATATTCTGATCGCTCTGTGGCCTTTCGCAATGTGGGGCATTGATATTATTGGAGAAATAAAACCTACCGCTTCTAATGGACACCGTTTCATCCTTGTTGTTATCGATTACTTTACCAAATGGGTAGAAGCAGCCTCGTTCGCATCTGTTACCAAGAATGTTGTGGCTCGATTCATCAAGCATAATCTTATTTGTCGGTACGGAGTCCCTGAAAGGATTATCATAGACAATGGTACCAATCTCAACAACAAGATGATCACCGAACTCTACACGCAGTTCAAGATAAAGCATCACAAATCTTCTTCATACCAGCCAAAGATGAATGGTGCAGTGGAAGTCGCTAACAAGAATCTTAAGAAGATTATACAAAAAATGACAGTGACATATAAAGATTGGCATGAGATGTTGTCATTTTCTCTCCACGGTTATCGCACTACAGTATGAATATCTATAGGGGCAACCCCTTTCTCTCTCGTATATGGTATGGAAGCAGTTCTACCTATCGAGGTTCCGATACCCTCACTCAAAGTACTGAAGGACGCAAAGTTAGACGAAGACGAATGGATCCAGACTCGACCTGACCAGATAAACTTGATCGATGAAAAACGACTTGCAACCATCTTCCATGGACAAATATATGAAAAAGGCATGATCCCAGGGGAAAATGGACTTCCACCTATGAGGGACCATTCGTAGTCAAGACAATATTTTCTAGTGGAGCCATGATACTGAGCACTATGGATGGAGAAGACTTCCCACACCCTGTAAACACATACGTAGTCAAAAAATACTATGCATAAACGAGACCCGCTAGGTCGATTGACCTAGGCAAAAATAAGGGCGTCCTGGCGAACCAGAAGGGTTCGGGAAAAAGTTAGGGACATATATAAAAAATGTAAACCCAGAAAGTCGAAAACATGCAAAGGCGGATTGGGCAAAAAAGGGGTATCCCGATAGACTAAAAACCCGAAAGGGCGGTCTAGGAAAAAGTTAGGGATTAAAGCGTACGACTATGTCTCGTCAAGATCATCTACTTACAGACTACACTACTATCAGCTTCAAATGGCGCAGATTCGTTCAATCACCTTCTTTTGGAAGCAAGAGATGAGATAGTCGAAAATATATCTGAAACAAGACAGGAAAACTATCCGAACGACCAGACGAGTTTACCAATAGACAGCATGATACATATTAATACCCGAAAAAAGACGGGAAAACTATCTACATCCTAATGAATACTCATTTCATATAAAGCCAATACGAATGTTTATTTTGACTCTCTCTTATCATCAACTACTCTGGATGGCATCTTTAAGCCCATCTCTGACTACACATGGTCATCTCTCCACCTGCAAAATGTTGCATATCTGGTTAAAAATCAGTACATAGTAGTAACCGCATTCCAAGAAGAGCATGGAGTCTAAAGTACAACTCGCTCCCTAGCATCAGCTTCTCTAAATGGCATCTATAAGCCCATTTCCAGTACATCGTCAACTGACGATCTCATTCCATACACCAGCGAGTGCAAATTTTCAGGTGTACTCGAGTGTTCAATCATCTTCTACCTTCAGGCCACGAAATGCCAGCATATAAATCTAACCCTTCAGGTAAAAGAAGATTGAACAGGGACAACTATTATACCCTAAAATTTTCCTTTATATTTCTCTAGTCAATCCATATCTCCATACTTAAGAATTCCTCAAGGGTTGACCAGATGAACCTTCTCCTAAGAAATCAACCCACAACTAGGGTTTTGATTCTCTCAAGTCAAGGATGAGTTATATTGCCTCAATTGATCATCATACCTACTCATATGTCTCAAGGGATCACCATGTCAAGTTTCAAGCCTCACAACTCAAGTTTGCTTAGTCAATTGCTCAGATGGTTGAAAATCAGTTGTATTGGACAAAAAGTCAATTGTGGTCAACATACAATCAAACTTCATCATTTTTAGTCAACATAAAGATTTTGAAGTCACATCCATCATTTGATCAAGGTTTGATCATGATTCATCAAGAAAAATCAAGATTTGATCAAAAGTCAAAGTTTCTAAATTGGGGTTTCTTGATAAAAAGTCAACAAAACTTTGACTAGGTATAACTTTCACATACTTTATCAGAAACTTTTCCACCAAAGATAATTTTGAATAGACATCAATTCTCTAAAACTTTGTGTCTCACAAGCTTTGGCAAAAAATGCTTCATTTAAGAGTTATGGATCAAGACATTAGAGGTTCTTCTAAAAGTCAACAAAAAGTCATCTTTTTCAAAAGAAGTGTACATGAGCATGGAAACTTCAATAAAGAAGAAACCAAAAGGAGTGTTTATAGGACATCTTAAGCTTTCTAAAAACTCCAAGAACATTTTAAAATGTTGAAAATTGAGCAAAATACAACTTGTGCAAGTTTGGGAAATTTGAAGAAGTGCATGAAGAGAAATACTAAGCAAATTCAAATGTTTTTCCAAATGGGACAAAGTTTTTGTGATTCAAACTTGTTCCCAAGATGGTCCATGACCTCTAATCTACACGCCCTTGCATCATTTATTTAATTTATTGTTGAATTATTTCATTAAAATTCAATTTTAAATAAAATAAAATACAAAAACAAAGGCATGCGTGTTGGGCTTATTATTTGTATGACTTGAGGTCCAAGATAGCTCATACAAGCTGGAAAAAACGCATGGAAAGCATTAGAGGAAGGTTGAGCAAGGAAAAGAAAGATTTGATTCAAAAACTTCAATCAAATATCTTTCATTGAATGCAATATATTTTTCACTTAATTCTTGACCTAATATCTTGCCCTATATATATACAAGATATTCAGACCAAAAGAACACGAGTTCTTGCAGCTAAGCGACCAGGGTTTGTGTTCTAAAATATTCAACAAACTTGCACTTTTGAAACTCAGTTGCAGCCTCTTTCAAAGGCTTCCAAGCATTTCATCGTGCTCCTAAGGTATAGTTGGGTAAGAATGGATCATTATCCATGGCCAAAGCACTCTGAAACGTACCATGCGAGAACCCAGTTTTGCATCTTTTTATGTCGACCGTATTCTACTTTTTATTGTGTTTTGATTGAAACTAACTATACTAATCGTTTCCTGAGGTTCATTAGAGCAGATTAGAGCCATCGTTTGCAAGCTTTGATGGCTGGAACACAAAATGCCATTGTTAAGGCTTCATGATTGTGAAGCTTCGAAACTCAATTCACAGCCACTTTCAGGATGAAATAACCCCACCATCGTGATCGCAAGGTCCAAGATAATCGATATGGGCAATTGGTTTTCATTAATTGATTGAGTTTATAGGTTTTTCAGGTTTGGAGCAATCGGAGAAGACGATAGGAGCCCTAGCTCCGGCGAGGGACTTCGGCATTGAATCTTTGACTCAGGTGTGACACAATTTGATTGGTCCGTTCAAAACCCAGGGACCCACCTTGGTGCATTTTGATTTTTAATTATTTTCTGAAATTAATCTAGCATATATATTAATCCTTGTATCTAAATACATGGATGTATCACCACCCCGGTGGTTAACCATGTGCGTGCTAGTCCTCTTTGTCTTTCAAGTCATGGGTTCGAGCCTGTCCTGTTTCAATTTTTCACAATTTCTGATTGTTACAGGTTTTAACACATACATACAAATGGAGGCGTGCATATATCACCACAAACAAATGGTGTATTGGCCACGTTTTGCACCAATAACCTGGGGGTCCTGGGTTCAAACCCTGGCAGCACAAAACCCTAATTTTTGGCACTAATCTCTTTCATATTTCCTATTATTCTTTCGATTTTCTTTTCTATTTTAATATCATTTCAAAATTAAAATTCAACTTATTTTCTAAAATCCCATAAAATAATTTAATTTTAGAATTAGATTAATAAAACTTTTAATTAATTGTTGACAGAAAAATAATGTATTCTTCTCATGATTTAAATTATTTTTTATAATTAATTGTTAATTAACTTAGAATTAAGTTTTTCTTAAGTAAAATCAATCCAAAAAAAAAACAAACATTTTTCTTCATATAGTAATTAGATTAACTTACTCAAACCTTTTTTACTAACCTCAAACTATTTTTTACTAACGTCAAGAACATTTTTATTCCTTATTTCTTTTATTTATTTATCGGATTTAAATTCTAGAAATCAATGTATACGACACAAGGATATTTTTGTAATAGCGTAGATTTACTTTCTGCCTTTACTTTCCGCACCTCTATTATGTGACTGCCCCAAAGCCCTGTAATTGCGCAGGGCCTTTACTTTTTTGCCTTTACTTTCTGTACTATTATAAACTATATACACTGCTAAGATGTATGCTAATTGGGTTTGCATGACAAGATCTAAAATCAACTTTTATATCACCTTAAACAATCAAGATAAAATATCTGAAAACAACACACTTCTCACACTTACACCCCTTAGGGTGTCCTCTCTTGTTGCCTCGGAATAAACATGGTCATGTCCCTCGAACGTAGGTGTACAATTAGAAAATGCGCTTACGAATAACATCATTATAGTCCCTTTGATATAAAGATCATAGTCCCTCGACGATCCTCGATGTTGCCTACGAATATATGATATCGTCCCTCGGTTGTTGCCTACAAATAAGTGATGAGCGTCCCTTCGAATTTCTAAAGGTATCCTTACATGTTGCCTTATATGACCATACGATGACCCTACATTTGTCCCTTCACATCCAACGGATAAGGTTACCTACCAACTAATGGTATAGATAGAGCTATCCTAAAGGAGAAGGAAAATAACAAGAAACGACCATTCTGAGTATGTAATAAGACTCTATTGGTTGCTTCAATCAAACAAATTACTTTTCACACCTCACACTTATTTTCAAACTATTTTTCAAACAAACACTTTGTATACATTCCAGCGAGAATCATTACAAAGTTAAAAATTTTCCAAACAAATATTTTTGAACACTTCCTATACATTCTTGAGGACTGACACAAGAATCATTACAAAGTCAAAGCGAAATGATTTTCAAATACTTTTCAAAATACTTTTCAAATCACACAAACACAGAAATCAAATTTTCAAAAGTGAGCTAAGTTATTAAGAGCCCGTAGATAACTACGGATGGAAAGGGTGCTAATACCTTTCCTTTTCATAATTACCTCCCTTACTCAGAATCTAACAAAGGTCTTTCCTGCTATTTTCACCATTCCTTTATTGGATAAAATAAAAGTCGGTGGCGACTCTGGCTATCCGCAACATTTGCGATAAAACGCAAAACAAACAAGTCAGTTATCCCACCGTGTTACATAGGTCTAACAAGTTTCTTTGCTAAGAACATGCCTTATACAAGTATGTTGGTCAGGAAACGACCAATCTATGGTTTACTTCTTGGGTTAGTTTATTCTGATCTAAGTAAGTGCAGAGGTTGTGTTGTGTTGTGTTTTTCTTGTAAAATCTTGATAAAGGTATCTCATCCAGATCCTTTATACATGGAAGTTAAGCTAAAATGTCGAGGACATTTTCTCTAACATCTGAAAGATCCTTCTGATCAAAAGAACCAGATTTATGGAATCTTGTTTATGGCCATTAAACAAATTTTGTTTGTAGGGGAGTTTCTTGCATGTACCAATCACATGATGTGCAACTATTGAAGGGGATAAGTGTCATACCCCAAAATTTTCCCTCCATCTTCTCAAGATATTCCATACATCCATGCTCAAGGATTCTTCAAGGGTTGATCAGACAAACCCTCTCCTAGACAATCAACCCCAAACTAGGGTTTGACAATTCTCAGATCAAGATGGACTTCCAACATCTCCAATGGTCTTCATCCCTCCTCATATGCTTCAAAGATTCTCCATGTCAAGTTTCAAGCCTCACAAGTCAAGTTTCCTCAGACAGTTGTTCAGATGGTTGAAAATCAGTTGTATTGGACAAAAAGTCAACTGTGGTCAACATACAGTCAAACTTCATAATTTTTTGGTCAACACCCTCATTTTGAAGTTACATTCATCATTTGATCAAGGGTTGATCATGATTCATCAAGAAAACTCAAGATTTGCTCAAAAGTCAAACTTTCTAAATTAGGGTTTCTTAGTGAAAAGTCAACCAAACTTTGACTGAGCATAACTTCTTCATACTTTCTCATAAATTTTTCCACCACCTCTTGTTATGAAGGAAATTCAATTCTCTACAACTTCATGTCTCACAAGAATGTTCAAAAAATGCTTCATTTGGAAGGTATGGATCAAAACATTACAGGTCCTTTTCAAAGTCAACAAAAAGTCAACATTTTGTTTTGAAGATATATTGAGCATGGAAACTCCAATTGAGATGAAACCAAATAGGTTGGTTAGAGGACTCTTAGAGATTTCCAAAAAGTCCAAGAACACTCAAAAATGTGGAAAATTGAGCAAGATACACCATTCACAAGTTGGGCAATTTTGAAGAGATGCACAAAGAGAGATACTTCTAAAAATCAAAAATTTTGCAAATGGGCTTACTTTTTCTTCATCCAAACTTGTTCCTTATACAATTAGGAATATCCAAGCCCAATGCCACGAATTTTATTTTATTTTCTATTTAATTTGTATTTTATTCATTTAAATACAAATTAAATTCAAAAATAAGGTATAAAATCAAAATTAATTGCAAATTTGATTTTTCTCTTCCTTGAGATCCAAGCAACCCAATAAAGCCACAAATTTCGAAATTTGATTGGATATGGCAAGAATTTGATTGAAATTGATCAAAAAAGAGAAAATTTGATTTGGTACAAAATCAAATATATTTTGCATTGATTGATGATTAATTCTTTCTCAAATCAGCTCCAATTCCATCTACTATATATATACAATACATGCCACACGAATTAGGGTAGAAAAATTGGCTGGAGAAACCCTATTCAAACTCAAAAAAACCGTGCTATACAAGCTACTAGCAGCCACAGTTCTAACTCGATTCAATTGATTCCAAGCACTCAAACACATTCCTTGATACCTCCTGAATCGATCCAGACCTTCACATTGCCCAAAAGCATCAAGAATCACGAAATCCGAATTTGGTTTGTTCATGTTTTTCTCAAAATCGATTTCCATTATTCATGCATTTTTAACATGATTTGTTGTTGTTTTTGTGATTAGACCGAAGTTTACAAGCTTTCTGGGCAGTTTGATTGAGTTTCCATGGCTTAGAACGAGAATCACCATAGCTAGGGTTTTCGGCCTCGATTTAGGGTTTCTCTAAATCGGTAAAATTGGACCATGAGACCACCACCATCGTGTTCAGAACGATGTTTCCAATCGATTCATACCCTTGAATGTTATTTATATTGTCTGTGTTTGATTTTGAGAATTGCAGGGGCTATAGCATCGCACTGAGGCCGACGCTATATTTTCAAATATTCAAAACGAAAGAGATGAAGTTTGGCGCGGGGACGATGCAGTCAGGAAGAGACACCTGTTCACAAGCTACTCGTTCCGATCCAATGACACGCGTGCACTCCAGCTCAGTTGGCAAAGGCGTGGGGGTGTGAAGGCAGCATCCTGAGTTCGATCCCTGGCCATGACATTTGGTTTTTTCACTTGTTTTGCATTTTTTCCATATTTTCATATTTTATTTAATATTTTCATGCATTTTAATTTAATTTCAACAATTTTTATCATGCATTAAAAAACATCAAAAAATATTTTTCTTTTTGCATTATTTCTAGAAAATGTTTATTTAATTTATAAAATTAAAAAATAATATTTTGCATGCATATTTAATTTTATTGCTAATTTATCATTTAAATCACTTTTAATTAGTTTTTAATTATTAAATCATCTCCAAAAAATCCCAAAAAATTATATTAGCATATTAATGTTATTTCCAGCATGAAATATTTTTCTCATTTAAAAATTATCATTTTTGCTAACATTTTTCTCTTATTCGATTTCCTCGTATTTTCCGATTTCTCATCTTTTCACAGGTTATCTCGTTTCGGACGATTTCTTTTTATCGTTTTCTTTTTTCAAATTATGTAATTGCTTATGGGATGTAATAGTTAATTAGGGCTTTTATTTTCCGCATTTTTAAATTATGTATCTGCCCCAAAGCCATGTAATAGCGTAGGATTTATCTTTCCGCACTTTATATTTCCGCAATTTACTTTCCGCACCCTATAAACTGTTAGTAATTAGGCGTGTATGGCAAGACTAAAATCAACATAGAGCACTCATAACTTCAAGATAACATGAATCTGAATCAACACACTCTTTTCACACATGCACCTTAGGGTAATTCTCTCTCGTTGCCTTTACAAATTCAAATGGTCATGTCCCTCGAACGTAGAGGTATTCTAGCACCGTTTCCTTCAAACAAATCATCATAGTCCCTTCGATACAAAGATCATAAGACCCACGATGTCGCCTACGAATACATGATCTTGACCCTCGATTGTCGCCTACGAAAAATGATGATAGTCCCTTCGAATGTGCTAGGATACTTCCTACAAGTTGCTTTCTACGACCATACGATGTCCCTTCGAATGTCCCGCTTACATCCAACGAATGGAGTTACCTACCAACTAATGGTATGGATAGCACTATTCTAAAGGAACGTAAAATAACACAAAAACGACCAATTCTGAGTAGGTAATAAGACTTTTAGTTGCTTGCTCTATCAAAATACTTTTCACACCTCACACTTTTGTCAAAGTTCAATCTCTTTTCAAAACAAAACATTTCCGAACACTTTGTATACATTCCTACATGAATCATTACAAAGTCAAAGCGAAATGCCTTTACAAAAACATTTTTTTTGTCAAACACACAGAAAGCAATTTTAAAGTGATCTAAGAGCAACTAAGAGCCCGTAGATAACTACGGATGGAAAGGGGTGCTAATACCTTCCCTTTTCATAACCTTCTCCTTTCTCCAGAATCTAACGAAGGTCTTTTTCTGTACTTTTTACCTTCCCTTAATTGGATAAAATAAAAGTCGGTGGCGACTCTTGCTATCCGCACATTTGCGATACAAAAACCTACAAAGTCAGTTCACCGTGTTACAATAAGGTATTATTTTCTAAGAATCTCTGAGAAGATATTAAGGGGGAGTCCCTAACGAAAGCTGGAAGACCTTGAAGACATGTAATAGTCTTGACATTCTTGTATTGAGAATTTATTTTTCTCATTACATCTGGTGACGTTTCTCATTAACAGGATAAAGTATGTTTACTCAAACTTGATATCTCTTATCAGGTCTATAAGAGCATGGGAATCTTGTTCTATTAGAAAAGTCACCCAAGGGATTATGAGCATGGAAGTTGTTTCAACCCATATCCAATGGTTGTTATCTGCACTTTAGAGAGTCATCTGAATCACCTAGGATGAGCATCTCAGTTGTTTGGCACAATGAGGAGTTATTTTGGAATCAAAGGTCTATGGTTCCCTGATATCTATATGGGAAGTTCCTCTTTGAGTTAGAGTTCAATTATATGGTGTCCTCACATGATGGAACATTGGTGTTTGCATGGATTGAAGGGGATCCTTGTGTATTGGAAGAAGTAAACTCAGTTTGAACAATATGCTTGTGATGTTTGAAGACCATTGAATACCATGGTTGTTAAAGTCGACCTCAGATACCTGTTAGAGGGAATCTCCTCTTTAGGTGCAGAAGAATGGCATCCAACACCTCAAAGTCAGATCAGAGGTATGCACATTGTGCTCATGAGATAAAGATTCTTTGAGGTGTGTAATATGCAGGTTCTTGCATATGCGAGTGATCTTGGTTGAAGGTTGATCAACTAATGATGGTTGATCCTCTTGTTTCCCTTTCAAGAGTTATGGATTACTATGGTTTCTCCAGATTATAGTTTGGGATGAAATCCATGTGTTTGAGATTGATGTCAGATCCGATGTTGGAACATAATCTCAAAATATGCTACTTCCTCAACCACAATTTTTTTCCAGAGAGAAGTATAAGGTCAGGCCACTGACCTAATCTCGAATGGTATGAATAGGGTTCATGATTTATAGTCATGAAAATGAATCTGCAGGTGCCAGATGTATGCAGAAGAAGGATGTCAGACCAAATGTCCTACCTTGTGAGTGAAGGTAATCTTATTTGACAGATGGTGAATAATTTGACGGGAGACTAAGTATTTGTCTGAAGAATTATGCAATTTTGCATTCTGAACATTGTGGTTTAAGAGTTGGGAGAGTTTATTTTTCTCCATAGCATTCAGGTGTTGGGAAAAACCTGAGTAAGCTGCGCTGGTTGTATTCTATTGTGAGCTTCATAAAGGATATTTATGTATAATGAACCCTTTGAATTATAATTTAAGAAGCTAATGTCCCAAACATCATGATTGTTGTTGGCTGTTTTTATGCTTGGGATTGTGCAGTTGGATGCTCAAGCATTATTGTCACAAGTGGAATTTATGACCATATGGATTAGAATGTGAAGATTATGTTCATATCCACACTAGCATGATTTATGAATGCATGACTACTTTAATGAAGACCTTGCTAGTATCAGCAACTACTAGTGGATGCAAGAGCAGAAGAAGTTGTCAGGTACTTAGATCTGATAAGTTCTTTTATGATATTATTCCTCTAAGGAACTCTGTAACGCCCTATTTTAATTAATATTATATTATATTAATGTTTTCGAATTACCAATCAATAATTATTTTGCGATGAGAATATTTATATTAATTAATATATCTATTAATTTATCTAGCGACGTTCCGTTCGGTCCAGTAAAAATATTATTCGGATCTGATATTTTAATTTCCCAGAATTATTTTAATTGATTGAATTAATTATATTAATGATATAATTAGAAAGGGTTGTGGGAAGCATTTTGTTATAATTGGGTTTTTCACCCTTGGTTTACTAGTAAGGAAAATACCATTATAAAACCTTTCTCCTCATTTTCCTTCCTTTCTTGCATATCAAAACCAAACATAAAAATTGTGATGGCTAGTAAGAAAACAACTTTATAAAACCCTTTTTCCTTTGTTTTCTTCCCATTTTTCCTACACTACCAAAAATAGAAACATAGAGGAAAGAAGAGGGTTTTGGCATGAGAAGAACAAGAGGAGAAGATGAGGATGATCATGAGCAAAATCTTGAAGTTGAGTTGTAAGAATCATCTTGGATCATCCAATAACTAGAGGTAAGGGGTTTGATTTCCATTTCATTTAGTTAGGGTTTGATGGAATTTAGTTTGATTTGGGGGAAAAATTGATAGATGGTTTGTAGAGTTGTGTTAGGTGATTATTGTTGGGTTTAGAAGATTTGAACTTGGTGTAGAAATTATGAGTATTGTTGTTAGTGTTGTAGTATTTGGATTGTAGGTTGGAAATAGAAATAGAAAGGGAAATAGAAAAGAGAATGGAAATAGGAAGAAAGCATTGCAAGGAAATGGTAAAACAAAAATAGAAATTTTGGTGAGTGCAGGCCGCGCGACACTGGCAGTGTCGTACGACACGGCCACCCGTGTTGTAGCACTGTCTTGGGAAAATTTTGCGTATTCTGGGAGCTTTACAACACGGGCAGTGTTGCACAACACGGGCACCCGTGTTGCTGCTCCTGTAGCCTTAAAATTTCTAATTTTTCGCACTTTCTTTCAAACCCGAATGTGTTCCGATTATCCGATTTCGACGTTGATATTTATAACTTATACCGGTAATTAAGAATGGCTTTCGCGACGATTATTTATGTTTTTACTATCTTTCCGTTTTTGGAAATTGAAGGATTAATTGATAATGATATTTGCGGTGGTGTATATAATTATGAATATTTGTTGTTTATGTGATGTGAATAAATATGGCGAAGTAGACTTTATGTCAATTGTGATGAGCGATGCGATGACATGTTTATGTGATGTGAATAAATAAGGCGAAGTAGACTTTATGTCAATTGTGATGAGCGATGATGATATGTTGTTGTGTGGTCTTTATTTATTGAGTCACATACATTTCATAAGCGAAGAGGGCTTTTATGCCAAGTGATGATGGCTTTTATGCCGAGCGAAGTTGGGCTTTATGCCAAGTGTCCCTAATTACGGACAAAGCGATGGGTACCACATGCATAACATAGTCGTGTCTCATGGAGTCCATTATGTCTATTTGGAGTCGGTTATGTTTATGTTCGAGTTGTTTATCATTGAGTCCTTATTTGACGAATGACAATTGAATTGCGACGGTAAATGATGTTTGGTGTTGATGCGAGTACAATGATTATGTGATGGAGTTAATGTGTTGATTTACACATTAAATGCTAATTTAAAGTATGTAAGTTTAAATACATGTTGACATACTTTATTTAACTTATATCATTTATAATTCCAACTATCTATATATTCCATCATTGCTTTGAATTATATGTTCTGGAATTATCTCACCCCTTTACTTATTTCGCCGTTACCTATATATTGGTAACGTGCAGGTGATCCCCGAGGATGAGGAGGATTAGCTCGAGTCACTTTATTTTGGGTCGTTCTGCTCTGGTCGTAGTAACACTCGGGATTTGGGCGACGTCATTATTTTGATAGGATAGTTTGTATATACTATCTTATTTTGTTATAACTTATGTATTATTGACAACATGATGTTATGTATATTTTGTAAACATATCCGCTGTGCTGTGAATATTCATATGTACGTATGATGAATTATGTATGATTCGGTATATCCGATTTTTGATGTGCATTATAATGCTAATTGTTGGAAATGCGAAGATGTGATGCCTCAATTTTATTTAACGGAATTTTGAAGTTCTGATTTTATTATATAATTATGCGGGGTAGAATTGGGGTGTTACAAACTCTAGGAGAGATTTTTATGAAGACAATGTCAGACTAGATGTCAGGACATTATTCAGGACATGTTGCCTGTGATACCAACAAGAAAAGGGCTACGACAAGGAAGATTAAACACATGTTAGAAGGTGTGTTTGACTGTGCATGTGCATGTATTGGGACATGTTCTCCCTTAAAAGAAATAGTCTGGAGTTATTAAAGGCGATCTAAGCAGTTTTTGGACGGTGCACGCTGATTCGGTAGCAACTTTTCTCCTCAATTAACTTTCCTTTTTACTAAGAATGCTTGTTCCTTTCAAGGATCATAATTCTTTTTGTAACTTCTTAGCTATTTATATAATATTGAGTTGTAATTTTTATTTATTTGTTTTAGCCAAAATTTTCCAAACGGGGAGGTTTAAAGTTCTCTATTTTTAAGATTGACATTAATTTTAGTAAAACAAATAAGACAATATGTTAGATAGGATGTATATAGCTTTCTAACAAGAACAGGTTGAGCAAGAAGTCCTATATTATGTTGGGACATGTTGAGTTGAAGAAGTTTCAATATTCGGGACAACATGTCAAGCAAGATGTCCTATGCAGTTTATTCGACATCACGATTGAGCTGAAGAGATCTATTTATTCTGTTAAGCCACAAATAACATAATATATGTTATGGATATTATTTTATCCTGTGTGGTGTTGTTTACAAGGTCAAGAAGAATCAAGTCAGAATATTGAAGATTATATAGTTTTTAAATATGGAGATATTTTACAAAATGAATGATTGAAGACCTTGTTTGTAGCAGAAGTATTCTACTGATTTGTAATAGCTGATATGATGTGATTTGAAGCGCAGGTCCAATTAGGAATAGGTTATAAATAAAAGGGTTTGTAACCTAGTTTCGCACGGGTTCAAGATGTAGAAATATAGGGCTTTTTCAATGTTACCACTCTCTAGGAGAGTTGGTGTAAGTGAACCACTCGGTTGTGAGATGGTCATTGTGTTCTCCTCAAAGCTTTGATGCAAGAGGTAGTACTGTTCTTGGAGGAAGCATTGAAGCAACTCCAATTTTTTGTTCTCGGTTAGGAGACAGATTATAAATGTGGGAGTTTAACCTTGAGCCTTAGCTAGGTATTGTCATGGAAATGTGTCTTCTTGTTTGTTAAAAAATGTTGTCCAATCGTTGTATCTGATTGATAAGGGATTGAGAAGGGCCTCAGATCTAGGTGAATTTTAGATAGAAGTTTAGAAAGGGTAGTGATTAAGTGATTGGGTCGTAAGCTAGAGGTTTGCATAGGGTCTATGAATTGATAATATTTTAGTGGACTTATCCCTGACTTGGTATGTCCCCGAAGTAGGATGGTTATTCTGAAATGTCTCGACATCCTCTTAAGACATATGAGTTATGTCATACCAGAATTTCAAAGAAAAATTAGAGGCTGGAAATGGAAAAATTGAGGCTGAAGGTTGGAGATGAGGAAAAAATAAAGGTTGGAGAATAGATATGAAGAAATATAGAGGTTGGAAATGGAAAAATGGAGCTTGAAGGTGGGCTGAGGGAATATAAAGGCTTGAGATGAAAAAATGGAGGTTAGAGGTTGAAGACGAGAAAAATAATTGAGGTTGGAGATGGATTGAGGAAGAAGAAGATGAATTTGTTGGATTTCGTCCTTCAAGATGACATTATTAATGTCACATCAACAACATTTGTCACATTGCCTTTTTTGTAACTGAATGTTAACGTTAAAAATTAAATCCAAACAAATACCAATATTTAAGAATTTTTCATTAAAAAAATACAGGAACAAAAATCAATATGACGTCAACTTATATAAATTTATTAAGCCAAAAAATTAGGCTTAATGCACTTTGTGTCCCCCTATTTACATATTTTTAACACGTTAACTTATATATATATATATATATATATATATATATATATATATATATATATATATATTAATTAAGCCAAAAAAATTAAGCTTAAATGCATTTTTGGTCCCCCAAAAGAGCTGCAGGGGGATGGAAGGTAACTTGGCACGGTGATGTGGGAATGACTCGGTTTAGTGTATCTAATGAGATTGATACATATATTATGAATCTGGAAGGAAAGTCTTGTGCTTGTCGTAAGTAGGACCTAACACGTATACCTTGCGCACATGATATTGTCTGCATTTGGCACAATGAATTGGCTGTTGAAAGTTATGTGGCATCTTACTATAGGTATGTATGTGTTTAATACTTATATTCATCTTACTACATCTCATAATTAATCTCACTTTTTGTTGCAAAGTGTCGCACCCCAAAATTTCCCCTCCGTTTCATCCCATCATTTTCAAAAAAATGCATCTGTTGATTATGATTTCAGAGGAATTCTTACTGAGAATGTTTCATGGAAAAGTTGTAACCGATTCATTTTATATTCCAGAGGTTTCGAATGACTTCGATTTGTTCTCGCGCAAAAGGGTTGTTCAGAATTATGGGCCAGAAAAAGGATTATTTATTTTAGAACTTGAATTCAAAAATAGTCATTTGAGAATTTAAATTTTAAAAGAAATTATTCCTTTTTCTTATTCGGTAAGTAGAAATACCGTTTTCACTGTATAAAGTTGCTAGCCAAAGATAATTATTGGATGCTTCGAGAAAAAATACACAAAAAGGAAGAGTACTGTGTTCTGTGGAATTTGGTTTTGTTTATGGCGGGGAAGCATTACGAAGAATTCGTTCACAACAAGAGGAGATTGGAATTGTAATTCAAATTTGAGCATTTTTTTTATATCAAGTTGATATTACAAAATATTCAAGTTTAGAATACAAATTTCGCAAGAGAAATCGGAATTATAGTTCGAATTTGAATACTTTTCTTATATCAAATTGATATGATAAAAATATTTAAGTTTTATAAGGAATACATCTTTTACAAGAGTAATTGGAATTTATTAATTTCGGAACTTTGTCCGTTATTACATAATATTCCAATTTTTGTTTTACAAGTACAAATGTATTAATTCTATCCTAACGCCGTGAGCTCCTGGCTTCCTTCGAATTTCTCTTCATCCGGGCATTCTTCTTCACTTCCACACAGTGCTGTCCGCTTGTCATCTGAAACAATGGAAAGAGATATAATTAATAGCAATCGGAAAATTTTTATACAAAAACAAGAATTATGTTTTTGGCTCATCATTAGAGTTGTGTTAAGGAATCAGGTTTAAAGGTCAATTGTTTCAAAAGCCTCGGAACCGAAGTTCCTTCATCGGCCGTTACCGTCACCTCTATTGCAAATCACAACAACTTTCGTTGTTGGTTCACAAAAGAGGTGCAATTTGGAAATCAGAAACATCATTCCAAGTGAAACAGCCCAACAAAACAATTATGTTTCAGCCCAATGCAAGAGAGACAAAAATTCCAACAGGCAGCAAGATCTCAAGGTCAACATACGATAAGCCATAGTTATCAGCACAAGTGAAAAATTTTTCACTCATAAAAAAGGGAAGACAGGGTGCAGCTTCACCAAGAAACATGCCATAAAACAAGAACCAACATGGACTAATGATCAATGCAGAATCTGTTCATTTTAAATGGAAAAAAGTATAATGGCAAAAAGAGCAGAATCTGTTCAGAGATTCAGATGGGTAAACCAGAAATTGAGTTATCAGAGAAAATTGATGATGACAAGGTGACAGCAGAGAAGGAAGGAGGACTCAAGAGACCAAGGGAATATCTGTTCTTATATACAGCATCAGAAACCAGCAAGAAAAACACAACACAACGGTTATTAACACCAGTTCACAAGATAAACCATAGCATCTGTTCTTGACCACAGAAAATCAAACAAGAGACCATCTGTTCTCAAAAAAAAAAACCAGCATAAGCATCTGTTCTCAGAAAAAAGAAAAAAACCATCCAAGCATTCAAAAAACCAGTTCACGAAAAAAAAAGAAACAGGCAAGCAGACCCTAACAGTCATCATCTTCCCTAACACACCCTTCAGATTTGACCATTTCAGAAAACGATTTCACGAGAAAGGAGAAGAGGTAAGGAGTTTGAGAGGAAAGATCTCACCGAGGGTTGCGAACCAAATCGCCTTCACCGTCATCCGCTGCCCGCTTACATGCGGTTTCCGCTAACACCGCAAAATCCGACATCAGAAACGCGGAGAAGAAAGAAAGGTGAGTCGAAAATAAAGAAAATGAAGTTCTGGGTTTATGCCGCCGCCGGAACCGCCGTGAGGCAATTTCCGGCGCGGCCCTGTTCCTTTCCCGGCGAGGTTGGCTTTGAGAAAGCATGAGTTTTTCTGAAAAGAGATAATGAAGGTGCGAGTGAGACCAGGGGCGGAACCGATGAGGGTTTTGGGGCGAGAGAGAGAGATAGCGGAAGGTTGAGGAACACGATGAGAGAACAGAGAGATCGTGAAACAACATCCTGTGTTTTCCTTTTTTTGATTTTTTAAATTAGGATTAGTATAACTTAAATGATTTTTGTTTACTTTATTTGCTAAATACTATTATTATTACTATTATGTTATTTTTATTATATTATAGTATTATTATTATCATATTATTATGTTACTAATATTTATCATCATATTATTAAGTTTTTTTAACTGTATTATTACCATTATATTATCATTATTACTATTATATTTATATTATTATTATATCACCATCATTACTAAAACTATTATTTACAGTATACTATAATATTATTATTATTACCACAATGTTATTGTTATATCATTATTATATTTATACTATCACTAATATTTATCATTATTACTAATTTTTAGCCATTATTTACTATCATTATTATTACTATATTTAACCAATAAGATATTTAGTAATATCCAAAAAAACATACCAAAAAAATAATATTAATATTAGATAGATCCTTTATATATATTAGGAATTTTAGCATTTTTTTCCTTTTTTTCCAGTATTACCCCCATTTGTAAATTTGTACCTCATTCCCCACTTGTTGTAATAATTAGTAAATAATGTTATTGCTTTATTATTTAATTACTCGCAAAGCACAACCAAAAACATTTTCAAACTAATACTCGTGCGAGCCATTTTTTAACCTTGAGTTGACAAAGCTTTGAAGCGTCACAACGGCCACACATTTGTGCACACACCACGCTTACTCTTGGGCTTACAATGAAACTTTGATTGATTAGTTAAACGCTATTTAATTATCTAATTAGGTTATTTAAAATTAATTAGTCTACCTAATTAATTATATTAAACTAATTACTTGATTAAGTTTCGTTTAATTAGTCGATTAAATTTATTTCGTGCATGCACCTACACAGTGTAAACCGTTTATTTATTCGTGCAAGCCACCTTGTATGGGCTCTTAATTTATTTACTTGTTTCATTTAATGCTTGTATACAATTATTTGTTCACTTCCATTATCGCACCTTAGTCCATATGTTCAATTAACCATAACTCGCATCTCAAAAACACTTTCATAATAAAGTTTCAAACCTCGATCCAACGTCGAGTGCATTTTCGAAATCTTTTTCATAATATAGTACAAGTTTTTAAGTCGTTGGACGCTAGACTAATTGTTAAAAAACTTGTCCCCCAAACAAACTTTAGTCTTTAAGTCGTTGGACGCTAGACCTGTGGCTTAAAGACCCCTAAATAACGTGAACTCGTTTCACTTCACTTTTTCTCAAGAAAACTTTTTGGGTGATAGACGACTCGTGCGAGCATTCGTTCCTCGGGTTTCTAGTATTTGAATCGTGAGACGCTAGCCTCGTTGTTCGGTACTTTTTCATCCACATAAAAAACAATTCAACTCATTCAAATTCTTTTACCGCTCATACGCGATCATAAAAAAAAACTCTTTTCGGATAAAGAGAGTGTAAAAGTCGTTTCAAATACGAACGAGGACTTAAGCTTTTCAAACAAACAAAACAAGTCCTAGTTCAAAGTATTTGAAATGTCTAAATGCACGATTTTTCTTATAAAATCAATACAACAAACTTAAAACCTTTTTAAGAGGAACTACAGAGTTTTGACTTTCCCATTGCACGAGGGAATATGTAGGCACGCGGTTCTGAAACCGTGTCAAACTCAAAATAATAATAAACCAATTCTTTTTCTTTTTGGTATTCATAACTTAGTAAACACACACACAAACGCGTAGAATTAAATGGGTCCCATCGAGTACGATGGATGTAAGGGGTGCTAATACCTTCCCCTTACATAACCGACTCCCGATCCCACTTTTTTGGTCACGTAGACCGCCTTATCCGCTTGTTTGGGGTTTTATCTATATTTTCCCGTTCTTTTTGGAACAAATAAAATTAGGTGGCGATTTCACTAGTTTTCGAGAATTAAAAGATTTTTGAAAATCGAGTTGCTTCAGTTGGCGACTTCACTGGGGAATATTTTTAAAGCGAGTCAACCCTAATTTAATTCTTCGCTTGTGTGTTTACTATTCATTGCCTATTATTTCTTTATATCCTGTGATGTATTTTGATTTTTGGGCGTTTATTGGTTATGATTCATAGATAAGCCCAATACCCAGGCTTCTAGGAAACATAAGCTTAGAGTGGTTGAGTAGCTTAGGTCCACTAGACATCCGTGTCTTTTGGATCGACGTGAAGGCCACAACTTAGAGTTGGTCTTTTTAAGGGAGTTATTGCACCGTACGATAGTGCGGGATGATAATTCTTGGACAAAGGGCCTATAACTCTAAGTATTAGGATGTCCAAAACAAAACCAACCGCTCAAAGGATTTTGAGTATCCCTTTAAGAGCCGCTTCTTGGAGTATACTTTTGGAAGTATTATCCCCACATAGTCCGATCACGCGGTGATAATATTTCTAAAAAGGGGATCCGAGACTCCAAGAAGCATTTAGCATAAAAACACTAGAACCAACCTTGTTTGGGGAATTGTTGGGTAGACGTCGAAACCATGGCCGACCGTCCTTTTAAACCTTTGTCTGTTTAACTTTACCTGTAATTTTACGCCTAACATCAATATGTATCGCATCACATTACATTTTTACATGCATTGCCATTGCATTGCATTCACACAAAAAGTCATTTTCATTCAAAAATAGAAATGAAATCATGCATTTGCATTCATCAACATGCATGCATTTTCTCCTCCACTATAAAAAGCTCATGTCACCTTTTGTTTCTGGTCGGTCAGCTGATTTCCTGCACTCATGGCAAGTCCGATAAACCAATTGGAACATAATCAAGTTATAATAAGAGAGGACCTGGAAGGTGTGAAAGACAAGGCAGATCAAATGCTGGAAGCCATGCTAGCTTCTTCGGAGGACAATGTCCAAGATGCTACTACAGACTCCACGTCAGGATTTACTGTTATGTATAATCCAATGTACGATTCTCCTCTGCATGTGGATGATCCTATTCAACCTCGATTGGTGCTCAATGCTCTATCCAATGTGATCCCTACGGTCCAAAGACAATCAACTATTCGAGAAGATTGTATCCCACATCCTCAGGCTGCTAAGAAGCCTAGGTTTGCCAACTACGTGCAAGATCCTCAAGGAACGAATTCAATGGTCAACACCAGTGCTCCTCAAGATGCTGCAGCCAGACGAATGTGTCTTGATCTGAAGGAACAATTGAGGGTATTGAACGGAAACGATACTATTGGTCTGGATGCTGCTGACCTTTGTTTAGTGTCAGACGTCGTGATTCCACCAAGGTTTAAAATGCCAAACTTCGAGAAGTACAAAGGTGTTAGTTGTCCAGAGACTCATTTGAAGATGTTTGTTCGCAAGATGTCTGCATATGCTCATGATGAAAAGTTTCTCATCCATTGTTTTCAAGACAGTCTTAGTGGGGCATCTCTGGATTGGTACACGCCAATTGGAGAAAAAGGATATTCACAATTGGAAAGACTTATCTTCCTCATTCCTGAAACAATACGAGTTCAACCTTTCCATGGCTCCAACCCGTATCCAATTACATAATCTTTCTCTGAATATTAATGAGTCGTTCAAGGAGTATGCTCAAAGATGGAGAGAGTTGGCTGCTCGAGTTAAACCATCAATGCTTGATAGGGAGTTGGTTGACTTGTTTTTGAATACCTTACCTAATTCATACTTCGAAAGAATGATAGGTTGTAAATCTTCAAGTTTCTCTGACTTGGTGATGGTGGGAGAACGCATCGAGAGCGGTCTCAAAAGTGGAAAAATCCAAGATGCCTCAAGTAGCCAAGCTGATGAGGAAGAGTTCTTCAGAGGTTCTCAAATGGAAGAGGAGGATTATGAAACCAATGCAATTTGGGAAGCTTCGCAAGCTCCACCTCCTATACCTTATGGTCAACCTCCGTATGTAGCGGCTGTTCAGTATCAGCGCCCGATGCTTCTCGGTCCACAGTACCAGCAACCATGGGGCACTCCTCATGCAAAGAAACAAGGTCAAGGCCATGGATATCAAAGTCAACATCAGAATCCGCGCAAACCTCGAAGTAATTTGGAAAGAAGGAATGCTCCTCTTGATCCAATTCCAGTGACCTACAGTCAACTCCTGCCACATCTGGTTCAAAGCTCATTGGTGGTTCCTAAATTTCTTAACCCACCAAAGGTATTCCCGCTTGGTTATGATCATAACGTGCAATGTGGATACCATGATGGAACAGTAGGCCACTCAACAGAGGATTGCAACGCCTACAAAGCCAAAGTTCAACAATTGATTGACCAGAAGTACTTAACTCTTCAGGGAGGAAACCTGTTTGTGAATGGCAACCCTGTGCTCAAGTGAATGCCAAGACTACTTAAAGTCATTTGAATCAACAAGTCAGGACGGAGCCGAGTCTCCTCAGCAACGACAGTCTTGTATTTCTTTACTGCATTTTCATGTGTACCTTGTTTAATTGTTTAAACTTTGTTTGCATGTAGAAACTTGTTTGTTTTTATTTTAATGCAATGAATATGTTTGTCTTGAAGTAATCCATTTGTTATCACTCAATCCATTCGTTATCACTCTTTAATTGATTTGCGAGCATTTTGATACCAACGTTACCGAATCTTTCGCCTAGGCAAATATTTGGAGGGAGGATGACGATAATTGAAAAATGTCAGGTCTCTAGTCATGTGCTTTTGAGTAGAACCCTGCTAATGATGTACAGGCCTTGTTTCAAATCCCTAAACACCGGAGTTATAAGGGAGATAAACCCTCGTTAACCCCTTTGAGCCTTGAAGTAGGAGTTTCTTTTCTGTTCAGAAAAACCCTCATCATTTTTACCCTAGGGGCGGGTAGTGTTCAGTTAATTTGATCGGGCGTTCAGAACTCATCAAGAGAGTGTGCATCAAAGGATACAACAATGGCTATCCTTCAAAAGGTTGAGAAAGGTCAAAACCACAGTAGTCGACCCCCATCTATCAATGATGTGCATCAAAGGAGAATGATACCACATGGGTGTCTCTCGCACATCAGAAAGGTCAATGTATGACGACGCCATAGCTTATCCTCCATCGACCTCGTGGCTCGACAAATACCATCACTTCTAACGAATCAAAGGTTGTGTATAGATCCACGATTTGTTCAAAAAAATGAAATGAAATAAATAGAAAAAGACAAAGAGCCCGCTAAGTCGGAACTTAGTAATAAGTCGCTTAGGCAAAAGTCAGGTAAGATCCCGAAATGCAAAGGATTCTCAACAAAGAACAAGTTGTGTGGTCAAATACCAAAAGACAAAGTGAGTGACTGTCGTGCCCAAGAAACCTCGTGTTGGTTCCTCAACCATCGTAAACTCCTCTCGAGAGATGAGTGCTCGTATCAAGATAGTTGAACTTAGGACCGAAGAGCATCATGGAGAATGGGCGGGCACCAAATATTTTGAGCCTAAAATCTTTTTTTCTAAAAAACTGTGAACCAGGCCACGTTACAACCCTCAAAAGTCCTAATTGAAGCATGGGTTAATTCAAAAGCACATAACAAAGAGATCGCGTTTACCTGACTCCTACAGTGTGTGCTAAGTACCTGCGTTGGTATCATATGCTCGTCTTATCTTTCAAAAAAAATCATAATGTTTTTTACAAAACTTCAAGACGCATAAATGTTGCATTATAATTGTCACAACAAACATTCTTCTACATGTAAAACATTTGTTTGACATTGGAGAAGTCCTCATAATGAACATCGTGAAGAGTTTAACTTTGTCCAAAGAAGAAAGACTTGATCATCTCTTTTGGCAAGGGGACGCCTAAGGACTCCTCGAGCATATCACAAGTTGTCTTCTCAAGAATGTGGGGCAATCAAATCGAAACTGGCTCTCAATTTCCGCCAAGCTAGGGTGTCCTTAAAGAGCAATCAGTGATTTGGTCTTTCTCAAAGAGCGGTTAACCGGACAACCGTCGTTTCATGATTCAATCAATCGAGACATTTACTTGAGATGTTGAAGCCTTGAAAGTTCTCGTTCCATCAAGTTAGTTGCTCATATCTTTGTCTGGCAATTACTTGAGACATAGGAGTCTCTAGAGCTCATCCGGGGCAAGTCTTCCTATGTTTGCATAGCTAATTATCCAAATGCAGTAATCAAGGAGTCACCTTGACGCGTTGAAGTACTTCCAAGGAGCACATTGGTTCATGCTATTTCTATAGTACAATGAAGTCCGTCCTTCAAGATTCAGTCAATCTGGGGCAGTCACATCGAGATACGGTAGTATCTCTCAAAGGATTTGCTAATTAGGGTATCCCGCATTGAATATGATTTTGGGGCAAGCCATCCTAGTATCAGATTACCGTAAGTTGTTTCCAGCATCTTCTCGAAGCAAATCTCTTCAGATAATTAATAGGTTGGGGCAATGATTGCTATATACGGACAACTTCGCTCAGATCTTCAAGCGCTAAATTCTTCTCTCAGTGTCAACAATGTATGCTCAATTTGAGTGGCGGGGAATCATGCTAACAACTTCCTTTTGATGGGAAAATTGTTTCAAGAATCCTTCTTGGTCTTAACCAGTAAAACAGTCAAAGCATCTTCATGCCTTACCAATCATACAGTCAAAACGTATTGCATACACTAACATAAATCATGCATTAAATCATGCATTAAATCATGCATTTCATATTGTGCAATAAAAATTCGACCTTGTTGGGTATCATTAAAATCCAGTTCTCGTCTGGTAGTCAGTTCTCGTCATCATATCATTTAAACCAGTTCTCGTAGTCGGTTCTCGTCGATTGTTAATTTAAATCCGCCACGTCGGTAGTCGGTTCGTCGATTGTTAATTTAAATCCAGCACGTTTGGTAGTCGGTTCTCGATCATTATAATTTAAACCAGTTCTCGGTAGTCGGTTCGTCTCGAATGTTAATTAAAATCCAGTTCACGCCTGGTAGTCGATTCTCGTCGACCATCATTTAAACCCGTTCTCGTCTGTGGTTTATCTTAAAAGTCGGTTCGTCGATAATTCACCCTTCAAGGCGAATTTCATTTGGTACATATCCAATAATCCATACATGCATTCATAAATCAATACATAAGTCATCGTTATGCATCAATCACGCCGCTTACTCGTACATATCAAATACAATATATTCATGCATAAACCCCCAGACTCGGGATCTTTCGAGAATGAAGTCAAGTGCAAGCAGAAGACTTTTCTCAACGACAACTTAGTTCTTCTCCCCAGTGCAAGAAGAACGCTTGGGTGACAGACAATCGACAGTAGTGTCAACTCCCCAATGAAGCCTCTTCCCCAGAGAATCGATCGATCATCCCCAGTGAACTCTTATGACAACATGATCATTCAATTGGATTCCCCAGTGATATCTTCCTTCTCTCAACAGTATCAGGAAACCATATACCATTTGCATTAAAGAAAAAAAATAGTATCATGCATATCATACTCATGCATTAGCTTCGGCTATCTATTTTGCAGGTTTTTCAACTGAAACTGTAAATGTCCTCGTAAGGATCAAATTGAAGGATTAGTTCTCAGACGACATGATTATCCTCTTTTCTACAAGCACAAGTTACATACTTGTATGGATCTCAACAACTGATGGTTTCTCCAACCAAGATTTCTTCTCCAGCGAGACGGTTGTCTCTTTCAGATAGACTCTAATGTCAGCAAAATTAGTCAACCGAATCCCCAACGAATTTTCCACACGGTTTTCTTACGAAGTTTCCCCAGCGAAGCTTGTTTCTCTCCCCAAGTGAATCTCCTTCAGAAAGGATTACTACAATATCATTCTTGGTATTTTCAAGATTTCTTTCAGACAAGAATCTTCCCAACAATTTCCACTGGTAGCGAATTCCGCATTTCCTTCGGGTCTCAAAAAATTACATCAAACTTCTGGTGTGTTTATTTCCCCAGGAAGTTATCAACTACTCAACAATAAATATCCACCCGGCGGGATGTTTATTCTATCTCAAGATATTTCTCCAACTCAGACGTTGATCTACATATCCACTTGCTGCAACGCATTGTCCATACAATGTCAGCAAATTGAAGCTCATTACCCTAGAAGTTTTTCACACGGTATGAATCGATTCTTCTATCAACGGTAAAGCTAACTGCATACAAATTGAAGATCTTGTCGACTCAGAAGTTGTTCAACATGTCCGTACATGTTCAGTAAGATCTCTCATCAGCAGAAATGTCGGAAACAAGATTTACCGACTTTATAAACATCTATATCGTGCCGGTGTGCTAAATATTGTTTTGTTTATCCCCAGAGAATTGTACTCTTGGGTGCGCTATGAATTGCTCGCTTGTAACTCGGTTACGGTCAAAGACATTCAGCATGCCATGGCTCCTCGCACTTTCGTGCACCAACAATTCCGATATTGTTCTAGCCATCTTATCAGAGAACTCTTTGTTAAGTTCTCAATCGTGTCATTTTTCAATTTTGTTTAAGGTCTCCAGGTATTCTTTAGTTCAGAGAACTCTTTGTTAAGTTCTCAATCGTGTCATTTTTCAATTTTGTTCAAGGTCTCCAGGTATTCCTTAGTTATCAGAGAACTCTTTGTTAAGTTCTCAATCATGTCAATTTTTCAATTTTGTTTAAGGTCTCCAAGTATTCCTTAATTATCAGGGAACTCTTTGTTAAGTTCTCAATCATGTGATTCTCTTAATATATTGTTTTTCTTTTCGCTTGAGAAGTTTGTTTCTCTTCTCATAGCATCTTCATTAAAATTGTTGTCAAAGTCATTTCGGTTACACGGTTATCCCCAGTGTTGTTGAAATCTCCTAAGTGTGCACTGTTGTGTTAAAGCATTCCGTCGATGCTTAGCAAGTTTTCTCTTCAAGCGTTTTTTCTTGGCTCCGTAGTCAAGATATGTTATATGTTTTCTTTAATGGCATTGGTTTCCCGTGTAGGGTAAATTTTCGGGGTTCTCTGGTATTCAATCCTCTTCCACCTTGAACGTTCGAAAGCCGTCAATCTTTCTCACTTACCAGGTCTAAGATGATTGAATAGGGGCAACTGTCGCACCCCAAAATTTCCCCTCCGTTTCATCCCATCATTTTCAAAAAAATGCATCTGTTGATTATGATTTCAGAGGAATTCTTACTGAGAATGTTTCATGGAAAAGTTGTAACCAATTCATTTTATATTCCAGAGGTTTCGAATGACTTCGATTTGTTCTCGCGCAAAAGGGTTGTTCGGAATTATGGGCCAGAAAAAGGATTATTTATTTTAGAACTTGAATTCAAACATAGTCATTTGAGAATTTAAATTTTAAAAGAAATTATTCCTTTTTCTTATTCGGTAAGTAGAAATACCGTTTTCACTGTATAAAGTTGCTAGCCAAAGATAATTATTGGATGCTTCGAGAAAAAATACACAAAAAGGAAGAGTACTGTGTTCTGTGGAATTTGGTTTTGTTTATGGCGGGGAAGCATTACGAAGAATTCGTTCACAACAAGAGGAGATTGGAATTGTAATTCAAATTTGAGCATTTTTTTATATCAAGTTGATATTACAAAATATTCAAGTTTAGAATACAAATTTCGCAAGAGAAATCGGAATTATAGTTCGAATTTGAATACTTTTCTTATATCAAATTGATATGATAAAAATATTTAAGTTTTATAAGGAATACATCTTTTACAAGAGTAATTGGAATTTATTAATTTCGGAACTTTGTCCGTTATTACATAATATTCCAATTTTTGTTTTACAAGTACAAATGTATTAATTCTATCCTAACGCCGTGAGCTCCTGGCTTCCTTCGAATTTCTCTTCATCCGGGCATTCTTCTTCACTTCCACACAGTGCTGTCCGCTTGTCATCTGAAACAATGGAAAGAGATATAATTAATAGCAATCGGAAAATTTTTATACAAAAACAAGAATTATGTTTTTGGCTCATCATTAGAGTTGTGTTAAGGAATCAGGTTTAAAGGTCAATTGTTTCAAAAGCCTGAACCAAGTTCCTTCATCGGCGTTACACCTCTATTGCAAATCACAACAACTTCCGTTGTTGGTTCACAAAGAGGTGCAATTTGGAAATCGAAACATCATTCCAAGTGAAACAAACAAAACAATTATGTTTCATAATGCAAGAGAGACAAAAATTCCAACAGGCAGCAAGATCTCAAGGTCAACATACGATAAGCCATAGTTATCAGCACAGGTGAAAAATTTTTCACTCATAGAGAAAAGCATTGATACAGCAGGCACAACAGAGTTAACAGCAGGAGATAAAAGCCAAGAATGGCAAAACCAGCATGGGAAGGAAATAGCAAGCAGCATCATAAAAAAGGGAAGACAGGGTGCAGCTTCACCAAGAAACATGCCATAAAACAAGAACCAACATGGACTAATGATCAATGTAACTGCTCATTTTAAATGGCAAAAAGTATAATGGCAAAAAGAGCAGAATCTGTTCAGAGATTCAGATGGGTAAACCAGAAATTGAGTTATCAGAGAAAATTGATGATGACAAGGTGACAGCAGAGAAGGAAGGAGGACTCAAGAGACCAAGGGAATATCTGTTCTTATATACAGCATCAGAAACCAGCAAGAAAAACACAACACAACGGTTATTAACACCAGTTCACAAGATAAACCATAACATCTGTTCTTGACCACAGAAAATCAAACAAGAGACCATCTGTTCTAAAAAAAAACCAGCATAAGCATCTGTTCTCAGAAAAAAGAAAAAAAACCATCCAAGCATTCAAAAAACCAGTTCACGAAAAAAAAAGAAACAGGCAAGCAGACCCTAACAGTCATCATCTTCCCTAACACACCCTTCAGATTTGACCATTTCAGAAAACGATTTCTGACACAGAGAAAGGAGAAGAGGTAAGGAGTTTGAGAGGAAAGATCTCACCGGAGGGTTGCGAACCAAATCTCCTTCCACCGTCATCCGCCGCTGCGTCCGCCATGCATGCGGTTTCCGACTAACACCTGCAAAATCCGACATCAGAAACGCGGAGAAGAAAGAAAGGTGAGTCGAAAATAAAGAAAATGAAGTTCTGGGTTTATGCTGCCGCCGGAACCGCCGTGAGGCAATTTCCGGCGCGGCCCTGTTCCTTTCCCGGCGAGGTTGGCTTTGAGAAAGCATGAGTTTTTCTGAAAAGAGATAATGAAGGTGCGAGTGAGACCAGGGGCGGAACCGATGAGGGTTTTGGGGCGAGAGAGAGAGATAGCGGAAGGTTGAGGAACACGATGAGAGAACAGAGAGATCGTGAAACAACATCCTGTGTTTTCCTTTTTTTGATTTTTTAAATTAGGATTAGTATAACTTAAATGATTTTTGTTTACTTTATTTGCTAAATACTATTATTATTACTATTATGTTATTGTTATTATATTATAGTATTATTATTATCATATTATTATGTTACTAATATTTATCATCATATTATTAAGTTTTTTTAACTGTATTATTACCATTATATTATTATTATTACTATTATATTTATATTATTATTATATCACCATCATTACTAAAACTATTATTTACAGTATACTATAATATTATTATTATTACCACAATGTTATTGTTATATCATTATTATATTTATACTATCACTAATATTTATCATTATTACTAATTTTTAGCCATTATTTACTATCATTATTATTACTATATTTAACCAATAAGATATTTAGTAATATCCAAAAAAACATACCAAAAAAATAATATTAATATTAGATAGATCCTTTATATATATTAGGAATTTTAGCATTTTTTTCCTTTTTTTCCAGTATTACCCCCATTTGTAAATTTGTACCTCATTCCCCACTTGTTGTAATAATTAGTAAATAATGTTATTGCTTTATTATTTAATTACTCAAAGCACAACCAAAACATTTTCAAACTAATACTGTATGCAGCCATTTTTAACCTTGAGTTGACAAAGCTTTGAAGCGTCACAACGGCCACACATTTGTGCACACACCACGCTTACTCTTGGGCTTACAATGAAACTTTGATTGATTAGTTAAACACTATTTAATTATCTAATTAGGTTATTTAAAATTAATTAGTCTACCTAATTAATTATATTAAACTAATTACTTGATTAAGTTTCGTTTAATTAGTCGATTAAATTTATTTCGTGCATGCACCTACACAGTGTAAACCGTTTATTTATTCGTGCAAGCCACCTTGTATGGGCTCTTAATTTATTTACTTGTTTCATTTAATGCTTGTATACAATTATTTGTTCACTTCCATTATCGCACCTTAGTCCATATGCTCAATTAACCATAACTCGCATCTCAAAAACACTTTCATAATAAAGTTTCAAACCTCGATCCAACGTCGAGTGCATTTTCGAAATCTTTTTCATAATAAAGTACAAGATTTTTAGTCGTTGGACGCTAGACTAATTGTTAAAAAACTTGTCCCCCAAACAAACTTTAGTCTTTAAGTCGTTGGACGCTAGACCTGTGGCTTAAAGACCCCTAAATAACGTGAACTCGTTTCACTTCACTTTTTCTCAAGAAAACTTTTTGGGTGATAGACGACTCGTGCGAGCATTCGTTCCTCGGGTTTCTAGTATTTGAATCGTGAGACGCTAGCCTCGTTGTTCGGTACTTTTTCATCCACATAAAAAACAATTCAACTCATTCAAATTCTTTTACCGCTCATACGCGATCATAAAAAAAAACTCTTTTCGGATAAAGAGAGTGTAAAAGTCGTTTCAAATACGAACGAGGACTTAAGCTTTTCAAACAAACAAAACAAGTCCTAGTTCAAAGTATTTGAAATGTCTAAATGCACGATTTTTTCTTATAAAATCAATACAACAAACTTAAAACCTTTTTAAGAGGAACTACAGAGTTTTGACTTTCCCATTGCACGAGGGAATATGTAGGCACGCGGTTCTGAAACCGTGTCAAACTCAAAATAATAATAAACCAATTCTTTTTCTTTTTGGTATTCATAACTTAGTAAACACACACACAAACGCGTAGAATTAAATGGGTCCCATCGAGTACGATGGATGTAAGGGGTGCTAATACCTTCCCCTTACATAACCGACTCCCGATCCCACTTTTTTGGTCACGTAGACCGCCTTATCCGCTTGTTTGGGGTTTTATCTATATTTTCCCGTTCTTTTTGGAACAAATAAAATTAGGTGGCGATTTCACTAGTTTTCGAGAATTAAAAGATTTTTGAAAATCGAGTTGCTTCACAAATAAATCACAATTCATGGCTACTTACTCTCACATTGTGCTATTATCAAATGGATCAAGACTTTGGTCACCAGCTATGAGAAGGGAACCAGAAAGGCCCTAAAAGATGAGGAACAAGTTCAATGATGAGCCAAGAAATCCTTGTGTGCTACCAAGATAGTTGAAGACAGTGAAATGAATAAATGTAACAAGTTTGGACATAACAATAGGACATATAAAGGAAAATTTAATGCTAACAGACCGATTCCAAAGGGAGGAAACAAGCAGAAAACAAAAGGAAATGCTAGTTCAAGTGGACCATCTGTGTAGTCTGCAGATCCAACTGTGAATGTTGTTGGTGTTGTCCAGAAAAAGAAGAAACGAAAGATAAAGGCTAAGGAGGTTGAGGTTGTTGTGTCTCAGGGATCACAAGCTCCATGGACACAACCATCTCAGAAATAGATTACACTTAAGTTGGTATTTTAGTTTAAGTGAATGCAATTTATAAGTTTAGTGTACTGTCAATGTATGCTCCACAGACATAACTTTCTTTTTTCTATCATTATGGCACTGTTTTATTGATGTAATCCCAATTATGATTGATTATAATGCCTTAATCAACATTGGTTATGTTCAATATTTATCTAGTTTCAATTAATCTATGTTTGTTCACAAAATTATTTGAAATTTATGTTTGGTTTAATTCAACAATCATTTTCATTCAAACATCAATTAAGTTCAATTGAAAACTACAACAAACATCATTTTCGTTCAAACATCATTTAAGATCAATTGAAAATCACAATAAACATCATTTTCATTCAAACATAAGTTTCAAATGAAAATTACAATACAACGCAATCCTAAACCCGTAACACCTAACACATAACACCTAAACATAATCATCATTAATAAATATAAGCCTTCATGCATTCAAGCTAACAATAACGAGAAATCCCATAATGACCACAACAGCTACATCAATCAATCATTGGCAAAACTTTATCTTCCTTTTCAAATCCTTATCTTGTTTCAGCTTCATATTATCCTTCTTCTTAAGTTCATCAATTATCTTCATTAGGGACAAAACCATCTCCTTTACACACACACACACACATTTCTTTATCATACCAATTGAAGAAATTACATCCATTTCGTCCCTACAACTACATTCACAAGTAAGATGAATCACGATCACAGAAGCAATGTACATCTCTTCTTCTAAATGTACAACTATTGCTGAACATAGTGTATGACTATGATAGTTTTGAGCTTGAAGATGAAAACCATTAGAAAGAAGACAAAATCAAGTAGAAAATGAGGAGGAATGCGAAATTGAGGAAGAAGGCTTATGAATACCTTGGAAACGAATTTGAGAAAAACAAAATTGAATGCAGAAGATGATATTGAAGGCAGAAGACGAAATTGAGGAATAAGAAGGAATAGGAAATTAGGGTTATGCCTTTATTTCAATTAATTTTTATTTTCCTCTTAATCTTTTTTATTTTAACTCACTAAATTATTTAATAGTATTTTTATAATAAAAATTTACGATTTGATTGACATGTAAATGTCATTTTCCAGAATGAAACTGCCACATAGGCGTAAAATGGGGTTAGTTCCCCTTAAAAAAACAAAAAAAAAACATCATTCAGGAGCTAACAATATTTGCCTTTCGGCCCATTACCATAGACTACCTGCCTATCATTCAACTCAAGTGTACAACTAATTTAGTTTTAGTAAGTTATATAAAAATTAAATTTTACTCTAATGAAAATGATGTGGTACTTGTATCAAGGTAATTATAATTTTGGAGGTCAAGACTAGACATGATGTGAATGAAGTTCCGAATTGTGAATGAGCTTCGAGTTCCTCTTTTCTGTAAAAGCTTATTTCATAACTCATATTGCGAACGAGCTTCAAATTACTTTTCTCTCATTTTCAACTTTAGACCTGACTTTTTTTCACTTTAATATATTTTCTTTATTAGAACATGTCACAATGATCTTTTTCAAATGGAGGCAATATCAGACCTTGTTGATTATTATGGATGGAAGGATGTCATTGTTGTATATATTGATTATGACAATGGAATGAACAAGATCGTTTCATAAGATGACAATATGCGACATGCTTGTTGAGAGACGTTGCAGAATCTTATATATGTTTCTGAACATTGAAAGGAGTTACATGTAATATATAATCCTTTCTGCATATTTGAGAACAAGTACATAGTATTATGGTACACAATAGGATATCATCATGTTACTAATATATGGGTGCACTGTAACATCCTGAATTTTAGATTAATTATTTAATTAATTAACCTAGTGTGATTATATGAGTCGTTGTGAATATATGATTTTTAGGTGTTTCATGAGGGTCACTATGGTGACATAGATTCCTGATGTTTTGATGAATATGATGACCGATGTGAGGTTCTGAATGATTCATGTGATGTTGTGGTGAATTGTGTGATTCTTAGGTGTATCGTGGAATTTTGGAGTATTTTAGAATAATTTTAATAATTAGAGTAATAAGTGGAATTATTTTAATTACAAAAAAAGAGTTATTTAGTGTTAGAGATAATAGGGGCAAGGTGGTCATTTGCAAAGTGTAAGTGAGGAAGAGATGGGAAGTTGGATATTAGGGGTCCAAGGGTTAAACTAGGGAAAATAGTTTAGCTATCCCATTCGTGCGATCGTAAGAATTGGAAGAAGAGCAAAGAAAAGGCTATGGCACAAGAGGCAGATGGATTTTTGACTGAAAGCTAAAGGAATTGGAAGTTGCTGCTACGAATTAAGGTAAGAGGGTTTTTATCATCTTTATTATATTTAATTTTAAGGTTTGGATTATAGTAGAATTGGCTTAGGTTTGGTAGATGATTAATTGGTGTTGCTTGGTGAAGAATTGGTAAATTGACGATGAGCAATGACTTGTAATTGAGGTATAATTGATGTAGTAGCATAGGATGTCATCAGATGATGAATACTTGTGATTATATGATGTTTTTGGACCTGTAATATGATGAAATCGCAGGGCATTTAGACTGGTGCAATGCAGAAATCGCAACAAGAAAACCCTGTTCGCGAAATATCACTGAGCGATGGGGAGGCACCGTCGGGTGACACTTGTTTCGCCAGGCAAAGGTAGAGGAGAAATTGAGGCTAGTTTCTGGAGTGCGTCACTCCTAGCATCTGTAACTCCCTGTTTTAATTAATATTATATTGATATTTTCGAGTTACCGATCAATGTTTATTTTGCGACGAGAAAAATTGTGTTAATTAATATATCTATTAATATATTAGGCGACGTTCCGTTCGGTCCGGTAAAATATTATTCGGATCCGATATTTAATTCCCCGGAATTATTTTAATTGATTGAATTAATTATATTAATAAATTTGGAGTGTGAGGATTAATTGGGAAGGATTGGGTTTACACATTAGTTTACTAGTAAGGTTATCATAAAACTACTTTCCTCATTTTCTTCCATCCAAACACTTCTCCTTGTTTTCCTTCCATTTCAAAACACAAAAGCAAACATAGAGAGGAAGTTAGTAAGGAAATACCATTATAAAAACCATTTCCTTTGTTTTTCTCCCCATTTTTCCAAACACACCAAAAATAGAAACTTGGGAGAGAAAAGAGAGGGTTTTGGGAAGAAGAGGAAGAAGAAGAGCAAGAGAGCAAGATAGGAAGCTTGGGGTTGAGCTTAGTAGAACCTCCATGGATCATCCAAGCTTGTGAGGTAAGGGGTTTGATTTCTCTATCCATATAATTAGGGTTTTGATGATTATATTTTGGATTTGGGAGAAAAATTAATAGTTGGATTATAGGGTTTTTATTGTTTGATTGAAATAGATTAGAAGAGTTGGTGTAGGAGTATGGATTGTGGATGTATTAGGTATTAGCTTGTAGAAATTAGGAGTATTAAAAATGGAAATACAAACTGTTATAAGAAAAACAAGAAAAATGAAGAAAACTGTAAAAAACTGCACTGTCTGTTTGCAAGCATCCGAAGAAGAAGATGATGGGGATTCTACATGAAGGGAGGCGCTCACCTCAAGTGAGGGGCGGCCGTCCCAACATGTAGGGCGTGCGTCTCCTGCCCCATTGGAGGCCTAGGGCGTCCGCCTCCTAATGGTGAGGGGGTGGAACGTATTTTTGTTGTTTTGCTGTTTGCTGTGTATTGATTTTTCTGTTTTTCTGTCAAACCAGTTTCCTGCATAATTCTCAAAATACATTCTATTTCTTTAGAAAACCTCCATTCCACCTAGTAATATTTTGTGTCACTAAAATATAATTAGGGGATAAGATAGCCGATTAAATTTAGAACCCGATTATGTTCCGATTTTCCGATTTCGGTAAATTCGACGACAGAGCAAGTTGCTCCGAATTCAACGAAAATTTACGTGTTAGCTAAGTTTGACGTGTAGAACGTAGTGGTGAGGTTAGTTTTTAGAATTTACGAGTTTTTATGAGACGACCCGAAACAAGCTAGTAAAATTGAATAGGATTGTGTTTTAGTAGATTTAAGGCACGTATGGGCAATCCGTTTTCGACGTTGACGATTATGATTAATACCGGTTATTAGGAATTATTTTCGCGACGATTATCGACGTTTTGACTATTTTTCCGTTTTTGGAATTTGGCGAATTAATTGATAATGATGCGGTGTGAATAAACCTAGCTTTTGCGACGGTGTATTTATTAATGAGTATTTATTAATATGCAATGCGATGATATATGTCTTAGTACATGATGATTATATTGATGTGTTAATAAATGCTTCCGATTTGTGAATGCATGATTTTGACGGTGATGAATTATTAGTGATGTTTTGCATAATGCAAATATGATGCGATTATATATTTATTCTTGATGTGGATAAATTATGGCGATGTGGACTTTATGTCAATTATGATGAGCGATGATGATGTTTTGTGTTGTGTTGTTTTATTGTTGAGTCACATACATTGCATAAGCGAAGAGGGCTTTTATGCCAAGCGATGATGGCTTTTATGCCAAGCGATGATGGCTTTTATGCCGAGCGAAGATGGGCTTTATGCCTTGTGTCCCTAATTATGGACAAAGCGATGGGTACCACATGCATAACATAGTCGTGTCTCATGGAGTCGGTTATGTTTATGTTTGAGTCGTTTGCGTTGAGTTTTGTTGATTGATGGATGATATTGAATTGAGATGATATATGATGTGATGATGTTTGTGACGATGGGCTTTTATGCCAAAAAGCGATGATGGGCTTTAGCCAATTGGAGATGATATTATTTATGTTGCTTATGTGATTAACATTGTTTGGTATTGTTGTTTGATGTCGTTGTTGATGATTGTTGAGATAATTTCGTGGTGATGAACGTTTATGTGTTGTTGCGACATTTTATGCCGATGAGGTTATGGTGATATAGTGTAGATTATACACATTAGGATGACGAGTAAAGTAAGTGAGTTTTGATTATGTGTTGGAATTACACTTATTAATCTATACCCTTTATAATTCCAAAACTATATATATTTTATCATGTCTTTAATTATATGTTTTGGAGTATCTCACCCTTTACTTGTTTCGCCGTTACCTATACATTGGTAACGTGCAGGTTATGAAGACGGAGTTTATAGCTGTTGTTAGTCGTGTCGGTGTCGCTCTGATACGTAGCACTCAGGGGGAATATTTATGTTGTCATTGTTGTTATTCTTTGTTGCTTTCCTTTTGTGAATAAGAACCATAATTCATAAAAACATGATTTTGATGAGGAAGTTTAATAAAGGAGATGTTTTGATTTCTATGAATCAATTTATGTTTTCCAGCGATGCTATGTATCCGAAATTTATACTTTAAAGCAAACCGTTTAAAGTGAGTTGTTTTTGATGGTGACGCCTCAGTATTTAATTTATGAAATTTTAAAATTACTCTGATTTCTGCATATTAAACTTTGGGTAATATTGGGGTGTTACAGCATCGCCGGGCGAGTTGGGACACGAAGGTTGCGTCACTAGGTGGAGGAGGTGTGTCGCCAAGCGACTGGTGGCAGGATTGGATGACTATTTTGGAAATCTTAAAATGATCGATACTTTAGTTCTAGAGCTCTGTTTGATGTGTCGTTTGAAGCGTTGGGTAGCTAACGCAATAAACATGAATTAGGTGGAATAAAATGAAGAGTATGAAGGATGATGGTATGACAATTGTCCAATTAAGGCAACAATCTCATAGTGTGGATTGGGTGCAACAGTGAAGTGCTCTGGTTCTAAGTGAGAATAGATCCTATTGATGGGGATCTTTGGAGATTGAAGATGACTAAGTCATTAGTGAAGTTTCAGTATCTCATGCATGAGTCCATGATGATGTATTCCATTCTACGTGACATTGCATATTGATGTGTTTTATTGATGAATGGTGATATATGTGTTCGTATCTTGATGAATTGGTGAAGGTGTGAGTATAGCATGAAAGACGTGATAAAGCATGATACCTTACTTATGTGCATATTTTGCTATGTCTATTCCTTATGTCTTATATAATAATTATGATTTACTCACCCTTTCTGTTTGAATATTGTCACCACGTGGATAACGCGCATATGATCAAGAGTAGTCCGCAGGAGCTTAGAGGATAGCTTCAGGATGCGTATTATTTAATTTAGTAGAATAATGGAATTTTGCTCTGATATGTAACATCGGGGTTAAGATCGTTTGTTGAGAACTATATGTCTCTGTCTACCTTGATGTTTTCTAAATTGTCTTGTTATGGCATTGATATCTGAATTGGATCACGATGTTCAATTTGATGAATTATATGAGATATCTGGATTAAGGATGTTTTGAGGTTTATGATTTCCGTCGCAATAATTTAGAGATGTCAAATACTACATATTACTTGATTTATAATTTTTACAACCCGTATTACAGAACATGATATATTATTATGATGTTTTTGTAAAGACGTGACACCCATATATTATGATATACTATGGTTTAATTATTTAAATAATTTACAAAAATTCTTTAAATTAGAACGGTGTTAGATGCGCTTTCTATTAAGTCCACTTCCTAATAAATGGTTTTCTAGTAAAAAAACAGAGATACATTGTTAACTCCACTTTCCATAATATTATTTAAAAAAATATTGATTAAAACAATTTATCCTGTTTATAACGGGCACATATGTAAAACTAGATAAGGACATAAAAATCACAAAAAAAAAGTAAATTTGAAAAACTAAAAAAGTTGAATTGTTTTAAAGGGGCTAAAGATTTAAAAATATATAAATATGAAATAAAAAATGTATTTAAACCAAATTTTTTTTTATAAACTTGTCAAGTAACTATAAGTTAATGAATGAGACTACCAAAATCGAATCATTTTTTTAATTTTAATTTCTCTTTTGGCTCGGATTGAAATGGTATACCATTTGTATTATAATATTATTGTTGTTGTAGAACAATATAATCATGTATGTTTGGAAATGATATGATATGACAAACAAACAAAAAAGCCTTTGGTGCGACAAGTATGATAATTGGATGACCATCTCCCCAAAACCGAACCTAAATAAATAGTGCTGTTTATTAGAAAATTTTGTAAAGTTGAAACGTTAAGTGCTTTACTTGAGGACAATCCAAATTTTGGTAAGTTGTGGTTGATATCCAATCATCAACACCTACCACTGACGTTGCTTTTTGGTTCTGGTGAAATGCGGTGTAGTAGTTGGAACAGTATTATTATATGCCTCAAAATTTGGTGGATCATGTGCATGCCCTCGTGTGAATACAGAATATGCGATTTACTTACTAGTACTATTCAGCATGACCCATGTATTTCATTTTCATTCTTTTTAATCACACTTTCATATTTTGTAATATATATATATATATATATATATATATATAAAATTCTACATATTATATTAAGAGCTCTCTCAGAATTATTTTCATTTTCATTATTTTTCAAATAAATGTAAATAATAATCAAATAATTAAAATTTGAGTTTAAAAGAGTTACATTATCGGTGTAAAAATATTTTTCATTGTTATTCAATAAAAATATAACTGTCATATAATTTTTTCTTTTTAAATTGCGATATAACTTATCATAATTTTTAGTTGTGATTCGTTGAAAGCATAAAATAAAATACATCATCTATTTTCGTTTATACTTTTTAAATAAATGTAAATACTAATGTGTCATTAGCTTTTATATAACAAATCACTTCTTTTTTCTTACAGAAAATTATATTCATCTCTTCTAAAATTTGTTAAAATAGTACGACATTATCTTTAGTTTTTTTTTGGACGACATTAAACTAAAGCATACATTAACCTCTTTTAAGATACATAATAATTTAAAAAATTCAATCATAAATAAAATTTATCTATTTAAAATTAAAGAAATATTAATATTATTTTAATAAATTTTAAAGAAAATCAGTTAAAAAAATAAACGGAATGTGGATGTCATTTTAATAAATTTGAAGAGAGTTGGGTATAATTTTCCTTATTTTTTTAAAATTAAGTTTGTGGCCTCAGAAAATACTCCAACATTAACATTTTAAATTAAGAACTAAAAATTAGGCACTAACAATATCATATTTGTTCATCAACAAGAAAATTATTTGATGCTGATGTACAGTTCTCACCACATATATAAAACGTCTTTTTTTTTGTTTAATTAAATTTTTGAGTTTGAATTTAATTAATTAATTAATTCAATTCTAGAAATAAAGTAAAATAAATTTTGTCATTTTAAAAAATAGTAAAATTAATTTTTATCTATGAGTAGATTGATTTTATCTTTAAAACAGATTTTATTTAAAAGTTAAGATTTAATATTTAATCTGATTTTAAATAAAATCAATGCCAAAAAATAACTCATTCAAAATCAATTTTATTTGCAATCGAATCAAACATACAATTAAATTCTTTTAATTAATTTGATCATCATGATATCAAGAAAGTTAGAAGAAAAAAAACATAGAGTTCACACCAAATTGTCAGCATGATTCTATTTTACTTGTAACGAAGCATGGCAGAGTCACACCAAATGGTCAGTATGTTTTTATTTTTCTTGTATATTCTTATAGATATATTTATAAACATATGTATAAAAAGATATATTTCATCTGGTTTTCTTATCTCCATTCACACCAGTTATTTTAGTTTTCTATTAGCGGTTTTAGCTATAATCGTAGGTATTTTAATCGGTCTAAATAAAAAATGATTTATTGAATTAGTAATTTTGCAACCAAACTTAAGTGATTGAATTTTTTTCTATTTAAAATCGTGTTAGGTCTAATTTCTATTATTTTGACTTCATTATTTGTAACGGCCTATTTACAATATCGATGTAGCGATCAGTTGATTATTTGATTTAGTATTGTCTCTTTTGTTTATTACTTTTTTTTTGTTTGAGTCCTAATTTACAGGTGATCAAATTAACACTTTTGATTAGACTTGAACTTTTATCCCATTATTTTAGTTTCATTCTCAGAAGAATGGTATCACACTTTGTAGAATTTGAACTACAACGGGTTTTGGAGACCCGCGTTCCATACCAACGGAACGAAGAGCATTTTTTTCCTAAATAATTTGATGTGATGGCAATACATCTTGCATGCATGCATCTTGAGTTATTTGTATCTAATTTTTAAAATTAATCATGTCTTTTTCTTTACAAATTTTTTATTTGTCTTAAACACTATTATTACATTTAATAAATTATTATTACATTCTATAAAATTAATTAAAAGTTTTATTTAATGTTTTTAGTTGTAAATTAATTTCTTATGAGATGTGTTTTAAGCCGGTTAAATTTTCAAAGCTCAGTTATTACCTAGAATTTAAACACTTCAACATATTCTTTTATATAAGAGATATCCAGATATAAGAGATATCAAGTGAAGAGGAATAAATTATTCAAATTTATTTTCACTCATATCTTACTCTTTATTTTTTAATTGATTTAAGACATTGGAATCCTTTTATTCCTTAAATTTATTTTCACTCTACTCTTTATCATTTCATTGAGTTAACTTGACATTGGAATTCTATAACCTTGCAGTTCATCACGTTATCTATCACAGCAAGAGAATACATCGACGTTTAATTGATTATTTCTAGTTATGAGTTAAACAATGACACAGTTTATGAGAATTGACTTATGATTCCTTCAATTTTCCAAAATTAGATACGTTTGATTCAAATCACGATTATTGTAGCGGTCACGATAAGATGAAGAAAGAAAATCTCGATCTTGCATCTTACAACACCTTAGATCCTTGCAGATTTGGACCACCTTCGATCTTCGTCGTCGATTAAATTGGCCAGAAGCTTTATAGCAAAAAATAGTCTCCACCACAGAGCAATGTGCAGATCGGGAAGAAAAAAAATGATAAATTGATGTTAAAGTTTTGAAACCACAACAATTAATCCTTGGCTCTTCTTGATGAATCCAAACATTAATCCTTGAGACAAACTTGATCAAATGAAATTGAGAGATCTCTGGTATCCAAAAGAGCTTTGATGACAAACATAGCCTTGAAACTCAATCTTTTGAAATCCTTTGAATAGCCATTTGACAGAGGATCAATCTTCAAAACCTAGCTTAGAAAGTGACAGAAATGAACTTGGCTCCATACCTACAATGTACAAAGAATAAAAGCAAATACATACATATTTTAGAATTTGGTTAAGGGTTAGTAAACATAAGCACACCTATAAAAGACATAATTCAAGGTGCTTGGTAATCCGTGAAGAGAAATCCTAAAGATAAGAGAGAATAGAAGAGAAAACCAACCCTAGTGTATGATCTCGATGCATGGTAATGATATAGGATAAAAGGGGATATTAGGGGAGAAAATTGGGATATAATAATATCAACCATCATCAAGTAGTACATACACCAATCGCACCACTCAAACATCATATTATCAATAATGCAATTAAATTAGACAGACTCACAGACTCAATGCATGTGGTACCAATATTGTTCCCGAATCCACGTCATCTAGAACCAAAGCCACCAATATTGTGAATAATTTGGTTCACATTCCTCAAAAATCCATGCCATCTAGGACCATAGAAATTCAATATCATGAACACTGAGGTTTATACCACTCCTGATCCACGTCGTCTAGGATCTTAGCCAACAAACGGGACTAAATTCCATTGATATCTACATCCATTAATACAAAATTCCACCACATGCCACAAGTTGTTCATACATGCATCATACGAATCATACAGTCCCAACAACATCATACATCATCATCACACATAATTCCATGCACATATCTTAACATAATAGATGAAATTGTATATAGAAGGACATAAATCCCCAACAAATAATCACCCACTGGGTTCAGAATCATTTTATATTATATAAATATTTATAGCTTTCCATAGGTTCAAACGGTACGTCAAACAGACACCCAGATCAACAAATATGAATTTTTCGAAGTTTTGAAAATAATATGCCTCAGTCTGCTCGCCATAGGCTCTCTCGGAGAAGTAGACAGAACCACTGAGGCTCTCCCAACGATGCATGTGATTGAACGACACTTCCTCTTTGCCTCGCGTTTGCCCGACGACACTGAGGCGAGATCCCTTTCCCATACATTTTCCAGGAGCCTTATTTTTCCACCCAAACGCCTGCCAGTTAGCTCTCCCGGTGAAGTAGGGGAGACTAGATCGCCTCATCACTCGCGATTGGCTCGCTTGATGACACTCATGAATCAACAACTTCTCAATTACGATTTCTCTTTTTTTCCGCGCCCATTCTCTTTTCGATTCGACATCAGTGTAATCTCAAAGTCCCAAAAATCATCATAGTATCATACTACAACAACAATACAGCATCACATATTTTAAGGGTATCAAATTATAGTATTTACACATCATAATTCATCGATTTCATCACAAATCACCATATCATCAATTCATCACAAAACCCCAAACAAAACTATATACATCTAACCTCTATCAATGGTGATAAACGGATTAAACCCCTACATACCCATCATTATACAATACCCTTAGAGAGTTGGAACCCCGCCCTTATCTTAGATTGATAGTTTTCAAGCTTCAACAATGGAGTCTTCTTGACCTAGCTATTTCTCCCACCTTGCTTTCTCTTCTTACCCTTTGGACCCTTATTAGGTCGTTCCACTCTCACCCTCACTTATTCCATATTACATTACTGTTATGCCCTTAGTACCTTTACACCAAATATTATTCTTATTTAATTATTAAAATAAATCTAAATAATTATAACTAATTATCCAATTTGTTAATAATTCTAATTATCTTATTAATCCAACACTACCCCACCACATGCCATCAAACCATCTATTGCATCAAAGTAATCACAACAATATAATTAAATAGAAATATAATATTAGGGGTGTTACATTAACAATCATTAATAGACTATTATAACCCATTATAGACACGATTATACATCATATAAACGAATAGGCTATAAATATAATCGATTAGACATCTTAGAAAAAATTCATTTTAGCATCAAGTCCCCTAATCAACTCGCTAGGATCAAAAAACATTTTTTGGTTGTTATTGTTAAAAATGAGAGGCTTCTAAATGTTTTAGGTGTGTGTTTGATTTAGCCATAATACTTATAAAAAATCCCCTGTGTCTTTGCAATACACTGATCACTTAGACGAACACGACAAAATGAGCTTTCAGACATCCTTTCTTCCACGCTCTATATATTTTCATAAGTTCCTTGAGTCTTAATTATGATGCTTGAGATATTTTCATATTAATTTCCATCCTCTGAGATGTTCTAAGTCACCAATGATCATAAATCCTAAGTCATCACATGAGATTCATTAGACTAAAGTGTTGACTTTAAGAAATAACCTTTAGCTTGATTCAAAAGGATATCATGTTCTTTATCAAGCACCTTGTGCATCTTTAAATTATTGATCTAACTTTATAAATTTCTTGAATTCAAGTGTTGTCATCATCAAAAACACTTCAAGTGTTTTTATCATCAAAACCTTGTTATCATCAAAGCTAGGAAGTTTTTTCTTGAGTCTTTCTATCCATTAGCTTTATCATATTTGATAACTTCTTGATTATACCTGAAAGCACATAGACACACACACACACACACACACACACACACACACACTTATCTGACAGATAAATCTGGAAAAGGAACTTGAAAGCTCTAGAGTGGTGAAAGGGAATAAGTATGAAAGTTTATCTAGTCGTGTCAAAATGAATGACCTGAGTTTTGTGAGAGTATGAGAGTAACTCCTAAGACACTAAGTCAAATTATAAACACATCTAAAAAAACTTTTAAAGCCTCTATTTACTTAAAAAAAATTCTAAAAATGTTCTCAAGGCCTATCCAATTGATTAGGTGATTGTCTACTTGATTGGGAGAATTTTACATATTTCTAATCGATTAGATTATATGCCTAATTAATCAGATGATGCATAATCAACTCCATAATAGATTATGATAGTCTGTCTCTTAATAATTGGAAGCATCTATTTATAAAAACCTTCTTATATTTTTATATTTGTAAAGGACCTCGCGATGGAGGGAGCTTTGCCACCCTAAGAATGGCAGTAACCATATGTCTCCCTTCAGGAGGTATCACCCTGACCCAAGTGCATCCATCTCACCCAAATATAGGAAAAGAATTAGGAAAAGACGTTTCTTGGGAAGATAGAATTCAAGGCCAGTAGTTGGTTTGAGTCTCCATAGGAAATAAAGATTCAATTGTAAACAATCGACTGAGTGGGTAGAGATCATTCCCATGGAAACCCTAGGCCCAAAAACCTTTATAAATATTCCCCCCCCCCCCAAATGGATAAATGATCATACCCTAACTTACACTTAACACCATAATTTGTACACTTACACCTAAGTACCCAACTGAGATACAAAGCCTCTTACCTCACGTGAGCAAGTCCCATAAAACAAATATACATTGCTTCTCGTTGCAGTGGGAAAGCCTTAACCACCAATAGGTTTTATAAACATACTAAAGCTTTTGCCAAAAATTCCCATTTATGTGGACAATGCTTGAGATCTCTTGATATGAGGCTTTAAATTATTTCCATTTAATTTTTCTTTATTGGATATTCAAGTTCATCAAACCATAATACGTAGTTTATCATCTTTAACCGTTTAATCATTCATGCTTGACTTATCATAATTGTCATCAGTGTTGTCATCATAGTTGTTGGCATCATCAAAAGTGGATGTTTTGTTTGGAGCATATTACTTGCAAAAAAAGGTTCCACATTCACTCCCTTTTTGATGATGACAACACATCTCTTCAAGGAGGTGGTAAAAGAAACAATATAGATATATTTGGAGTGATTAAACTCACTCTTAGTTAGATAAAAAATATACCTCCCTGTTATAGTATACTCCTCCCTTTTTGTGAAGATTAAAAAGGCGAGTAAAGCTGCATTGCGAGAAGTAAATAAGAAAAACAATATGATGTGAGTGAGCAAAAGTGTCAAAGTTAAAAAAATTTACCTTCAAGATCCATTTGATCCTAATCTTTATCTATCAAGGGTAGGCTACAATTGTGAGCGAAGTCTTCAAAATAAGGTTGATAGGATATTTTCTGACTTCAAAGTTAATGACTTTACACACAAGATAAGGTGAATTGTATGGTTTGAAAAAAATAGGTTTTTAAAACTTTTAAGAAGTAAAATTAGAGTTTAAAATCATTTTCAAAAACAAAGCAATGAAAATTATAAATGTGGAAAATAAATTGTTAAAAGAAAAATTTAAAGGAAAAGATGAACACTAAGAATTATAGAGGTTCGGTCAAATCAAAATAACATACCCCTTTCCCCAAGATATGATCTTGAGAGTTTCCAATAATAGTTGAGAGCTTTTAGTAGGAAAGACTCACGAATCCCTTTATACAAGGAAATGATGGTTGATCTTCAACCAAATATTACAAGCAATGGATGTGGGTGTTTGAGTCTTTTATTCAATATATTTTTTAAAGTGAAACATTCAATCTTTCTTCCCGGCAGTGGATTGAAGTGGTTAGTCCTCTTTCCACGAACATGGACCTTGAAGCGATTAGTCTTCAAATTCTAAAAAAAAATAGAGCTTAATACTTTGGTTTTAATTGGGATAACCTAAAACCTATGAGATTTTAACTGGGTTTATCTCAAACATATGAAATTTTAATAACGGATTAAGCTTCAACCCATCTTGAATTTAATAGGGATTACCAAGAACCTACGAAGATTTTAACACTGGATAATCTTAATCGAAAGCTAGGATTGATTACATAATCCCCAAATATAAGCTTTTTATAGGATGAACTTATAACCCAAATAAATTATTAAATGGAAATTTTTCAAGCCATACAAAAGAAACCTTTGATGAATTTTACAATTCTACCATTTCCAGAATTATAGATATATCCTCACTCATAAAGGATATTTATATAAATATTTTAACACTGGCTAATCTTCATCTAAAGCTAGAATTGATTACATAGTCCCCAAATATAAGCTTTTTATAGGATGAATTTATAACCCAAATAAATCAGTAAATGGAAAGTATTCAAGCCAGGTGCATTCAAAAGATACCTTTGATTAATTTTACAATTCTACCGTTTCCAAAATTATGGATATACCCTCACTCACAAAGGATATATCTATAAAGATTTTAACACTGCCTAATCTTCATCTAAAGCTAGGATTGATCACACAATCCCCAAATATAAGCTTTTTATAGGATGAGCTTATAACCTAAATAAATCACTAAATGGAAAGTATTCAAGTCAGGTGTATACAAAATATACCTTTGATGAATTTTACAATTCTACCATTTCTATAATTAGAGATATATCCTCACTCACAAAGGAACTTGTTTCACAAAGGAATTTGGCTAAAACATGTAGTGAGACAAAGTTAAAGATTAATTTAGAGAGAGTGTGAGAGATGAAAGTGTCAAAACACGACTCTAGATGATTTTGAATGATAGAATAAGCCTCTATTTATAGGCTTGAGGTTTTCTCAAAAACGAATTTTCAATCAACACGTTTTATAGTTATATAATCGATTAGAGCATATTGATAATCAATTAGATGGTGCAAATATACATTTGTAAATTCTCAAAAAATTTGGTATCTAGCTATTGCACAAAATCATGGTGTATTCAAGCTAGCTTGGACCTTAAGTTTGTGTGTTTCTAATCGATTGGGCATATACTCTAATCGATTAGAAAAGTAAAAATTACGCCATGGCTATTTTTCTTCCCCTCAATTCATCTAATACAACTACCAAACAGTTTATAAAGTATTTTATTTTGGTAAATCATTTTTGAAAAATAGTTTTTTTGTGTGTGTGTGCGTGTGCGAGTGTATGTATTAGCCTTGTGCCTTTACGGAAAAATCCCATTTGCTTTACATATTTTCACTCACTTACTAAATTAGGAGATTACTCCTTTTCTACATGCTTTTTTCAGATACTCCTCTTTATATTGGCAATGCTTGAGATGTATTATTTTGAGGCTTTAAATTATTTCTATTTGATTTGCATTCATAGGATAGTCAAGTTCATCAAACAAGAATACTTAGGTTTGCATCCTTAATTTCTTAATCGTTCATGCTTGACTTATCATAGTTATCATCAGTGTTGTCATTATAGTAGTTATCATCATCAAAAGCAGATGTTTTGTTGGAAAATAAGGTTCCACATTCTCCCCCCTTTTTGATGATGACAACATATCTCTCATGTGAGGTGGTAAAATAAATAATATAGATATATTTGGAGTGATTAAACCCACATTGAGTTACATAGAAAATATACCATCTCCTTGATAGTATAATTCTACAACTTTCTCAACAAATGTTAGTGAAGTCTTCAGAGTTGATGATTTTTTTTGTGTATGTGAGATTTACGTAGAACATTTTCACTAAATTAGGGTACCTTGAACGTGTGAAAAACAAAAGAAATGGGGGGGGGGGGGTTGAATTGGGTTTTAAACTTTGAAAACTTTTTCTTGAAAACAATACCCTTTGAAGTTTGCTTTACTTTTGATAATAAGATAGAAAAAATCGAAAAGAAGATATGTGTCATACCCCAAAATTTGCCCTCCTACTTCTCAAGACATCCCATACATTCATGCTCAAGGATTCCTCAAGGGTTGATCAGACAAACCCTATCCTAGACAATCAACCCAAACTAGGGTTTGGCAATTCTCAGATCCAGATGGACTTCCAACATCTCCAATGTTCATCATGCCTCCTCATATGCTTCAAAGATTCTCCATGTCAAGTTTCAAGCCTCACAGGTCAAATTTCCTCAGACAATTGCTTAGATGGTTGAAAATCAGTTGTATTGGACAAAAAGTCAACTGTGGTCAACATACAGTCAAACTTCCTGAATTTTTGTCAACATTCTCATTTTGAATTCACATTCATCATTTTATCAAGGGTTGATCATGATTCATCAAGAAAACTCAAGATTTGCTCAAAGTCAAACTTTCCAAATTAGGGTTTTCAATGAACTTTGAGCATAACTTCTTCTACATAAAAATTTTCCACCACCTCTCATTTGGAAGGAAATTCAATTATCTACAACTTCATGTCTCACAAGAATGTTCAAAAAATGCTTCATTTGGAAGGTATGGATCAAAACATTACAGGTCCTTTTCAAAGTAAACAAAAAGTCAACTTTTTGTTTTGAAGATTTATTGAGCATGGAAACTCCAATTGAGATGAAACCAAAGAGGTTGGTTAGAGGACACTTAGAGCTTTCTAGAAAGTCCAAGAACACTCAAAAATGTGCAAAATTGAGCAAAATAGACCTTGCACAAGTTGGGTCTTTTTAAAGAAGTGCACAAAGAGAGATACTTGTTAAAATCCAAAATTTTTCAAATGGGCCTAGTTTTTCTTCATTCAAACTTGTTCCTTAGACAATTTGGAACACCAAGCCCAATGCCATGAATTTTAGCTTTATTTTTCTATTTAATTTGGATTTTATTCATTTAAATACAAATTAAATTAAAAAATAAGGTATAAAATCAAAATTAAATGCAAGATTGATTTTTCTCTCATGCTTGAGGTCCAAGTAACTCACACAAGCTGGCAAATTTCGAAATTTGCATAGATTTGGCAAGAATTTGATTGAAATTTGATCAAAAAAGGAAGATTTGATTTCATGCAAAATCAAATATTTTTTACATTCATTGATCATTATTTGCTCTTGAATTCAGACCTAAATCCATCCACTATAAATGTACAATGCATATCACATGAACAAGAACAGAAAAATTGCCTCAAGAACCCTATTCCAAACTCAAAAAAAATGTGCACTACAAGTCACTAGCAGCCTTGGTTCTAGCTTGTTTCAATCGATTTTGAGCATTCCATCACATTCCTTGGTGTCTTTAGAATCGATCCAGACCTTTACATCATTCAAAAACATCAAGAATCAAGCAATCCGGTTTTGGTTTGTTCTTATTTTTTTCAAAATCGAATTCTGTTTATCATGCATTTTTAACATGTTTTGATGTTTGATTTGTGTTTAGTTTGAAGTTTGCAAGCTACCTGGACAATCGAATTGCATTTTCATGGCCTGAATCGAAATATGCCATGTTTAGGGTTTTCTGGTTCAAATTAGGGACTCTCTAAATAGGATAAATTGAAAACGATACCACCATCGTGTTCGAATGAAATTTCTAATCGAACCATGGCTTTAGATTTCATTTATATTGCTTGTGCTGGATTTTTGATGTTTGCAGGGGCCTTAGCGTCGAGTTTGGCCGACGCAAACTTCCCAGAAATTCAAACGAAGAAGATGATGTTCTTCGCGCGTGAATTTGAATTCCCAGGTGGCAAGTTTGTATAAAAACACTTCGTTTCGTTTACTAAACCCAAAAGACACGTTGGCGTAGTGGTTAAGGGGTGGGGATGGGAAGATGCTCTCAATGGTCACAGGTTCGAACCTGGTCAGGACCATATTATTTTTCTCCTTTACAAAACTAACTCTATTTTTCATATTTTCTATTTTTTCTTTAATATTTTCCATCCAATTTATTTTATCTTTAATATTTTTTCTCATGCATTTAAAAAACACCAAAAATATTTATTTTTTGCATAATCATCAGAAAAATGTTTATTTAATTTTTAGCATTAAAATTATTATTTTTGCATGCATATTTAATTTAATTTCTAATTAATCATTTAAATGACTTTTAATTGTTTTTAAATTATCAAATCAATTCCAAAAATTACCAAAAAATTATCTTATCATATTTATGTTATTATTAACACAAAAACTTTTCTCATTCAAAAATACTTATTTTTACTAACATTTTCCTCTTATGCAATTTTCTTCTGTTTTCCGATTTTGCATCTGTTCACAGGTTATACCGTTTCAGACGATTTTTATTGCTTTTCTTTTCAATTATGTAATTGCCTATGGGATGTAATAGTTTAATTAGGACTTTTATTTTCCGCACTTTCAATTATGTATCTGTCCCAAAGCCATGTAATAGCGTAGGACATTTACTTTCCGCACTTACATTTCCGCAATTTACTTTCCGCTCCCTATAAACTGCTAGTAATTAGGCGTGTATGACAAGATAAAATTGGACATAGATCACTCATAACTCCAAGATAAAATATCTGAATCAACACACTCTTTTTCACACACGCACCCCTTAGGGTAATTCTCTCTCGTTGCCTTTACGAATACAAATGGTAAAGTCCCTCGAACGTAGAGGTATTCTAGCACCGTTGCCTTCAAAACAAATCATCATAGTCCCTTCGATACAAAGATCATAGACCCATGATGTCGCCTACGAATACATGATCTTGACCCTCGATTGTCGCCTACGAAAAATAATGATAGTCCCTTCGAATGTGCTAGGATACTTCCTACAAGTTGCCTTCTATGACCGTCCGATGTCCCTTCGAATGTCCCGCTTACATCCAACGAATAGGGTTACCTACCAACTAATGGTATGGATAACACTATTCTAAAGGAACGTAAAATAACACGAAAATGACCAATTCTGAGTAGGTAATAAGACTTTTAGTTGCTTGCTCTATCAAAATACTTTTTACACCTCACACTTTTGTCAAAATTCAAACTCTTTTCAAAAATGAAACATTTCCGAACACTTTGTATACATTCCTAAATGAATCATTACAAAGTCAAAGCGAAATGCCTTTTTCAAAACATTTTTGTCAAACACACAGAAAGCACTTTTTAAAATGATCTAAGAGCAACTAAGAGCCCGTAGATAACTACGGATGGAAAGGGGTGCTAATACCTTCCCTTTTCATAACCTTCTCCCTTACTCAGAATCTAACGAAGGTCTTTTTCTGTACTTTTTACCTTCCCTTAATTGGATAAAAGAAAAGTCGGTGGCGACTCTTGCTATCCGCACATTTGCGATACAAAAATCTCAAAGTCAGTTCACCGTATTACAATATGAACACAAGATTTTCATACTAGTTCACTTGATAACCTTAAGCTACTCTAATCCATCCTTCAAGGTGATTTCTCCTCTCTCCAACTAGGGCTTAATCCAATTATCAAACAGATTATTACACTTGCACACACAAACTATGTGTGACTAACACCTACAACACCAACTGTGTGTGACTAACTATCAACCTCTAAGACGCACTAGTCCTAGACTTCTAAAGAATTATGTTTCTACACAGGTCTCTTAAGGATCTATCAAACAACCATTTAAATACAATTTTGTTTACAAGTAAAATGCTTCTACACAATCTGAATATGTAAACAAATTTTTAGCACAATGACTTGAGTAAATTTACAGTTTTTTACAAAGAATATATGAGCGTTAACGCGTAGTGAATTAGCCTTTTTTTCTTTAAGTATTCAAGCCTTTAGATAGAGCCATGCATGAGATATGGCCCTTGAAGGATACATCTGGAATTATCCATTTTGCAGCGGCTTGAGAGAACGTGGGGGACAAGACCGAATACAGCTTCCGTCCTTTCACGATAGTGGAATGAAACGTTTTTTATGTACCACATTAATGTTATCTTCTAACCTTCTGTAGTTTAGAGGCTTATGCGAGTATGAGTGAGAAGAGAGAACATAACTTTTGGTTTATCAAAACTTCAAGTCTTCAGAATCATCAGAGCTTCGTCTTCAGAGTCCTCAGCACTTGGTCTTGAAAACTTTGTATCGAATCTAAGGTCAAAAGAGCTTCAAATCTTCAAAGTCAGCAGAGCTACATCTTCATAGCCTTTAACACTTGGTCTTCAGGACCCTTTTTCTTCTGAAACTTGAGTCTTCAGCATTTGGACTACGTTCACTCAGAAATTTTGTCTTGAGATCTTCAGACTGGTTTCCTTAGACATACATATCAGAGTCACTGAGCTTCTGTAGCTTAGAAGCAGATCTTTTTCTCTTCTAATGTCTTGTCCACATCATTCATTAGAAGCAGAACCTGTTTGTTAATTTTCAAAACACAACAAACATTAAAGTATCAAAATTATTCACACAAACATACTCTTTGTTATCATAAAAACTCAGAGAAATAATTGTAGAACCATAGCTTGTTCTAATAATCTCCCCCTTTTTGATGAAGACAAAACCATGTATTCTAATGAAATAATTTTATATGCAATCATAAGAAAGTGGAAATAAGAAAGGTAAGGAATACTTAACCTTTTTATTGAGACTCCCCCTGAATCATAGACTTGGTAAAGATAAAAACTTTTGACTAAGGACCATTTGAGTAGAAACTCCCCATGGTTCCAACAGATCAGATAGAAGGATCTTGAGAGTCTTGATTCTTGATACACATCTTTCTACTTGAGATCTTGAACTTATAATGTCACTCAGACAAATTCCAGATTCTACAATTAGATATTTGACTTAGAACTAACTCTTTTAGAGTCTAGTCTTAGGATTCAGATAGATTACTTTCTTCAGCTTTCTTAAAAAAAAAATACTGAAATAGAGAAGCAAACACAATTCTACCAAGAAACAACAGTTTATATTGGTTAGAATGTAAGCAACATTTTTTAGAGAATTTGATCATTTAGAATCAAAATTATTTCTTCAACTACTCCTCCTTTTTGTCATAATCAAAAATTTTTATTTTTAAAAATGTGAAAAACATAAATACAACGCGAAGAGAATAAAATAAAAGACTTTTAATATCCGTTGCAAAAGAGACAGAGTACATAAAAGAATTTAGACTAAGTCAAACTTCAAATACATCAAATCTCTCATCAAATAATACATTTTCTCCATACAACAGATCCCTACGAATAATTTCAGTTACATTAGCTAACTCAAACAATTCAGATAGTACACGTCCATAAGGAATGAATGATTTTTGATATTTTATGGAGCTAAGAATGGATAACTTTAGATGGTTGCAGATGATTGCAGATAGATGAACAAGAATGTTCTTGCTAAGGCAATAGAGAAGACACATATCCCTTGGAAAAATAATATCAATATTTTCTCCTCTTGGATGTATATTTGTGAGCAAATACTGAAACCAAATATTTTCAAAAGATTGCAGTTAGTATGAAGTCTTGGGTTCAAAACAGAAGAAGGTGTTTGGAATATTTGGGAAAATATCAACATTCATGCAAGAGTTGGGAAGAGGAGGATAACTGATAACTTGTTCCATAGAGAGACGAGTGATAACAACGGGAAACATGAAGGCATGAGAATGAATGTAATCTCCATTAGAACTAACAGATGCATGAATCCAAAATAGTTTCACAAGATTAGGGTATATGGTACCTTGAAGCATAACTAAATACCCAGACCAACTTTGATTTTCTATGAAGGAATTAATACGACCATCATCTGTCACACAGTTAATTCGTTTCTCATTGGTCACTTCAAGAAGAGATACATAACCGTTAAAGGTTCTAGTATCCACGAGAAGAGATTCTATGATAACTGGAAGGTGAAATAATGAAGAGATGATGTGCAATAAGATTAAGATAAATAGAGTGAGAGAATTATAAATATTCACTAGTGGACAACATAAAGATTTAGAAAATATTATAGCAGGTAATCGTCACTTAAGTAGAATATGAATGTATAGGTCACAGACACTAGCTAGGGTAAAACAAAATAGGTTTTAAAAGGGAAAAATAGGGAGGAGCAGTAAATAAAAGCAGTAATGATATAGTCAATGTCCAAGAAGGATTAATTCTCAATATGTATGCTAAGTCGAAATAATGATTAAGGTATAACAAAAGTTGCACACGTTATTCATTACTTCTGATTAGGTGACACGTTTTGATATGCTCAGACTTTTGGACAACCAATGGTTTCCATCTGATCAAAGACATTTCTGACCAAAGCCTCTTTTGATGACTGAGATTTTAAGGAATATAATAACCTATTGTTTAACTAAGAATCTAATTTCTCATACTCTAACTAACACATTTATTCTGATGAATTCTTACTCTAGACAAAGTTCCATTTTCAGATTTTTCAAGATAAACATAAATCTATCTTCAGACAAGGGTTTTGTAGATATCAGGCCATTGATGGTCTGTATCTATGAATTTTAGACATAAAATTCCCTTCTAAATATAGTCTCTAATGAAATGATGTTTAATTTCAAGGTGTTTTGCTCTAGAGTGTAAAATTGGAATTTTACTTAAACATATAGTAGCAGTGTTATCACAGAAAATAAGAATGTTACCTTCGTATATCAGATAATCTTCCAATTGATTTTTCATCCAGAGCATTTGATTACTACATAGAGATGTTGATATATACTTTGCTTCTGCTGTTGAAAGGGCAATTGTATATTTCCTCTTACTTGACCAGGAGATTAGATTGTTGCCTAAAAATTGACAGTTTCTGGACGTGCTTTTCCTTTTTAATCTATCTCCAGCATAATCTGCATTATAGAAGCTAGAAGGAGTGTACTATGATGTTTTCTCACACATCAAGCTAAGATTAGTGGTTCCTTACAGATATATCAGAATTCTCTTAGCAACAGTTAAATGAGATTCTCTAGGATCTTATTGGAATCTAACACAAAGATGAACACTAAATAGAATGTCAGTCTAGAAGCAGTTAGATATAGTAGGGAGCATATTATAACACGATAAAGCTGCTAACAAAACTTTCCACTTACCTCTTTGTTGCACCCGAAAATTTGGCCTCTGGCTTTTATATCTTATATTAGGCTTATGTTTCAGTATAGCGCATTCATGTGCATTCATGCATTGGTGGGATCAAGGTATCAAGTCATTCTCATTTCTTCTACAAGCAATAAAGATGATTTTTTTTCCAGTCAATACAAGGAGGATGAGATATCCTCATTTCTATGTTCTTCAAGTTACATGCTTACTTTTCTCTAAAATCTACCAAGGCATGGAACCATGGTTTTGTTTCTCTATATTTCTCAAAGGATCAGGGGTTTTCACTTGTTTTTCTTCAACTAAGGGTGTTAAGGAATTAGGGTTCTATAACTGTTAGACTATTCAGTCAAGAGTTATTCAATATGTCCCTTCATCAATTTGAGGTTGCAAAGGTGGTAGAGTTTACATTTCATCATGTTTGAGTTGGCTAATTTCAATAGGATGTTCATTGCGCTCAAAGTTATTGATAATATTGTTTGCTTGGTGTACAAGTTTGGGGTGGATTATATGCAAATTGATTTAGGATTTACTTGAAGATTCAAATTGGTTGGATTTTACTAATGGAAATTTGAAGTGAATTCGAGTTCTAAGACAATCATAGTTTCATTTATGATTCATGGTTCACTATATATTGCAAAATCAAGAAGAGTGCTTGAAATGTTAGAATGCATATTGGAAGAGGTTTTGTCCATTGATGTTTTCAAGTCATGATAAGTTGAAGTGTTACAAAAAAGCAATTACAACTTAAGCCCAAAGCAAAAGTTCACACAAAGCCTATTTTTGTCAGAATTCAGAAAATGGACACAAAAACACAAGTTCTTAGCAGCATTATAAAAACCAAAGGCACAATTTTCAAGAAAAATTCGGAGACTGTTCACACAAACACAGGAACGGAAGCAACAAACCCTAACCATATTTTCATCATCTTCCCAAATACACAAAACCTTTAGAGATTATCGAACAAAAAAATGAAAGTGTTCGCAAGTTCATAGATCGAAACCACAAAGCATATCAAACAGACGAAAACCCTAAAGTTTTTCTCATCATTTTCCAACAGACAAACCCTTCAAAAAAGATTCAAGAAAGATAAAGAGACACGGATATCACGAGTTCAGAAGAAGAAAAGTCAGAGTTGGAAAGATCTCACCAAGACAAACTCGGAGGCGACACCTTTATCATCCGTCATCTCCGATCATTCACCATCATCTCTGATCGATTATCACATCCATGCAACCTTAAGCACCGAATATCGCTATTATGTGAAGCTAGGGATTCCAAAAAAAAACCCTTTCGGATCTATAGAAAATGTGGCGGATTCTGCAAAAATAAGTTACAGATTAGTGTTCAGAAAGACGAAACGAAGCGATTGATGCAAAAAAAATCAAAGATCGGAGCAAGCCATCTTCGTCGCCGCCGCGGCCACCGTTGTAAGGCGATTTCCGGTGCGGCACTTTCTTTTCTTTTTTAATTTAATTTTTCTTTTTTTTTCCTGATGAAAAACACATTTATGTTTTGTTTATAAGTATAAATATGGTTTAATGTTAAGAAGCTTTGTTAATGTGTGGCTTAATACGGCGGTGACACTTGTCACCTCCTGTTTGGTGAGTTTATATTCTTATGCAGATATCCCGTGCAAGCTACCATGCATCCTAGTACCATTAGTCATTAGATCTTCATCATCTAATCATATTCCAATATCAACGTTAGAGATGTGCCAGTCCACTATGCTCCTTCAAGACCTGCCCACACCAGATCACACAACTTCCAAATTTGGGCTTCTTCATAGGTCCAGTGAATTCCTATTCATACACCCATGTTTGCAGATTTCAGGCCCATTTTCTTTGTTTTATTTACATCTTATATATTATTTTGTAAACACATTCATTTTATTAAATAGAATTGTAAAATATACTTTGTTTTAAATGGTAATTATATTGAAAAGTAATATTTAATACAATTAATTATTTTGCTAATTAGTTTTATTAAATAAGTTGATTCAATTTAATTAATTATTTAATTAATTTCAATTTGTTTATATTTTTCTATTAAGACTTTAAATCGTATCGTCAATCCTACATATCCCATTGTAAATTTGTTTTCTCCATTATCTTATGGATCAAAATAGTTTTGAATTTCATTTCTTTGTAGCTTAGAATTTTATTCTTTCGTATGCTTTTATCGTCCTTTAATTCTTTCCACGATACTCATTTCGTTGATATTATTTCCATGGATTTGCGATCGATCGTTGATACAACCTGAATGCTTGATTATTGAGTGATCGAGTTAAGACCAAAGGGGATACTCTTCATCAATAAAGTTCAAGGAGGCTTCATGTAAAGTTTTCTTATTTTATGTGTGCAGTGAAGAGGCAACACACCTTCTCTGTAAGGTATCATCGCCACTCTCTTTACTTCTTTCCCGCACCGCTTGCATACATGTTTCATCATGCTTCATCTTTCACATATGATGTTTCGTCATCCATTTTTGCTTATATGATGTTTTATCATCCATTTTTGCTTATATGATGTTTTATCATCCATTTTTGCTTATATGATATTTTATCATCCATTTTTGCTTATACGATGTTTTATTATCTATTTCTGCTTATATGATGTTACGCCATCCATCTTGATGTATTGTCACCCACATATACTTTACCTTACTTATACGGTGTATCACAATCAACTGTCTGATTTACCTGATGTCTTATGGTGAGCCCTTAAGGCATATGATCCATTTCTTTCATTAGAGTTCTACTCATGAATTGTTTATCCTTTTGTCAATTTTGTTTGATGATTGCTTGTGATCAAGGTTTAGGAGGTAGCTTTTGTGCACCATCTTTAATGCCTCGTGTGAAGCTATTCTATTTATAACCTATCATGGTTCTGATATTTTGTGATTGGCCTGGTATTATACAATGCTCCTATGATACTTATTTGACATTTCATTGTCCACCCATCATGGTGACAAGTTAGGAGTCACATCTTTTAGTTTTCACCTAATTGTATGTGTATGATTGTTTGAGGACTTTTATGTCCACTTATTTTAAATGTGTGAATCTGGATCTCATGCCTCTCTTACATCTTGTTTCTCATGCTTCTTGGAACCCTAGGGTGGAACTTCATTTTCATCTCTATTTGGTTTCATTAGTGAAGCTAGATTATCCACTTTGTTGGTGTTTTTGAGCTTAATTCTTTAATGTTTTATTCATTTTCTTTTGTGCTTTGTCTCTTTAAGTTTAATTGCTGTTGTCTATAGTACATAACATTTGAGAACCTTAATTTTGATCTTTCATGATCACTTTTTCTTTTATGCATTAGAGACTACACTTTCACATTATCATGACACTTTAGCATGTTAGATTGATAGCAGTGCTTGGAGTTCTCGTAAGATCATGATAGATGCTTGTAGCAGGGAAATGCGACTGCCCTAGGATCTACAAGTATCAACTTTTATATTCAAACTTTATTTATATCATTCATCATTGATTTAGACAAGTGTGTTCCATCTCTTGTGATGTCGACTATCAATTAGTTGACTTGTTTTGTGTATTGAAGTTTTGTATTCTACATCTGTTGCTCATGAACCTAATCTTGAGTTATCTTATTACACAATTAACACATGTCTCAATTATCTATTTAAGATCATTTTGTTTGAACTTTATCAAATGTTTCGAACTTGACTAGCTTTGGTGAATGATCATTCTCTTATGTTGGAGACACCCTTAAGTATGATTTATTTATATGTTAAGCTACTTACTTTGGATGTCCCATGGTTCTCTAATCTTGCATCTTGCTCATCTTTGGTTTTATTTGTTCTATTTACCTCTTAGGGTTAGAGTTAGGGTAGAATTTTGACTTTTTTTCCCTCTTTTGTTGACTTGTAATTAAGTTGTTGATGTTTATTTATTGATTATAATTTGTATGAGTATTATCTCTATGTTTTAATCACTTACCTCACTCATATTTGACACTTAACACAAGTATGCTCGAGCACACACATGTAAACACTTTTGCACACACTTTTATGAATCGATTTTGTTCTCGTTAAGTGATTTGTTCGTGAATCTTTATCGTGCATGTTGGTATGATTTTATTGATGTATTTATGTGTTTTCTACTTTATTTTAGGCATATTAACATTGCATGGTTCCTTTCCTTTCATCTATGCCTTTTCTTGACTTCTTTTGACTTGTAAATGCTTTCTAGGTCGAAGTTTCCACTAGTTTTCGTACTAGTTTCGTGATTGCATCCAAGTGACATTTTCTTTGTGATTTGATTATTATTTATTTTATGTGATGTTGATACTGTAATCACATCATCTTTACACTCTCTTTGCATGTTATGTATGTCACACACTTGTATTCACGTCATCACACACAATTGTCGCATGTTTACGCACTCTTGTAAAAGTTTGCTCGTAAAATTTTTGTGGTGTGGTTTGGATGATGTAAATAAGATGTTAACATGTTAATATCTCACACAATTTTCTTTCAATATGCTTTTAGAACTAGTTTTGGTCTAGTTTATGTACTAACTTTGCATGTATGTATTCATAGTGATGTTTGATGTTTGTTAATGGTTTGTATAAACCTTGTATATATATATATATATATATATATATATATATATATATATATATATATATATGTTTCTACTGACCTCACTTCATATGACACCTTGCATGATTGCTCACTCACTTCTTTCAACTTCATTTTCTTCCCCATTTTCTTTGTGATTAACTATTGTGCTATTCTTTGTGATGTGTTGCCATCATCCATTATATTCTTGATGTATCGTCATCTTTAGTTTAGTGTTTTATAAATCTACCTTGTTATTTCTAACCCATATATTGAGTGTCCAAGGGATTTCTATCTGACGTTAATCTGATGCGTGAAGCTTCATCCGATGTCTTGAAGTGCACCTGAGGCGATTTCTCGCACCATACGATGAAGTTCTTTATTTTTATTTAGTTATTGGTTTATTTTCGATTGGGCTGTATTATTTAGACTTTTTATTTGGACTTTTGATTTGATACATCCCCATTCATAAAATTGTATCCCTATTCTTATATGGTTCGTAATAGATTAAGATTTTATTTCCTTGTGTGTTTCAATTATTGCTCACTTACACGATTGTCATTCAATAAGAACACATAGCCTCCTCTTAGGATCTTCATCAATGAACAGGTATACATACACAGTGCACACTTGCACACATTCCATAGTTTGGTCCTGAGATTTTCTACAGTGACAACTATTCGATTAATTGTTCCAATTGGTCGTTTAGAATACTAGTGCCACGCTAGTCCCACTTTTTAGGAGAATACATATGGCCACCTTGTATGGGCTCGCTTGATTTCCATCTCTTGACCTTTTGGTTCTTATACCAAGTTCCTTTAAAGGGTTTCATAGTTGAGTTTGGGCATGGCCATTCTCACAAGGTTGATCAAAGTTTCAACTTTAGTTAATCATAACCCGAATTGATCACCTTGGTCCACATACCAAGTGCTCCATGAAAAAGGGTCTTATGGTTGGGGGTAGGAGCACCTACTTTCACAAGGTTAATCAAGTATTTCCCTTGGTTAATCATAACCCGATTAAATCCTCCATCCATACACCAAGCATTCCAAGTATTCTTTTTACGATACTAATCATTTTGTTGATATTGTTGCCATGAGTTCGTGATCGTTTGTTGGCGCAACTTAGGCACACTTGGATGGTTGATGACGTTTTCAATAGAGTTTTCTTATGTCATGCGCATTGAAGAGGAAACAAACTTTATCTGTTAGGTATCATTGTCACCTTATTTATACATGATGTTTCACCATCATTCACATGCATGTTTTATCATTCTATACATGATATTTTTCCATCCATGTCTGTATCTTGATGTTTTGTCATCCATGCATGTTTTATCTTTCTTATTTGATGTTTTTCCATCCATGCCTGATGTTTCGTCATCCATGCATATTTTATCTTTCTTACATGATGTTTCGCCATCCATGCCTAATGTTTCGTCATCCATGTATATTTTATCCTTCTTACATGATGTTTTGCCATCCATGTTAGATGGTTCGTCATCCATACATGTATTATCATTCATTACTTAATGTTTTGCCATTTGTACTTGTTCTCTCTTGTTTAAGTGTGATTGCTTGCTTCTTTATCTATTTTACGAGATTGCCATGCTCCCCATAGGATCTTTAGTTCACTCTTTTCCAGGTTTGAACTAAATAGACCTTAGGTTTTCTATCCATGCATGATAACATTAAGTAGATAATAAGTAATCCCCCTTGTTCATACTTATAAACTTAGGAATAACTTTGTATGATAATAATTAAGATTAGAAATAAGTTAGTTTCACCAAGCTATTTTACCTTTATCCTTTTTGCATCCATAAAATTAAAATCTTGTTTTGTCAAGTGCATTAAAATACCTTAATAATATGAAACTTTTCCAAAGTAAAAGATACAAACCAATTAGTCTTAGGATGTTTCGTCGTCCCGTTTGCTGCTGATGTTTTATCATCCTGTTCGTTGCTAATGTTTCGTCATCTCGTCTATTGCTGATGTTTTGTTATCCCGTTTGTTGTTGATGTTCCGTCGTTCCGTTTATAGATGATGTTTCGTCATCATAGAGGTGTTTCGTCATTGTTGTTTGTTGTCTCGTCTTCTAAATTAAAAAACATAAACCAACCAAAATAAGTGAGCCGAACTACGACGCTCTAACTTTCCCATTGCATGAGGGAATACGTCGGCATCTTGTCGTGGGGCTTGATTGAGCAAACTTTGTAAATATTTTCTTCTTTTCCTCGTGTTTTCTTTCTTTTTTTCATTTCTTTCTTTTCTTTATTTTTCATTTCTTCTTGCATACATTATACCTCATATACAAATATAGTTAGACCTTTGCACCTATTAGATATAAAGTAAAAGCGGATACCATAGACTACTACGGGCGCGTGGGGTGCTTATCCCTTCCCCTCGCGTAACATACTTCTTTACTCGATCTCTCGGTCGCAAGAACGTGATTCCTCTGTTTTAGGTTTACTCGATATTTACCTTTCCCTCTCAGCGGGATAAAAAACGTTTGATGGCGACTTCATTGATATATAGTTATATTCTTTGATTTTTTGGCCGGTTGCTTTGTGACACCCCAAATAATTCAATTATTAAATAATTAGAATTTTAATTATTAATTTAATTAGAAGTTTAATTATTGGAATTTTTGAATTAAAGGATTTAATTAATTAATTAAAGGAAAGAAAAGTTAGTGGTGTGAGGAGTAATTAGAGGGTGTGAGGAGTAAAATACTCTACTCTTACTAATTACTATTTTATTTATTTTATTGGAATAATAAAAAGAATATTAAAAGGAAAAGAAGGAAAAAGAGAGTTATTTGGGAAAATTCATCATACGTGAGATTGGAGAAGAGAAGAGAAAGAGGGAAAAAGCCAAACGCTGAGAATTCGAAGAATCATCGTGAGGTAAGGGGTGATTTCATTCAATTATTATGCCTTATGGGTTTTAGAATCCAATTGAATGATTAGTGTATTAGGAATCCTGGAATTGATAATTTAGGTTTATGGAATTAACCCCAAAATGCGTCGAATTGTATGAATTGGAACCGTAGTAATGCTATGGATTATTTGGAATTAATAGATTCATGTTAAGTGGCATAATATTGATGTATTTTGGATGAATTTGAGTGTTTTGATGCATCGGTTCGTAATTGAATGGAGAAAATTGAGTTTGGAACAAGTTGCTGTCAAAAACTGGAATTTTTGGTACTGCAGGTCGCAGGAACCGGTTTCCATGTGGGAGGAACCGGGTTCCTGGTATAAAAACCAGGGGAACAGAATTCTGGGCTTCTGGGAACCGGTTACTCCTGGGGAGGAACCGGGTTCCCAGTTCAAAATTTACAAAGAAAACAAGTTTTTTGGTGGGAACCGGTTCCTAGTATGGAGGAACCGGGTTCCCCATACAAAATTCCAGGGGGCGTGTTTTTGAGAAATGTGGGAACCGGGTTCTCCCTGGGAGGAACCGGTTACCACTGTGTTGAACTTCAAAATATTTAAAACTTTAAAAATTCATATTTTCCAAACCGTAACTCCGATTCGAGTGCCGTTTTCGGCAGTATTTCTTAAATTAAAAATAATATCTTATAAGATAAGAAAAATATTACTTTACGGAATCTATTTTAAAAAGAGTCGAATCTCCGATTTTTGAGAACTTTGGTAGTTTAGGGACGGTGGAGAATTGGTCGTAAATTGTTCTGATTTAGTGAATGAGAACTAATACTTATATGTTGTGTCTGCTATCCATTATGATTGAGTTGTTATCTTGTGACATATTGGTGTTGGCATTGTGTGGAATTATATTGTGATCATATTCCGTTGATTAGACGTTGCATGCTTTTATTGTGCATGCATAAACATTCTGGTGATGGTTCATTCTCATTGTGTGGAATTGAACTTGCAGAGCCAATAACCGTACCCAATGGATAGTGGTGGTGAGGCTAGATTCTTGACTCAGTGGTGTATGGGTGAATCATTGATTGATGCAGTTTTCCGAGGTGTAACGGAACAGGGTGTGGACTTGGTTCACGTTTGGTACAACATGCATAGAGTCTGCATTGTATATGGAATTGTAACATGTTAGGATGGTTTCCAGTGTTATAACTTTCATTGATTGTTATACTTGCATAATGATTTGCGTGAAATGCATTTGTGAACTGGATTATGATTACGTTAATGATAGTGAACTAATACATTGAATTGTTCTATTGTGTTTAAAGAACGTATAATGCATTCTATATTGAATAGAGATCTCACCCTTACTTTAATGATTTTAGATTAAAGTTAGCAACTCAGGAGTTGGTGAGGATGGCTTATAGAGCTGTGTCGTATTTAATCCGCGTGTGTCAGTGTCATGCTCTGATATTTGTAACACTGGGGGAAACGTTGGATGAGGAGTTTTATTTTATACTCCATTGTTTTAATTCATGTTGGGAATACTTATGAATTGAAGTTATTCCGATTTTGTGATATTTTCCGCTGTGTAGAACATGATGTTGATTTTGAATATTCTATTTTAATAATTCCTTCAGTTAAGCATGATTATTGTTTGCAGTCGAGGCTTTTGTATTAAAATTTTAATTGTGACATCCCTGTTTTCCATGTTACTCTGATTTAATTTAATATATTCGCGGGTTATTTAGAAAGGGTGTTACATGCTTCACTCTTCTTTCTCAAGAATGCATGTTGAATGAATTTGAGTCTTTGCTATTGTGCAATCCACCATGTTGAATTTATTTAAAAGTTCTTTAAACGTTCTCCCATCAGACTCATTTCAAACTCAACCTACATTAACTTAGAAAATTCCTCACAAAGAGAGGGATTAGCATAACCAAAAATAACATCACCAACATATATTTGCACTATGTGTATATCATTTTTTATCGATTTACATAAGATAGTTGCGCCAACCTTGCCTCTAGTAAATTTATTTTCTAAGAGAAACTTGCTCTATTTGTCATACCAAGCTCTGGGAGCTCGTTTCGGACCATAGAGAGATTTCTTAAGTTTAAAAAAAAAAATCTGATTTCTTAGAGTTTTCAAAACCAGGAGCCTGCTTGACATAAACTTCTTCTGAAATATATCCATTCAAAAATGAACTCTTAGTATCCATCTGATAAAGGATTATGTTATGATTAACAAAAAAGGAAATTAATAAACAAATGGCTTACAACCTCACCTTTTTCGTTAAGCTTGTTATGAACACCCATCTGGTTCCAATAACATGTACACCTTTAGGTTTTTGAAGAAGATCCCAAACGTTGTTCTTTGAAAATTGAATGAGTTCTTCTTCCATAACCAGAATCCAATCTCTTTCTAGAAGAGCCTCTTCAATTGATGTTGGCTCAACCAAGGACATCAAACCCATGAGTGTTTCTTCTGAAGGTTTGAAGGTTGATCTGGTTCTCACAGGAGCATCCTTGATTCCTAGAATCAATTCTTCTAGGTGTGAATTCATTATTCTGCTTTTATTCTAAACATGAACAAAAGTAACAATATCTGAAGTAGGGCTTCTAAATTTCTTTCTTCTTCTACCTTTTCTTCTGGTTCTGAATAATTGATCTCCATATCTGCAAACTTTTCCACTAGCTTTGACTTTTCAGAGTCAAGCTTATAATCAAATCTAACATGAATTTATTCTTCCACAATTCGTGATTTTGTGTTGTATAGTTTGTAGCCTTTTGAGTGTTCAGAATATCCTAACAACAGACACTTCTGTAAGTTCCTTATTTTTGAGGATTGACATCAATTTTGTAAAACAAATAAGTACAACAATAATGTAATGTAAAATAGGATATTTAGCTTGTTGTAATCCTATTGGAATGGATAAACATGTTTTATTGAGTAAAATCAACAACTGGAACAACATGTCAAATGAGATGTCGAGACATCAGACATCATACACCACACTACTAAACTATTAAGTTTGTTACAGTTATGTTTTAAATTATGCAGAATATTTTGGGAATATTATGCATCATATGTGGCGTGTTTGTGAAGGAATATGTGGAGGTCTAGAAGATTCAATCAAAAGATGAAGAGAGGAATCATACTGAAGACCTTGATTATAGCAGAAGTTTTCTGCTTGTTTGTTTTTCTGCAGAAGTTTGTTACTGAAGTTTGTTACAGCTATAAGTTGTCGTTTGAAGGCCCAAATCCAGTTGGGTAATAGGTTATAAATAAGGAAGTTGTAACCTAGTTTTAGGAAGCTAGCCAAATATAGAAAGATGTAATCATTAGGGTTAGCCATGTAAGTGAACCACCCAGATTGTGGGATGGTCACTGATTTGTACCTCGAAGCCCGTAGGCAAGAGGATTGTTATAATTACTCAGAAGCTGTGAAGCAATGAGTTGATTTGTGTTCTTGGAGGAAACTGTGAAGTAACTCCAAGTATTTTTGTCAAAGAATTTTTGATTGTTTGTGTGTTTGGAGTGTTCTTCAAACTGGTTGTTTTTGTTGCAGGGGTTTCAACAGTTAGGTATCACTAGTGAGTGAGCAGCGATTCTCTTATCTTAGATGGCTTTCTAAGATAAAGTTTTCATTGGGTAATGATTAGGTAAACCGGAGGTCATTTATCTGCAAACCAGAGGTTATTTACATAAAATAATACTACTGATAGTGGAGTCTTCTTATTGGCTTGGTAGCCCCCAAATGTAGGTTAGTTGAACTGAACTGGGTTAACAATTTTGTTGTTGCACTACTGTATAATTCTGCCTTGTCTGTTTGTATAAATGTCAGACCGGATGTCTTGACATCCTTATAGGACATCTGGGTATGCTGCACCAAAAATTTCAATTGGTATCAGGGAAGGAATCCTATCTGTTTCTAGATGAGATCCTAGGGAGGATACTTTCTGGTTGTGTACAAGGTATAAGGTTTTAATATTGTTTGAAAAAGATGGTTCATATTGTATGGTCCCTTGAAGTGGAGGATGAACCTATTTGTGAAAGACTAGTGTGCATTGAAGACCAACCTGACCAGAACTGTTGTACCTTCCCGATGAAAGAATATAATGAAGCTAGTACAAAGAGAGTTTAAATTCAATGACTTCATATGAAGTGAAGAACTTGGATTAAATTGCTTAGCTTATATTTAGAACAGAGAAAAAAATTGTCAAAACCTTCATACAGGAGTAAAGATATTGACAAGGTAACTCTTGTGCTTTTGTGTTTACTTCTGGTCATGGTATTGGTTTCGTCTAGTCTATTGCTTGGTGAGAAGCAAGTGTCATGTAGGGTTGATTAATTTTCAATCCCTAGCTGTCATGCTTACATTTGAATTATGAAGTAAGCATTGTGTGTAAATTCTGTTAAAGTATTACTGTATTCCGCTGGATAACTTTTGGTGTAACCCCTAAAATTACAAGAAGGCTTATAGGTTTATCATTCCTTTCAACAAAATATATGGCAAATATTTTTAACTATATTAAAAGTGTCAAAGATACTTGAGATTATCCTCAAGTCCACTCATAAAGACATTTATTAATTGAGTTAATGAGAATCAATTGATCAATGACCCTCATGCATATCTGCATATTGTTTTGAACACCTTGAAGATTATCAAGGATAATATGTTCCAAGAATATGGAACTGATGTACTATGGGATGTTAGAACATTACTTCAGCAGGTATGCAACTGCCAGTTGAAGAACATATGTTTTGGGTGCTAAACAAATGTAGTGTAAGTTCATATGTTTGGAACCTACTCCTGATCTAGAAGAGGAGACGTCTGCTTTATATTTGTTGATCAGGACACGATCAACAAGTTATCTACTCCAGAAGTCAGTTTATTTATGACCAAAACTTATGGGAGTATAGAAGTTAAGATCAATGTACTTAAAGGACTCATAAAGGTATCTTCTACAGTCCCTTTGTGAACACATGATGAGCTTGTATCTGGAAGGTCCTTATGATCAAAGGAACCAAAAGTGTGGAATTTTGTTCATGACCATAGAACGGGTTCTGTTTGGAGCTAAATATTGTGATCCAACCACAATGATTAATGGTCCTGTGTGTTGACTTCCCTAAATGTTGTCTTGGAAGGGTATTGTCTTGAAGAACCAAGGGAGACATAATTCCTTGAGAAGTCTGTATATTGTTTTGTGTCATGCCTAAGTAAGTCTGTTCTATAAACCTAATAGAGGGAATCACCTCAATAGGTACAGACAATGGCATCCATCATCTCAGAGTCAGAATAAAAGTCCAAAGAAAAGCTAATTGAGATGTGGCTTATGTTATCCCCTGGTTATGTTGATTGTAAAGTTGGTGTTAGTTGTGCTTCCTATGTTCCCCCCTCCCCACAAGTGTTGTGTATGAGTTATTATGGATGTTACCCCCCAGAACCATAATAGATGATGTTGTATAAGATGTTGTAACATCATATAAGTGTCTTCAATCATGAGAGCATGTATTTTTGGCTGGAAGTAAGTGTAAGTGTGAAGAAGTAATCAATCAGGATAATCTAGAGTGAGTAGATAATTCTAACTGACTAACTTACAAGTACTTTGACGGGATACTAAGTACTTATTAGTATGAAGCATGATCTGCTAAATTCATATACTCTATCGGGAGATGAGTGTTTGTCTGATATATTCATGGTATATTATGAACTGAATGTCAATATTAAGTTTATTTTAATCTTCACAAGTTTAGGATGTGTGGCAACATTATCTGGTGATTGTATGAAAAGTTGATTTAATGTTAAGAGATGCATACAGATGTTGACAAATATCTTGATGGGAGTTGGATGTTGGTGTGATAGATGTGTGGAAATCTGAATCAAGAGTAATGAAGTATGTAATGTAAGGAAAAGAATGTCCTACATAGAAATGTAACATCACAACTGTTGAAGACACCAGATATTGAGAAAAAGGTAGATAAGGTCCAGACTTATCTTTTGAAGACGTATCTTTGGTCATACGCATGGTTGATAATGTCATTTCTTCTACTACATGTAATAGAGTGTGGCAATCTGTACCTTGTGTAGCAAGTAAACTAAATATTCCAAATTTGGAAACTGTGGAAAATTCCAAATAAAGAATTCTTCTAGTAGTGTGAGGACCAAAAAAAATATGTTCTTATTTTGTGTAACTCAAGGGGAGTAACAATATTATGGAAAGATTCATCTTGGAAGCTAAAAGGAGAAGTGTTGATATTAAGGGGGAACAACTGTCTATATGTGTTAATTGTTTGTGCTTTCAAATTCTACTGGCACTGTGTCTAAGGGAGAAATTGATACTTATGCTTCTATGTTCTAACTGATGTTTAAGCATCCCTGATTTTACTTTGTGCTGCTCTGATATGGCTGGCAAGCTACAACTAAAGGGAGTAATTAATCTGTAGCTAGTGAGAATGAACACTTATATTGTTTTGAGTAGAATGTCCAGGAGATAATTCTGAAATTGAATTTTGGAAGAAGCAGTTTTATTGTAAACTCAGAACCAAGGCATATGGGTTCTGTGCAGATGTCCCAAAAGATGTTGAAACATCACATTTAGTATTGTGAATCCCTTGTTGGTGACAAGTCCTATCTATTATGGAGAGATTTTAAAGAAGTAGTATGCTCATCCAATGCATGACTACTAATATGATCTAGTCTTCACTATGTATCAACAACCATAAGTGAAGTGCATACACAAAAGAAGTAATTATCTTCCAGATTTGAAAAGTAAATTCTTCTTTTAATATAGTCTGAATGCACTAAAACCTATTTAAATTAATTCAGATTCTAGGAGCATGACTTATTCACAATTTAAAAGGTCATGACAATGTGAGTAAGTAGTTTCCTTACAAGTTATTGTGGCTTAGATATCATAAAGCCAGGATATTATACAGTCCAAATCAAATGCCATGATATCTCATAAGATGCAATCCTGATTGGTTAACGAAGAGGCAAAAATCACATGCAACTGCACCATGTACAAAGGTTAAATGACCTATGCCTGCATTGGAACTAACCCCATCAAACAGAAATAGACAAGGCAGTCAGAGTTTGTTTGGACGGTACATTAATTGTTGAGGAAACTTTTCAAACAAATTTTTCATCACCTTGACCAAGGACAACTTCGGTGGTTCTACAAATAAAGGACTCCTTAAGTTCTATCTTCAAAGTGAAAAACTTCAACATCATGAGGTTCATTCGAGTCTGGGCATCATGTGCTTGGATATGGTTCTATGAAGGCTCCCATTGCCAAATTTTTACTAAAAAGAGGGATAGATAATGTATTTGTGTCCATGTCAATGTTTCACAAATGTTGAAACAAGAGAGAGTGGAATTATATCTAAGACACATCGCTTAAACAATCAGGTTCCATCCTAAAAGGATATTATTTGTGACTTGTGATCTGATTTTTGTTCCTCTGTTGTACCTAAAAATTTACCCTCTTCATTTTAACCTTTTGGCTTATAGTTCCATTGTCATAAAAATACATGCATATCATTGGTATCAGGTTTATAAGGTTAAGAGTATTTCAGTTTGCGAAAGAAACAGTGTGTTTCGGCTATTTCAGACTATTTTGAACCAGAAATTGACATATTTTGGTTCGTATGCTTGATGAATGATCCTCTGGTTGGAAGGTCATCTCGGGTTTTTTCTATGGATGTTGGGACAATTTCAATATGTTCTTCAATTCATATGTTCATATGGAGATCCTTTTCGTCAAGGAAGGACTGTGATAGTTCATTTCTTATTAAAGTGGAATTTGGCTTTCTAGTGTGTTTAGGACGCTCCGGGATTCATAACTCTCAGCTCGTTAGGTATTTTCGGATGATTTTCGACTGGCGAGTCCCTCTCAATATTACCTTCAAATTTCATTTTAAGGACGGGGGCTAATTGTGGGAAGAATGTCTTCAGAAAAATTAATCTATCAAGAGGAGTAAACCGAGTTTTATGGCTGAACCGTGTTTATGGTACACTAAAAAATTCATAATTCCTGGATGGAATATCGAATCTGAGAAGGGATGATGTCTAAAATTCCATCTCGACATCCTCTCCAACTTTCATGTTTGGGCCGACAGCTAATTCCTTACGGATCAATACCAAAATTTTATTCTTTGAAAGGATATTTGAGCCGAACCGAGCATTTTTTCATCTGATGCACAATGTTCAAAAAATCATATCTCGCTCTATTTTTATCGAAATATGATGGGACTGGTGTCAAAAGTTCACAAATTCTGTTGGCTTCAATCTTCGTGAATATCCCGAGTTCGAATTTGTCTCAGAAGATCCCCGTTCGAAGCGTTTTCCTTAGGTGGCGCAATTAAAACTATGCATGTGTCAGATGCCCGTAAAGTGAGCTGAAACTTCAAAAATTCATGTCTACTCAACCGTTCGTCCGATTGAGTCGAAATTTTCTCTTTTGCAACCAATATTTCATTCCGGACTTTTTTTCGTGTTGTGACCGATTTCAAATTCAGCACGGTTCTTGAGGTTTGGGGATGTACACGAAATTTTATCACTTAAAGGCGATCTGGGGCTAATCTTGGATCCAAGGCACCCCAAAGCCCAAAAATTAAACCATAAATAAAAGTTCACTCTCATAATTCAAGGAGGGAGAATCATTTATTAAATTTCACATTCAAATCACACTTTTGCTCTCAATTTTCTCTCAATTTATAAAGCATAAAAATCAAAGAAATTGAACTTTCTCTCTTCCTCTCCAAGCAAACCGAGCCACCACCGGATTACCACTCCTCCGGCCTAGCTCCGGCCTATCATCACCGGCCTCCTTGCACAGGTCCTCCTCTCACCAGCCCGAGCTCCTTTCGGCGACCACCCCTCCCATTCGGCCTTCCATGCACGCGACCGGCCACCGTCCAAAATTCTCCCGAGCACCGAGCACCTCCTTGTCGGACCAAGCTTCCTCTCCGGCCAGTCAAGGAAGACCGCTCTCCTGCGTGCGCTACAGCCCCTTCTGGTATCCCTTATGGAATTCTTCTCCTCCTCCCTTCCTTGCTTTCGGCCAAGGCTCTTCCTCCAAGCGAGATTCTGATAGGTTTTCTTCTTCAATTCCTCATCAATCTTCTTCTATTCAACTTCAAAGCTTCGATTTCAAGTTAGTGCTTATTTGCATAAGTGCCTATTTTAAGTGATTTTTGCAAATTTCTTATTCTTGAAATTGAATTGAGGAATTGCTTGTACATACATTGTTTTATTGATATCTTGATTAATTGGTTGGAAATTGTTTGATTAAGACTTGATTCTTGAACTTGATTGTGTCGAGGTGTAGAATTTTTGAACATTAAGCATTCATGAAGTGATTACTTTGTACATAGAGCACTTGTTTTAGTGTTTGGATTGTAAATAACATGTTCATGCATTTATTAACACTTGTATTGAAAAATTGAATCAATTTCACATGCTATGGCTTGATTTTGTGAACTCGAAAGTGTGCCAAGGTGAAGTTTTATGCACATATTTAGGAGTTAAATTGCATATTCTTGATTGTTTGAATTGATGCATTAAAACATGATTAATTCTTGACTTTTGAGTGATTTTAATTCATATTCAAGGTTATGTCGAGGTGTGGCATTGGCTGATAATTTGATTGCTTGCATGTGTTTACATGTTCATGTGAATTTCATTCATAAAGCATTTAGTACACAGATAAATATGCATTGTTATGCATTTGTTTTGATTCAAATTTTTCTGATTTTTGCATATCATGTATAAATCCAATCATGTAGAATTCTTTGCATCATGTAATGGATTTAATATCCAATTCTCTACTTCATTTCAAACACAAAACAAGTGAGAATTGGAAATTAAATTGGTTCATGGATTTCACTCTTTTCATGCATTTTCATGCATTTTTGTAAACTAGAACTCATTTTTCCTCGAAGGTTCAAGGTATCAATACTTGTCCTAGACATTTAGGCATGTTTTAAAACCGATTTTCATGGTTTCGAAACCAAATTCCATGCACATCACGCTTGAAACATAGTTTCTTCCCCGTTCCTTTAAGGTCCGGAAAATGTCATTTCCACTCTGAATTAATTAAAATCGATCATATTTTTGAATTCGTTGGCAAATTTTCAAGCAACCATGCGGTTTTTAATTAATTCCAATAAGTTGACATTTTCTCTTTGATTTCGAATAAGTGCTTTTCTAAATCGATTTTTGAGATTTTATTTCACTTCTTGTATGCTTATACTAGTATATCATCTTGTGAATAATCAATTTTGAGCTTTGTGTTTCCGATAAGCACTTTTCTTGTTATTTCTAACACATTGTTAATTGTGCAAGGTACTTTGAGTTTATTCTTTGATTGATTTTGATATGTACGACACATATCTCGATCTTGCACACATTTGTGTGCATTCTTTGTCTACATTGCTTGGTTTTCACCTTCTTACAGGTTCATTCGATTGATTTGGATATGTACTACACATATCCCAATCTTGCACACATGTGTGTGCATTCTTTGTCTTCATTGCTTGGTTTTCACCTTCTTACAAGTTTATACGATTGATTTGGATATGCACTACACATATCTCGATCTTGCACACATGTGTGTGCATTCTTTGTCTGCATTGCTTGGTTTCCACCTTTTTGTAGGTTTATTTGTTTTAGATGTGTACGACACACATTCTAATGTTGCCTACGATAGGCAAACCTTTATCTGCATGGCCTGGTTTTCACCTTCTTGTAGGTTTATTTGTTTCAGATGTGTACGACACACATTTTGATATCGCATATAATATGCGCCTCTTTGTCTATATTATTTGGATTGTTATCCCTTGTAGATTTCACGTCGCTATTCAGATGTGTATGAAACACATTCCGATTATGCTTATTGATGCTTCTATGCAATGCTCACTGGATTTCTTTATTGCTTGTCAGCAGTTCACGAAGTTTTTCGTAGTATTTTTGCTTTCTTTAACTTTTACGGATTGTTATCCGTTTGGTATTCTCTTACCCTTTTTACAACTTTCTTTTACCGCTTTTCTAGAGAACTTGAGAAGTAGGGTTTTTACCGTTTTCCTTTCCATGAGAAGTACGAATAGAGATGTATGATGGGGCTTCCGCTGTTGGAGCATGTCAGGAACCCCTCTGGTTTATTTAAATACCCGTTAAGGGCGATTCTGTAAATTGTGTGCTAATTATGTTTGGTTTGGTTAAAATCCTCTCGTGCAAGGAGGTAATTTGCAGTAAGTGTTTACTTTTATGCTGGCATAGAGTCATGAGCAGTTAGGAAACCTGATACGGAACCACCAATAAAGTCTTAATAATGGTGATGATTTTGATGATGATGATGATGAAAGGCACGCGGAAAAGGGTTAGCAACTAACCCCCGCCCAATTCAGTCCGTGTCAGCTCAGCTCACGCGAATAGTGAAGCTTCCTTTATCGAGTCATATTATACAGTGGCAAGGGTTCCCTATTCTGATCCTCCATGCTTTGTCATGTGGTTCACGTTGACACGCTGATACTCGCACTCATATGCTCTTCACACTTGGTAATTCATATCAAGGCGTGAATCCCTTTCTCCTATGAGGAAACTCCTGGTTGACATGGTATGTCTCGCCGTGGCTATGGTTTTCCTTCGAAAAAAGGCTCCTGGTTAACTCGGGTGATTCGCTACCTTTGAGGCTATGGGACTTTTTTCATCTGTACCCGTGCATGCGTGTATCATTTCTTTGTGCATTGAATTGTTTGTGTGTTTCTGCCAAAGCACTTGCTTGCCTCCTCCCTTTGTATCCCTTGGTTGGTCAACCAAGGTGGATATTAGGACAGTTTCCCCTAGGACCATTCGGCTAGGGTAGCTTTCGAGCTTAGACATTAGGATTTTCATCCTTTGGATGTCAACATAGGTAAAGATTTTCCCTTTTCATCCTTGACTTAGGGCCACTTTGTATGATAACATTAGGGATAGAGCTAGGTAGTTCCCCATAGGTGTTTTTCTTCCCCTTTTTGTATAATAAAACTAAAACATTTTCTTTATCAAATTTCAAAACATGTTAATAAACTCAAACCCTTTCGATAAGGTAAAAACAACTCACCTCACTTCAAATCATTTTGTCTTCAGACCATTTTCTATGAAGACCTTTTCAATAAGGGTGTTCCATTTTAAATCCAAGCGAATTGCTAAGTGTGTGAGCGGCCGAGCGTAAGACTTACGATAAGTTTTAACGCCAAGCATGAATTACAATCCTCATCGCAAGGACGAGAAATGGAATTTCTAATAAAAAACATTGCATCCCATAAAATTTTTTGAAGAGAACTACGTAGTGCTTTGATCCCTAATTGTACGAATGGGATACGTAGGCACAAAGGTTCGCAACCGCGGCGAACACAACTAAAAACCTTTCGTTCTGTACATCATAATTCTGCATTCATTCATTTTACCTTAGTCATAGGTTGTAAATAGATACCCACACCCAATAGATAGAAAGTAGAAGTGAATATCGTAGAGTACTACGGGCGCGTTGGGTGCAAATATCTTCCCCTTGCGTAACTGACTCCCTTACCCGATCTCTTGGTCGTAAGACTATGATTACTCCCTCTCAGGTTTACTCGATGTTCTCCTTTCCTCTCGTGGGATAAAAAACGTTCGATGGCGACTTCATTGATATTCTATCCGATAATTTCAACCAGTAGAAGTTTCAGCTGGCGACTTTACTAGGGATGTCCAGACCTCTTGCTGGTCCATCTAGGAGACGATCCTAGCTTTTATTTTCTTGTTTATTGGGTGTTTATTTTACCAGCTTTATCGCATCATCCTTTGTATGCTTTGTATTGCATCATATAAGACATTTTATCGCTTCCATATATTGTATCTACTGCTGTGCTGGATCTGTTTCTGGATTGGGTGGGAGTTACATGAGGTAAAAGGCCCCGTACCCAGGCTATGAGTGAAATATAGGAACACATAGGACTAGAGTGGAACATGACGGCTAAGGATGTAGGTCTAGTAGTGCGGTCATGTCGTCCATGCTTAGGGGAGGTTCAAACAGGGTTCTATCATTTTCACGTAGGTGTTACGATGGTAGTATTCTTGGGCGAACCTGATCCTGAAGTTACCTTTGCCTTACCCGAGCCTTAGTTTCACCCGTGAGTGGGGAGGGAACATATTTTTCACAGGTACCATTGGTGACTTGATATTGTTGGTGACTTGATACTGATGGTGACTTGGTATTTTTTGTTGGTGACCATGTTCATATGGTGACTATTTATTCAGATGGTGACTATTTATTCTAATGGTTATTACATTGTTCCGTTGGTGACGTTCCATTTTGTTCGTGACCATGTGGTTCTTTGATACTTGGTTTCATGACACTTGGTTCTCTGGTATTTTCTATGGCATCTCGAATTGGTGTCGAACCTTTGAGTCTAATATCTTCATCCTGTTTAGGGATTATATAGAAGTTGTCTAGAGGATTGTACATATGTCATCCGATTGTGCAAATGTTACCCGTTGTTACGCAGAACTTTGGAACCCATTATCAATGCACTTGCATCATAGCATGTTTATTTTTCAAAAGAAATGTCAGAAAAAATACATGTGTATATATCTAACCTGCATATGCATTCATTCATGCATCCATAACATGTACTAAAGGCTGAGGAAATCTCTTATCTAGATCTAGTATTTTCTGTTAAAAATTGCAAATCTTGACTTCTCACCACTCCGTGATTAGATGGAGCAACTTTGTGGGGATTACTTGAAAAATCAGTCAAGGCTGTTTATTATGGACATGCAAGATGCAAACCTTGATTTGTGGTTACAGACTCTTGGAAAATCATCGGTTGAAGACTCAGTTTTGTTTGGTTATGAGTATTTTGAAGACAGTGCCAAAAAGAGAAAGTGATCTGATATATGTTGCTTGTGACAAATGTGGTTACTTCTCCCCATCCTGTGGGATCTCCTTCAAGACATGAAGTAATTGGTGGATCTCTTCCACAAGGTTGGGTTCGTGAGTTTGCTAGTCCTCAGCTAGTTCCTAACCTCCAAGTGAATCCGTAGGGAAACGATCGCCAACAGATATGGCAGAAGCCCGGGAAGCGTGTGGATTTATTTCCAATTCCTTATGCCCGATTACTTTCTCTCCTGTTGGAAGTTCAGTGATTAAGCTTTGTGCTTTAGGTCCTCCACCAATAAACCTATTCTTGATTTTAGTTCAAATTTTATATGTGTCTCTTATTCTAGGGAACTTGGTTGTGGTATTGAAGATTGTAAGAGGTTGAGGTTCAAAGTCTAGCATCTGTCTAACGTCTTATCCAAAAGTCTAATTCATGTTTAGAATAATTCTTCAAGACTATTCTCTCCCCAACTTAATATATCTTCCGTGAAGTAGAAGATGTTTGGTAATTCAGTATGCAAGTTCGCTTGGTAAAGCATTCATCCCATCTTTTGAGAGGATCATCTATGAATATCATTCAGGGGTACTTTTGTCCCGTTGTGAGAACTTGAAAGGCGTCGAAGGCCAGGATCCAGGACTCGCTCAATATAGGGGAATTTGTGGTTAATCCAAATGTGGTGGACCTACGGGTCAATCTCATTCCATATCCAACCGCAAGTCTGATTATCCATTCTCAAAGAGTATCTCCCAAATCTTATGCACGACCAGTATGTCCAGAAGATCATTTCCAACAATTGTTGCCTATTCCAGGTCTTGATAATCAGATGATTAATCAAGATGAGTATCACCCTTATGATAAGTCATACCATCAGGAGCCAAGTGAATCATAAAAAGAGTTTGGTGCAACGCATATAACTTTAAACCCGTTGTTCCCTCCCTTGATCAAGCTTCAATCAAAGGAAACCACGCGGATGGATCATGCCATCTCTCTTCATTATGAGGGATTTGATTTCGATGTTAGTGTGATTACCACACAGGGGTACCTGGCCATTTAGTTGAAAATAGTGTGTCATCCTGAGATAAAATTCAAGGCTTGATCAATTCAGAGATTGTTATGTTCACAGCAGATCTAAAGGAAAATCTATGCCTCAATGGTGTCCATACTACAAAGTGCATCGTCAAAAGCAACAAGTCCATACGAAGACTAGTCACCTCAATGTGGAAATTTCAAAGTTCATTTGCATTCTCATTTGCAATATTTCTTGTTTGTTATGTACTTATTTGTATGAAAAACATTTTCATCTTCTGAATGTTAATCGTAATCCATTGAATATGCTTTGTCTTGAATCAGTCCATTCGTATTCACTCTTATTTGTTTTACTATGTTTTTGATATTCAACTCTTGTTAATAAATGAAAACCTCTGGAGGGAGGATGATGAGTAATTTACCAAAATCTCAATTGGTATGCTTTCGAGTAAAAAACCTTGCAGATGATGTATAGGCACTGTTTCAAATTCCCAAACACCGGAGATATAAGGGAGATATACCCTTGTTAGCCCCTTTGAGCTTTGAAGTAGGAGTTTCTTTTAAGTTCAGAAGAAACCCTCATTTTAACCCGGGGAAGGGTAGTGTTCAGTTAATCTGATCGAGCGTTCTAAACACATCAAGAGTGCGCATCAAATGATACAACAATGGTTATTCTCCGAAAGGTTGAGAGACCTCAATGGTCACGCTCCATCTACCAACATTGTGCATCAAAAGAAGACGATACCCCAATGGGTGTTCCTCATCCACGAAGGCTAATTGTGTGAGGAAAGTCTCCGGAAAAATTAATCTTTCAAGCGAAGTAAACTGAGTTTTATGGTTGAACTGTGTTTATTGTACACTAGAAAATTCATAACTCCTGGCTGGAATATCGAAATTGAGCGGGGCTGGTGTCTAAAATTACATCTTGACGTCCTATCCATCTTCCATGTTCGGTATGAGAGCTAATTCCTTATGGATCAATACCAGAATTTTATTCTTTGAAGGGATATTTGAACCAAACCGAGCATTATTTCATCTAATGCACAACGTTCAAAAAATCATATCTCGCCTGATATTTATCAAAACACGATGGTAATGGTGTCAAAACTTCACAAATTCCGTTGGCTTCAATCTTTGTGAACATCCCGAGTTCGGAATTTGCTCAAAAGATCCTCGTTCGAAGCGTTTTCCTCAGGTGGCACAATTAAACTTCTGCATGTGTCAGATGCCCGAAAAGTGAGCTGAAAAATCAAAAAATTCAAACCTTCTCAACCGTTTGTCCAATTGAGTCGAAAGTTTGTCTCACGCGACCAATTTTTCATTCCGGACTTTTTTAGTGTTGTGACCGATTTCAAATTCGGCATGGTTCTCGAGGTTTGGGGATGTACACGAAGTTTTACCGGATAAAGGCGATTTGGCCGTAATCTTGATCCAAGGCACTCCAAAGCCCAAAAATTACACCTATAAATAAAAATTCACTCTCACAATTCAAGGAGGGAGAATCATTTGTTAAATTTCACATTCAAATCACACTTTTGCTCTCAATTTTCTCTCAATTTATAAAGCACAAAAATCAAAGAAATTGAACTTTCTCTCTTCCTCTCCAAGCAAACTAAGCCACCACTCCTCCGGCCTAGCTTCGGCCTATCATCACCGACCTTCTTGCATCAGTCATCCTCTCACCGGTCTGAGATCCTTCTGACGATCGCCCCTCTTATTGGACCTTCAACGCACGCAACCGGCCACCGTCCGGAATTCTCCCTCACGCCGAGAACCTCCTCGCCGGACCGAGCTTCCTCTCCGGCCAGTCAAGGAAGACCGCTCTTCTCCGCGCGCTACAGCCCCGACCGGTCTCCCTTTCAGCGTTCTTCTCCTCCTCTCTTCCTTGCTTTTGGCCAAGGCACTTTCTCCAAGCGAGAGTCCGATCGATTTCCTTCTTCAATTCCTCATCAATCTTCTTCAATTCAACTTCAAAGCTTCGATTTTAAGTTAGTGCTTACTTTCATAAGTGCATTTTTTAAGTGATTTTTGAAAATTTCTTATTCTTGAAATTGAATTGAGGAATTGCTTGTACATACATTGTTTAATTGATATCTTGAGTAATTGCTTGGAAATTGTTTGATTAAGACTTGATTCTTGAACTCGATTGTGTCGAGGTGTAGAATTTTTGAACATTAAGCATTCATGAAGTTATTTCTTTGTACATAGAAAACTTGTGTTACTATTTAAATTGTAAATAAAATTTTCATGCATTGATTAACACTTGTATTGAATAATTGAATCAATTTCACATGTTATGGCTTGATTATGTGAACTCGAAAGTGTGTCGAGGTAAAGTTATTGTACCCCAAAATTTACTCTCTTCATTTCAGTATTTCTGGCTTATAGTTTCATAATCATAAACATACGTGCGTTCATAGCATTGATCATATGGCTACCAGGTTCAGGGTATCTCAAATTGCGGAAGAAACTGTGCGTTTCGGCCATCTCAGATTATTTCGAGCCAAAAGTTGATATTTTTCGGTTCGTATGGTTGCCGCAAGATTTTCTGGTTAGAAGGTCATTTTGGTTTGGTTCTACAGGCATTAGAATCATATCGATATGTTTTCCATTTTATATGTTCAGATCGGTGGTCGTTTCGTCGAGAAAAAAAATTCATTTGTTCATTTCTTAATAAAGCAAATTTTGAGTTTTAAGTGCGTTTCATGTGCTCCGGAAGGCATAACTCTCATCTCGTCAGGTATTTTCTGATGATTTTTGACACGCAAGTCCCTCTCACTATTATCTATGACTTTTGTTCACAAGTCGGAAGCAAATTTAGTGAACAAAGTCCCTAAGAAAATTGATCTTTCAAGTGGAATAAACTGAATTTTAGTGTTGAATCGTGTTCTCGGTACGCTAAAAAGGTCATAACTCCTAGATGGGAAATTGAAACTGAGCGGGGCTAGTGTCTAAAATTCCATATCAAAGTCCTCTATGGCTTTCGTTCATAAGGCCAGAGCTGATTGCTTACCAATCAATACCTGAATTTTATTCTTTGGGGTTGATTTTGAGACGAACCGAGCATTTTTCATCTGATACGCGATGTTCGAAAAATCATATCTCGCTCGATTTTTATCGAAATGAGGTGGGACCCGTGTCAGATTTTAATTAGAAGACCCTCGTTCGAGGCAATTTCTCTGAAGAGTGAAATAAAATTTTTACACGTGTCATATGCTCGAAAAGTGTGCTAAAACTTCAAAAATTCATATCGCCTGGAACGTTCGTCCGATTAAGTTGAATTTTAACTCATGCAAGCAATTTCCCGTTCCGGGCATTTTTTGTTTAGAGTTCGAGTTCAAATTTTGCACGGATTTGGCTGTTTTGGATTGTGGACGAAAATAATTCGGATAATGGCGATTTGGGCATAACTATGGATCCAAGGCACTCCAAAGCCCAATTTTCCCACCTATAAATATATTTTGCCTCTCACAAATTGGAGGAGGAAATTCATTTGCTAAATTTTACTCTCAAATTCTCACTATGCAATGGTTAACTTCCCCAAGAAGTCATTTTCCCTACGAAGTCGTGTCCCCAAGGAAGTTGTATTCCCTAGGAACCCATGTTCCTCAGGAAATCTATTACTGAATTGCCCTAGTGATCGCCCAATCAATGGTGGTATTCTTGCTCCGACAATATACTTCAAATTCCCCTAGTGAAGTTTGCAAATTTTAAGCCTGTTCATGACGTAACCCGTGGTTACTAGTTACTTATCATTTTATTTTTTGGAAACATGCATCATCACATTGCATTACTCCATAGAAAATTCATACATTGCATGGAACTATAAGCCAAGAACAATAATATGTGTCCCCAATGATACTCGTGTAATCCTTTGATAGTTCTGGTGTATTGAAAATCCCAAATCGGATGAATTCTTTGATATGTCTAAATCCCTGTGAAGTCTAGTTGTTACTAGTTTTTATTTCCTTGTTTTGTTACCAGTTCTTTCTTGGCGCAACTGTTTTTTTTAGGTCAGGTTGTCACCTATACCTATGGAGAACAAGTATCACACTTGTTTCTCTTCTCAGAATACGGTGTTCTGTGTATTCTGAGTGAAGTCTAGTTGTCACTAGTCTTTATTTCCTTGTTGTGTTCCAAGTTCTTCCCTGGTGCAATATATTTAGGTCAGGTTGTCACCTGTGCCTATTGAAAGCAAGCCCAACAATTATTTTCTCCCTCAGAATACGACATTTATTCTAAAAAAATTCAGTTGTCACTGGTATTTCCCGGTGAAGTTGGAGTTAGATCGCAACCACCAATTCCTTGTGTGTTTGAGTATCGCACGTGTTCCTTCGCTCAGTATGTGGTGTTCTATGCATTCTGAAAAGGTCTAGTTGTCACTATTCCTTATTACCTTCCTAGTGGCACAAGAATTGAGTCGCTAACGATTCTTGTTAGGTTCGAGTACGACACTCGTTCCTATTCTCATGGTGCAACAACGTTCTAGCACTATGTGTGGAGTCTAATTGTCATTAGTCTTCATTTTTTTGTTGTGTTTCCAGTTCTTCCCTGGCACATCTGGTTGGTTTAGGTCGCAGCTAAATCCGCCTAAGGGGCAAGTACGACACTTGTTTCCTTTATCAGAGTACATCGTTCCGAGTTTTTAAAGCCTAGTTGTCACTAGTCTTTATTCTGTTGTTATATCCTAGTTCTTCCCTAGTGTAACATGGTCGAATTGGGTCGAAGCCAATTCTTCTTAGGTCGGGATGTCACCCGTACCTATTGAGAAAAAGTACGACACTTGTTTCTCTTTTCAAATATACGGTGTTCTTAGTATTCTTTAAAGGCTAGTCGTTACTATTTCTTATCCTCTTCTCCATTGAAGTTCAGTGGAGTCGAAAATCTTTTTGCATCTTTTGGTTTGACACCAGAAGTGCATATGCATCCGAGTTCTGTTTGTATTCAATCACCTTTTACCTTGTCGCTTGGAAGGCTAGATCCAACCTCGCTCCAGGTTAAAAGATGATTAAATAGGGGCAACTATTGTACCCCAAAATTTACCCTCTTCATTTTAACCTTTTGGCTTATAGTTCCATTATCATAAACATACATGCATATCATTGGTCTCAGGGTTACGAGGTTTGGAGTATTTCAGCTTGCGAAGGAGACGACGTGTCTCGGCTATTTTAGACTATTTTGAACCAAAAATTGACATTTTTCAATTCGTATGCTTGATGCATGATCCTTTGGACGGAAGGTCATCTCAGGTTGGTTCTGCGGACATTGGGACCATTTTAATATGTTCTCCAATTCATATGTTCAGATGAAGAGCCATTTCGTCAAGGAAGGACTCTGATAGTTCATTTCTTATTAAAGTGGAATTTGGGTTTCTTGTGTGTTTCGGACGCTCTGGGATTCATGACTCTCAGCTCGTTTGGTATTTTCGGATGATTTTCGACTGTAGAATCCCTCTAAATATTATCTCAAACTTTCTTTTTCAGGTCAGAGGCTAATTGTGTGAAGAAAGTCTCCGGAAAATTAATCTTTCACACGGAGTAAACTGAGTTTTATGGTTGAACCTTGTTTATGGTACACTAGAAAATTCATAACTCCTGCCTAGAATATTGAAACTGAGCGTGGACGGTGTCTAAAATTACCTCTCGACGTCCTCTCCAACTTTTATGTTCGGTCTGAGAGCTAATTCCTTACGGGTCAATACTAGAATTTTATTCTTTGAAGTGATATTTCAGCCGAACCGAGCATTATTTCATCTGATGCACAACGTTCAAAAAATCATATCTCTGTTAGAAGGTGCGACAAGTGATCGAGATGGGGGGGGTGAATAGAACACCTCCTTATTATCACGGATTTAAAAATATTTTTCAAAGTCAATGCTAAAATTGCGGAAAGCGACACACAGTCCTGAGTTGACTTCCATCTATTCTGAACCGACTACAAGAAAACCGGACATGCGATAGCTTGCTGAATTTTAATTGAGATGATAAAGATGAATTAACACAAAACCTATGTTGAATTAATGCACTTATCACTATAACAATCTTTCCAATGAAATGAAATTAAGCTAGCACTTTTGTCAAACAATTGGAGGATGCTTGTTCAATGATCGATGGCAATGAAGTTTAAACAAATATTTTCTTCCAGCCTTGTATCAATGAACAGAAAGATTACACACCAATTGAATCAAAAAACGTATTGTAAAAGTAAAGAGATAGAGAGAAAGAATACGATACGTTGAGCGATTTGGTAAGGAAGTTCCCCACGTTCGTCCTCGCGTGTGGGGACGTCTCCCTCTCAATATCCAAATTGGAATTGAGAACTTCTATATCAATATGTTGAAAAATATTTACAAGGTTTCAATACAAAAACAAATCTTGCAGATCTTCTTCGTCTTGTATCAACCTTCTCTTGATTTGAGCCGATCAAGAACACACCTGCAAAATTCAAAGACAATTCACCACTTCCACGACCTGTTTGCGAAATCACCCCGATCTCCAAACCCTACGCTATGGCTAAATCTGCTCTGTGCAATCGTGACTAACAAACCCACAAGACACCTCCGTTCTTGCTGGACAAACCTTCTGGTTTTTCCTCGAAACCCCCTTCGAATCTTCAACTCATCTAGATCACCGATCATACCACTGAACGTTATCTCTTTGATCCCTTGATACAACGAAAAATGATGATTATGTGTCAATGTTTTTGAACCAAGATGATTGAGAAGATGATGAAGATGAAGTCTCTTTCAGGTTTCTATGCTCAGAAATTTTGATGCACACAAACTGCTTTTGTAACCATGTGCATATTAATGAAAACTGCCAGAACTATCTTATATATAGAAACAACAAATGTTAGTTAAAAAGAAAACTTATGAGTCGACACATAACTTGTATGAGTCAATACAAAATACGTATGATTCCACCTGAGAGAGTTTGTATCGACACATATTACATTAAGCATTAATTTCATAGAGTAAACATATGTATGAGTCTATGCAAATGTTGTATGTGTCAACACAAACAACTTATGTATTGATACAAAAGGTTTTGTATCAATGCATATTGAATTAAGATGACTTCCAGAATATTGAAATGGATATGAGTCGATACAAGCAATTATGTATCAATACATACTGTTTGTAAAAATGATTTCTAGAAGACTAAATGCAGTATGAGTCAATACATAACGCATATGTATCAATGCATACTATTTGTCAAAATGAATTCTAGGAAACTAAACACAGTATGCGTCGATGCAAGCAGATATGTATCAATACATACTATTTGTCAAAATGAATTTCAGTAAACTAAAAACAGTATGCGTCAGAACTTCTGTTGTATTCAGATCAGAATCTTCTTCTGTATTGATTCACAATATTTATCCGAACTTCTGTTAGGTTCACAAATTTTGTTACGTTACAAGTTAGAACTTCTTTTAGGTTCTTAACTTCTGTTACGTTACGAGTCAGAACTTCTGTTACGTGTCAGAACTTCTGTGAGGTTCATAATATCAGAATTTCTGACATAGATCCATTCCAATAGAACTTCTGTAAACCTTTAAGTATCAGAACTTCTGTCATAGATCATTCCATCATAACTTCTATAAGACCCACGTATCAGAACTTCTGACATATATTCATTCCATCACAACTTCTGGAAAACTCACGTATTAGAACTTCTGACATCATTCCATCAGAGCTTCTGTAAAACTACGTATCAGAACTTCTGACAAAAAATCATTCCAACAGAACTTCTGGAAAACTCACGTATTAGAACTTCTGATATCATTCCATCAGAGCTTCTGTAAAACTATGTATCAGAACTTCTGACAAAAATTCATTCCAACATAACTTGTGTAAAACTTTTCTTCTTCTGACATGTTGACACAAGAGGCATCAAAATCTATGTAAAACTTTTCTTCTTCTGACGTGTTGACAAAAGAGGTTAATACATAACTAACACATTGACCACTTTTACACATACATGTACATTTATTCAATTAAACAATCAACCATATATATTTGACAATCAAGCATATTTGACTCGGATTGTACATGATTAGTATAGTTTTATTGTCTTTTTCTTGTTTTATGTTTTCTTTTTCTTTCATTTGCAGATGCCCAACTAATTGAAAGCCTTCCTGTGCGAAACGAGGCAAAACGGCCAAGAATTCAAGATTTTCAGTTGTTTCGTGAACATGGCGTTCAACATGGTGGCCGCCATAGGAAGCGCCATGATCTGTCATGGTTTCAACCGGGAGTCAATTACCTTCAACCCATGTTTTCCTGGTTTTTTTCACATGGCAAGCATCGTGCAAGGGTGGCGGGTGCCATCTTTGTTATTGTTTTCCCAGACAAGAAGAAGTTGAGGGGCGTCTTTGTAATTTCTTAGTTTTCTATTTTTCTATAAATAGGAGTTTTCGGTTTTATTTTTTCTTATCCAACTTAGTCTGCAACACTAAGCCTATAATATACATATGTAAAACCGATAATTCGTCACATCGGGGGGTTATTGCAACATAGTGGTGATTAGGTTGGAGCATTATCTTAAGTTTTAAGTTATTTTCCTTTTCCAATCTTTGTACCAAATTCAAGTCTCCGATTTGTAGCAGGTTTTATTTAAAATCTTTTTGCACTACTTTATTTATTACTCGCACTTGCCTTACTTCATTTATTTCATCTTGACTTTACTTGCTTGTCTACTTCCCGCACTTCTATTTACTTTCAACAAAAGTTTTAAAACAATTAAGTTTTATATGTTTAATTTAAATTCCATGTCTTGCTAATTTTTTAAAGGTTAGAATGTGAGGATCAAAGTCAAGACGATTTTCCTATTTCATCTATATAAAAACTTAAAGGGATATTTTAACTTTAACACAAGTTGTATGTACTTAAATGTTTTGTTTGGGTAAGATCGAAAGTCGTCCAACTCTCAAAGATAAACTTGGTTAGTTTTAACCGATCAAAGAAGAGTGAAAGTGCTTTGCTCGGTTGATTAGGAATCTTTAATGCTTTTAGAAACCTGATTTTAAAACTATTTTCGGACGCGTTTATGGGTTTAAAATCTAGTTCTTGAGTGAAATCTACAAACCTATTTTAGTCAAATATTCCAAGTTAAAATCACTTTTCAATTGAGTCAAGAAGTCATATTTCTTAAAAATAGGTTTATTACTTTAACGCTTTAAGCACCTTCTATATGTGGCAATAGAAGGAATTAATTAAAGAGTAAACTCGGTTCTGAATATGTGAAAGCGACAGTTCCTGTTAAATTGATTTTTTTCAAAAGTAGAAAATATTGCCCTATAAGTAAGTCATTTAGAAGAAATTCAGAATAGTCTGACTATTGTGAATTACATTCGAGCCTGTCTTTTTTTTATTTTATTTATCTCTAATTATATACTTTCTCTGCACACTCTCAAACAAATGATTTGATCTACCTTAGATAAAGATCGTGACAATAGACAACGATAGATTGACACTTGGTCTCTGTGGATTCAACAATATCTTATATTACTCTGACGTGATTCGTACACTTGCAAAATAACGCATCAGCAACGAAAATAATAAATACGAAAAATAAAAGTTATGGAAAAAGAAGAAAACCAAGAATTATAGAGGTTCGGTCAGATAAAAAAGACTTACTCTTCTCCCCAAGAATTGAACATGAAAGTTTCTAATAATAGTTTAGAGATTTTAGTAGGAAAGACTCCTGAACCCCATTATACATGGAATGATTTATGATCTTCAACCAAATGTTACAAGATGATAGATGTGGGTGTTTGTGTCTTTTATTCAATATATTTTTGAGAGTGAAGAGACCAATCTTCCTTCCCAGTGGTGGATTGAAGCAGTTAGTCTTTTTTCCACGAACAGGGACCTCGAAGCTATTAGTCTTCAAGTTCCAAAAACTCTTAGCACAATACCTTGGATGTAATTGGGTTAACCAAAAACCTGTGAGATTTTAACCAGACTAATCTTGAACCTATGAAACTTTTAATAATGAGCTGAGTTTTAACCTATTTTAATTGTAACCGGGATGCCAAGAACCTATGAAGACTTTAACACTGGTTAATCTTCAACCAAACCTAGGACTGATCACATAATCCCCAAATATAATCTTTTTATAGGATGAGCTTATAATCCAAATAAATCTCTAAATGAATAATATTCAATCAAGGTGTATACAAAATATTTCCTTGGTGACTTTTACAATTATACCCTTTCTAAGTTTACAAATATATCCTCATTCACAAAGGAACTTTTCGTACAAAGGCATTTGGCTAAAACATTTAATAAGACAAAGATAAATGAAAGTTTAGAGAATGAGAGATGAAATTGTCAAAACATGATTTTGGATGGTTTGAAATAAGAAAAGAAGTCTCTATTGATAGTGTAATACGGTGAACTGACTTTGTAGGATTTTTTTATATCCAAATGTGCGGATAGCAAGAGTCGCCACCGACTTTTATTTTTATCCAATTAAGGGAAGGTAAAAGTAACAGAAAAAGACCTTCGTTAGATTCTGAGTTCGGGAGAATGGTTATGAAAAGGGAAGGTATTAGCACCCCTTTCCATCCATGATTTATTCTCGGGCTCTTAGTTGCTCTAGATCACTTTTTAAAATTGCTTTCTGTGTGTTTGACAAAATGTTTTGAAAAGGCATTTCGCTTTGACTTTGTAATGACTCATGTAGGAGTGTATACAAAGTGTTCGGAAATGTTTCGTTTTGAAAAGAGTTTTGAACTTTGAAAAAAAAAGTGTGTGGTGTGAAAAGCATTTGATAGAGCGAGCAACTAAAAGATTTATTTACCCACTCAGAATTGGTCGTTTTTGTTGTACTTCTACGTTCCTTTAGAATAGTGCTAGCCGTACCATTAGTTAGTAGGTAGCTCCATTCGTTGGATGTAAGCGGGACATTCGAAGGGACATCGGATGGTCATAGAAAGCAACTTGTAGGAAGTATCCTAGCACATTCGAAGGAACTATCATCATTTTTCGTAGGCGACAATCGAGGGTCAAGATCATGTATTCGTAGGCGACATCGTGGGTCTTATGATCTTTGTATCGAAGGGACTATGATGATTTGTTTGGAAGACAACGGTGCTAGAATACCTCTACGTTCGAGGGACTTGACCATGTTGAATCGAAAGGCATCGAGAGAGAATTACCCTAAGGGGTGCGTGTGTGAAAGAAGTGTGTTGATTTCAGAATATGTTATCTTGAAGATTAATGGGCTATGTTCATTATTATCTTGCCATACACGCCTAATTACTAGCAATTTATAGGGTGCGGAAAGTAAAATGCGGAATGTAAAAACGGAAATGTAAAGGTGCGGAAAGTAAAACCTACGCTATTGCATGGCTTTGGGGCAGATACATAATTTAATATGCGGAAAATAAAATCCTAAATTAAACTATTACAACCCATGAACAATTACATTATTGGAAAAAATAGAATGATAAAAAGAAAACGTCCGAATCGGAGCAACCTGTGAAAGAATAAGAGATTGGAAAATATGATGAAATCGAAATAAGATAAAATGTTAGAAAAAATGCAATTTTTAATATGAGAAAATTAATATAGGCTGGAAATAAGATAAATAAATTAAAATAATTTTTTGGGATTTTTTGGAAAAGATTTAATAATTAAAATGCAATTAAAAGTGAATTAAATGCAAAAATATAAATAAAAATAAATATGCATGCAAAAATATGTTTTTTATAATTTTATTAATTAAATAAAGGTTTTTATGAAAATAATGCAAAAAGAAAAAATGTTTTTGGTAATTTTTTAATGCAGAAATAAAATGTAGAAAAGAAATTAAAATGAATGGAAAATATTAAAATAAAAGAAAACATGAAAATATGTTAGAAAATACAAGTTTGCAAACTTGTAAAAAAGAGTGTCATGGCCAGGGATCGAACTGGAGTCATTGGCCTCAAACTCTGAAAACCAACACTGACCAAAGCCGAGCCAACACAGCTCTTGTTTGGAAATTGGAGTGAGTGGAATTTACACGCGTCGCCCTCGTATGGTCTCGTTTCCGCGCCAAGAACATCATCGTCTTCGTTTGAATCCTGGGAATTTTGCGTCGGCCTTTCTTCGACGCTACAAGCCCTGGCAAAATGGAAAACACAATATCGTAATATAAATTATATCTAAGGCCATGGATCGATTCGTCTTGGTCCACTGATCATCCTGGTGGCATCGGTTTGGTCCAATTTGTCCTATTTAAAGAAACCCTAAATCGTGACCTGGAACCCTAACCATGGCATATCATGCTCCAGGCCACGAAAATCAATTGAATGACCGAGCTTGCAAACCTTGTTCTAAGCACGAAAACAACAACAAAACACATTAATGATGCATGAATAAATTGAATTTTGAAAAACAAGAACAAACCGAAATCGTATTTCTTGATTACGGATGTTTTTGGCAATGTGATATCTGGAATCACTCTGGGGTATCAAGGAATGTGTTTGACACCTTAGAATTGATTGAACGGTGGAATAAGGATTGCTATTTGCTTCAGAACTTGATTTTTCGGTTTGAGAATAGGGTTTGAGCCAATTTTTAGTCCTCTCTTGATAGGTATGCATCAAGTATATATTTTGGATGAATTTGGGATTGAATTTGGAAAGAATTAATCAATATTCAATGGAAATCAAATTTGATATTCTCATGAAATCAAATTTTCAAATTTTGTCAATTTCAATCCAATCTTGCCAAATTTGATCTAATTTCGAAATTGGCATTTATGGGTTGATTGGATCACAAGAAAGCAATAAAAATCAATCTTCAATTAATTTTGATTTTATAATTTATTTTAAGATTTAATTTGCATTTAAATGAATAAATTACAAATTAAATAGAAAAATAAATCAAAAATTCGTGGCATTGGGCTTGGACATTCCTAATTGCATGAGGAACAAGTTAGGATGAAGAAAAAGTAGGCCCATTTGCAAAAGATTTGATTTTTTGAAGTATCTCTCTTTGTGCATTCTTCCAAAATTGCCCAACTTGTGAATGGTGTAACTTGCTCAATTTTCCACATTTTTGAGTGTTCTTGGACTTTTTGGAAAGCTCTAAGAGTCCTCTAAACAATGTCTTTGGTCTCATCTCAATTGGAGTTACCATGCTCAATATATCTTCAAAACAAAAGTTGACTTTTGTTGACTTTGAAAATGACACGTAATGTTTTGAGCTATACCTCTCAAATGAAGCATTTTTGGACATTCTTGTGAGACATGAAGTTGTAGAGAATTGAATTTCCTTTAAAACAAGAGGTGGTGGAAAAATTTACGAGAAAGTATGAAAGTTATGATCGGTCAAAGTTCGATTGACTTTTCATCTAGAAACCCTAATTTAGAAAGTTTGACTTTTGAGCAAATCTTGAGTTTTCTTGATGAATCATGATCAACCCTTGATCAAATGATGAATGTTACTTCAAAATGAGGATGTTGACCAAAAATCGAAGTTTTGATGTATGTTGACCACATTGACTTTTGGTCCAATACACGATTTTCACCATCGAGCAATTGTGAGGAAACTTGACTTGTGAGGCTTGAAACTTGACATGGAGAATCTTTGAAGCATATGAGGAGGCATGAAGGCCATTGGAGATGTTGGAAATCCATCTTGACTTGAGAGATACCAAACCCTAGTTTGGGTTGATTGTCTAGGAGAGTTTGTCGATCACTCTTGAGGAATCCTTGAGTATATATGTATGAAATCTCTTGAATAGATGGAGGGCAAATTTTGGGGTATGCTGCCTGTTCAATCTTCTTATCTGGAGGGTTAGATTGACACGTCCCGTGACACGGAGGTGAAGATGATTGAACACTCAGTACACAAAATTTGCACTTTTGGTGGCGATGCGGGGAATGGGCTTCTGAGATGCCATTTGGAGAAGTTGGAGACTTATTTGAGGCAGTCGTCGCTAGACTCGAGGTTGTCGATGGGAGGCGGCGGAGATGGGCTTAAGATGCCATCTAGAAAGGTTGATCTTTGGGGAGTGAGTCGTATGTTAGACTCTGTAGATGTTCATGGAGCAGAGAGGAGATGGGCTTAAGATGCCATCCGAGGGAGTCGCGTTAGACTTCGTGTTCACTTTGAATGGAGTTATTGCGTATTGATTTTTAACCATATATGCGGTTCGAAAGTGAAGAAATGTTGACAAGTAGTCGGAGATGGGCTTAAGATGCCATCAAGGCAAGGAGTCGTCGCTAGACTACGTAGTTCTGTTGATAATAAGGAATCGAATAAATCTTCGTGTTGATTACTACGGGGGAAGTAGTTGGCAAGAATGTGGATAGCTTCCTGTTGTGCATCGGTGTTGATCCATTGCACATTATCGGAGGATAACCGGTGGTCTTCGGATAGTTTTCCGTCGGTTCGGGGCTTAATCTGGACGATCGTCGGAGGACAACCAAAGGCGGTCTTCGAGATAGTTTTCCGTCGGTTCGGGGCTTAATCTGGACGGTTTGCGTCGGTGGTACTTTTGGAGAAAACAAGAGAAACTTTGATAGAATATTCGTTAGTTTATGCAAAGTATGATGCATGACGATGTATATGAATGACATATGCATGAATTATGACTTTATGAGAAATGTATGGATGATAGATGTTGTGATATTTCAAAACATATCCATCTTGAAGAAGATCGGATATTACTTTGAAGATTTCGACTTACGCTTGGGAATTGTGTAGGTGAGAACCCGCTTTTGAAGGAGAAGAAAGATATCTGGATTCCTCCGATGCACTATCGACCAAGTCTTGGGCCTAGATATTGTTGAGGAAGGTAGAGATTTGAGAAGCTCGTTGTTGGAGATCTCATAGACCTGCGAGGAGAATCGGGAGGCGATCTGTTGGGGACCTTGTATGTAGATCCTGTGAGGAAATTTAAGAGGCGCTGGGGATTACGAGTGTAGATCTCGTTGGAGAGCACTTGATAGTTGCTGGGAGACCGGGCTAGAAGAGTGCAGGTCCGTTGTAATCTCTGGTGGGGAATAAAGGTGTATGTTTCCTCCGATGCACTATCGACCAAGTCTTATGTCGGATACCTTTGGGAGAAGGGGAGGATTGAGAAATATCCATTGGGGATGAAGTGTTCTTGCATGGAGCGATGTAACGTTGCTCGGTTGAGTGGAATCGCTTGTGGATTAACATATACTCCGCTGGGGAGGTTTGTGGTGAGTGACACCTTTGTGGGGGATCATGCTCTGTGGGGGAATGCTTTGGTGACTTTCTTCGTCGTCCCAATTCCTGGAGCCTGTAGTAAGTACTTTTGTATGTTCACTTTTCGTATGTTTGTGATTAGATTCTTATTGTCAAATGCGTATAGTCATTCAAAGCAAACGTTGGACTTATTGAAAACGACAAACAATGGAAATTGTAAAGAGAAAGAATTTTGCGTTTATTTGAAAGGTGGCGTATAGCCAAAAAGCTATGCGGAAACAATCTCGTTAAGTTCCAACTATGCTAGTACTCATATATTTCGACTATCTCATCTCCTTCTTGTCGTTAGAAAGTGAGTAGGTGATCTTCGCCATTTGAATCTTGAATCTTGATAGTAGTGCAGGCGGTGATCTGAAGAGACATAGTCGTGCGCTTAAATCCTAACTTTTGCCTAGACCGCCCTTTCGGGTTTTTCTCGGGATACCCTTTTTGCCCAACCGCCTTTTCGGGTTTTCGACTTGGGTGTACATGTTTTGTATATATCCTTTATTTTTGCCCGAACCTTTTGGTTCGCCGGGATCTCTTATTTTTGCCTAGGTTAAATCGACCTAGCGGGTCTCTTTATCGTAGTATTTTTTGACTATGTCGCGTTCACGGTGTGGGAAGTCTTCGCCATCCATGGTGCTAAGTATCATAGCTCCCGAAAATATTGTTTTGACTACAAAGCGGTCCCTCATAAGTGGGAGTCCATTTGCCCTGGATCACCTTGTGGAAGAATGATGCGCTTGACTACTAGATCACCGACTTGGTAGACTCGGTGTTTGACCTTCTTGTTAAATGCTCGATCATTCGCTTCGATAAATCATCCATGGCGGATGGGCGAGTCGTTTTCATCGATCAAGTTGATCGGTCAAGCGTGTCGAACCCATCGTCTTCACCTAACTCGCCTCTGGAGGACTACGGTTGAGGTATCCGAACCTCGATGGGTAAGGCGGCTTCCATACCGTATCTGAGAGAAGGGGTTGCCCACGTGGATGTTCGTCTTTGTAGTGCGATAACCATGAAGAGCAAATGGTAACATCTCATGCCAATCTTTGTAAGTCCTTCATCTTCTATACAACCTTCTTAATGTTCTTGTTGGCGGCTTCCTGCGCCATTCATCTTAGGCCGATATGGAGAAGAATTATGATGCTTGATCTTGAGCTGCGTGCGAGTTCGGTGATCATCTTGTTGTTAAGATTGGAACCGTTATCGTGATAATCCTTTGGAGTGCCATACCGATAAGATTATGTTTGATGAATCGAGCCACAACATTCTTGGTATGATGCATACGGTGCTTCTACCCACTTGGTGAAATAATCTATTGCCACAAGGATGAAGCGATGTCCATTGGAAGCCGTGGGCTTGATTTCTCAATCATGTCAATGCCCACATTGCAAAAGGCCAAGGAGAAGTTAAAACATTCGAGTGGAGATGCGTGCACTTTGTCGGCATAAATCGGCATTTGTGACAAGATCGGCGTAGCGGTGACAATCGACTTCCATGGTGGACCAATAGTAACTTTGTTCTCAAAATCTTCTTAGCCATGGTGTGTCCCTGGAGTGGGTACCAAATGCGCCGTGTAACTCTTCCATGATACGCATTGCGGTTTTACGGTCTACAGTAGATAAGCACAAGTCGGTGGCGCTTGTATAAGATGTCGTTCTTGAGGAAGAATTTAGATGCAAATCTTCTCATGAACTTCTTATCATTAACGATGCCCTGCGGGATATTCACGAGTCTCAAGATACTTCTTCACGTCATAGTACCGGGGTTTCTCTTACTGCGTCGAGCTCAAAACAATATCTTTGGTTAGTCGAACTTCTCAATGATGATGGGGGAGCCTCGTTGTCCCATCTAACCTTGAACATAGGCGACATAGTAGCTAATCGTGCCGCGATTCTCTTCTCGTGGAATATGATTGAAAGTGATCTCTTCAAAGTAGGGATCAAACTCAAAACATGCTCTCGATCTGGAATGAGATTCGGATGCTTGTATCCCTCGCCCTTAATCGTGATCACTAAAGTGAGTCTCCATATACTTGCAAGAACTTGATTCTTAAGTCAATAGCGACTTTAAGACCCATGATTCACGCCGTACTCGGCCATGTTGTTAGTGCAATCACATAATCTGGCGGTGAAAGGCATATGTCCTTTGTAGGGATGTAATGATGGCGCCAATGCCATTGCCAAGTCGTTTGAGGCTCCATCAAAGACCATAGTCCATCGGGATCCTTGTTCGGGTCCTTAAATGCGGGCACGGTTCTTCGCAATCGTAACTAGTAAAACATCTTCATGGAGATTCGAGCGCATAGGCGATAGTCATCTGGCGATGAGCCAAATGATCGGCTACTACACTTCCTTTGATCGCTTTAAAGAAGTGTCTTGGATGTCGTATTCGGTCAAGATCATTTGCCATCTTGCTATTCTTAGGAGAAGGATTCTCAAAGATGTATTTTATTGGATCCATCTTGAAATCAACAAGGTAGTGTGAGTCAACATATCTTGTCTTAGTCGTGCCAGCCAAAGCGTTGCAAGTTTTCTCGGTGAGTATCTTATTTCACATCGGTAAATTTTTGCTAAGGTAGTATATTGCATGCTCTTTTCGACCGGACTCGTCATGTTGCCCCACACACACCCCATTGAATTCTCTAACTACAAGTACATGATAAGAGGTCTTCCTTGGTGGCGGCATCGGGATAGGAGGATTACATAGGTACTCCTTGATTTTGTCAAAAGCGATCGGCAATCGTTCCATTCTACGACTTGATCTTTCTTTAGTAACTTGAAGATTGGCTCACAAGTAGCGATCGGTGTGCAATGAATCGGCAATGTAGTTCAATCGGCCCGAAACCTCGACTTCTTTCTCGGTGCGGGGGCATCTCTTGGATGGCTTTAACCTTGGCGGGTCAACCTCAATACCTTTACCATGACAACAAACCCTAGGAGTTTTCGGATCGACCCCAAAGGTGAACTTGTTAGGATTAAGTCTCGACCGTACTTCTTCAACCTATCAAGCAGTTTTGTAAATGATCGAGATGTTCTTCTTGATGCGTGATCGAGCTATCATGTAAATCGGCGTAGACCTCTATCTCGTGATGAATCATGTCATGAAACCATGTCACCATAGCCGGTAAGTGGCGTCCGCGTTCTTCATCCGAGCGGCATAACCTTGTAGCGAAAGTGCCCCTGTAACAAAAGTAGTCTTCTCCATGTCTTGAGCCATTTTGATCGATTGTAGGAGAAACCATCCATGAAGGAGAAAACCTTATCTTTGGCGGTGTTGTCTACTAGAACATCAATATGAGGAAGTGGGAAATCGTCTCTCGGACTCGCTTTGTTCGGATCTACGTAATCCACACATTCGTACCTTGCCATCCTTCTTAGGTACGGGTACCACATTTGCAACCTTGTGGATAAAAGTATGACTAAGAAACCAGCGTTGAGCGCTTCACAACTTGCTTTGATTTTCTCGACATCTCGGGACGCATCGACAGAACCTTCATTTCCTTTGGGAGAAAACCTTCTTTTATCGCAATCGGTGTACCACAATATCAATGTCTAAACCGGGCATGTCTTCGTATGACCAAGCAAAACCTCAATATAGTCTCGTAGCATCTGTACCAATCTTTCTTTAACACATTCTCAAGACCCGTTCCTATCTTGATCTCTTTTCTTCGTCGGTACCCAATTCACAACCTCGACTTGCTCTTCGTGTGGTGTATAACTCGCTCTTCTTCTTGTGTGATCGGCAAGTTCTCCTGCACTTCACAATCTTCCTCACTTTCGTCTTGGCTTGGTAGATCGGACTATCGAAGTCATATTTAGCACTAGCATATTATTAACGAGATTCGGAGTGATTACTGTATCACGTGGGTGTGTGTAAGAACACATAGCTTTTGAAGGGGTGATAAAGTAAAGAAAGAAAACAAACAATTGAATGCAAAAGCCCAGCAATTTATTGAATGAAAATACGCAAACAGATAATAACCCTCATAAGCGAGCCATGATGCCCGGGCAAGGCACTAGGCTTTCAAAGTTTATTGTTCAAAACATAAAGAAATACGAAAAGCAAAACAAAACAAAAGCAATTACTCGACTAAAGGAGATTGGTATGGCGTCTTGATCTTCCAATTCTTGAGACCTTGATCGGAGTTGGGAAGATCCACTTGCGATGTCTTAGTCTTCTTAGCATGGATTCCATTCAGGCGATCGCGGAAAGGAAGTTGGCGCGCTTCGCGGCGTATCATCTTGACCCTTGATGGTGAAGCCTAAACCGGTCTTGTCAAATTTGAAAGGAAGATCGGGGCTGTCCCCAAATAGTACTACCTTCTTCACAGCTTGAGCATCTTTCAATGAGGCCATCCTAGGCGGAACTTTAGCATCTTCGGGGTATTGGAGAGTCAGCAGGCATGACTCGGGTGTTTCAAAAGCTTGACAAGGAGTCTCGAAGAATTCGCCTTCCATCTCGAGTATCGGAATGACGTAGATGGTGACCATATACTCTTCTTCACCGCATCTTGTGACAACCTTTCCTTTACGGGTACTTGGTTTCGATGTAAGGTAGAGGTAACGCCGCCCATGTATCCAAGGGTGTCCGAGTAGACAGAGTAAGCGGGACGGATGTCCATGACAAAGAAGGTCAAAAGTCAGGAACCGACTTTAGGCGTGAGCTCTCCAAGCATTGGCTTAGAACCATCAAAGCTCTCACGATAATGTCGGGTCTCGGAACCAACCCTTCGACATCAAGTCGATCAAAATCTTGGAAGGATATTCAAGAATCGGTATCCACCAAGACATGAGGCAGGTAACGCCCTTGCATTCGACAGAGATGTGCAAGGTGTGATACGGTGAAGCGACTTTGTAGGATTTTGTATCCAAATGTGCGGATAGCAAGAGTCGCCACCGACTTTTATTTTTATCCAATTAAGGAAGGTAAAAGTAATGTAAAAAGACCTTCGTTAGATTACGAGTTCGGAGAATGGTTATGAAAAGGAAGGTATTAGCACCCTTTCCATCCGTAGTTATCTACGGCTCTTAGTTGCTCTAGATCACCTTTTAAAATTGCTTTACGTGTGTTTGACAAAGATGTTTTGAAAAAAAGGCATTTCGCTTTGACTTTGTAATGACTCATGTAGGAGTGTATACAAAGTGTTCGGAAATGTTTAGTTTTGAAAAAATTTGAACTTTGAAAAAGTGTGTGGTGTGAAAAGCATTTGATAGAGCAAGCAACTAAGAGACTTATTTACCCACTCGAATTGGTCGTTTTGTTGTACTTCTACATTCCTTTAGAATAGCGCTAGCCATACCATTAGTTAGTAGGTAGCTCCATTCGTTGGATGTAAGCGGGACATTCGAAGGACATCGGATGGTCATAGAAGGCAACTTGTAGGAAGTATCCTAGCACATTCGAAGGACTATCATCATTTTCGTAGGCGACAATCGAGGGTCAAGATCATGTATTCGGAGGCGACATCGTGGGTCTTATGATCTTTGTATCGAAGGACTATGATGATTTGTTTGGAAGGCAGCGGTGCTAGAATACCTCTACGTTCGAGGACATGACCATTTGAATCGAAAGGCATCGAGAGAGAATTACCCTAAAGGGGTGCATGTGTGAAAGAAGTGTGTTAAATTCAGATATTTTATCTTGAAATTAGTGTGAGCTATGTCCAATTATTATCTTGCCATACACGCCTAATTACTAGCAATTGGTAAGGTGCGAAAAGTAAAATGCGGAATGTAAAGTGCGGAAAGGTAAACCTACGCTATTACATGGCTTTGGGGCAGATACATAATTTAAACTTGCGGAAAATAAAAGCCTAATTAACTATTACAACCCATGAGCAATTACATTATTGGAAAATAAAATGATAAAAGAAAAAGCGTCCGAATCGGAGCAACCTGTGAAAGAATAAGAAAATCGGGAAATATGATGAAATTGAAATAAGAGAAAATGTTAGAAAAAATGCAATTTTTAATATGAGAAAATTAATATGTGTTGGAAATAAGATAAATAAGCTAAAATAATTTTTTGGGATTTTTTGGAAAAGATTTAATAATTAAAATGCAATTTATAATGATTTAAATGCAAAAATAAAAATAAAATAAATATGCATGCAAAAATTATATTTTTTAATTTATTAAATTAAATAAAGGTTTTAGAAAAATAATGTAAAAGAAAAAATGTTTTGGTAATTTTTAATGCGAGAATAAAAATTATGAAAACAATTAAAATTGAATGCAAAATTAAATAATATGAAAAAACATGAAAATAGAGTTTTGGAAAAATGTAAAAGTTATGTCGAACCGGAATCGAACTGGGACATCCCTTTCAAACCTTGAAAACCAATGCGACCAACTGAGCTAGACGTGCTGTTTGGAAACGGATTGAGTGGAATACACGTTGCTTCCCCATTGCCTCATCCTTCGCAACGATCGTCTTCTCCGATTTGAATATTTGAATTTAGCGTCGGTCTTTGTTGAACGGTCCCAACTAATATCAAAATGCAGCACACACAATATAAATACATTCTAAAGCCATGGTTCGATTGGAAACTTCATTCGGATGCAATGGTATAGGTCTCATGGTCCAATTTTTCCTATTTTGTGAAACCTAAAGCAGCACGAGAAACCCTAACAATGGCAATGTTCCCGGAAATTGATTAAAGCACCAGAAAGCTTGCAAACTCATCACTAATCACAAAAACAAACACAAATCAAGTTAATAATGCATGAATGATAGAAATCGAATTTTGAAATTTCAAGAACAAACCAAATTCGGTTTTCGTGATTCTTGATGGTTTTTGGCAAAGTGAAGGTCTGAATCGACTCTGGAGATGTCAAGCAATGTGTTGGACACCTCAAAAACGATTGAAAACGGCTGGAAGTAGGGTTCCCACTTGCTTGTGCACCACGGTTTTTTGAGCTTTGGAATAGGGTTTGTAAAGCAATTTTTTCGTCCTCTTTTGATTGATATGCATTGTGTATATATCTTTGGAAGGATTTGAGATTGAATTTGGAAGATTTGATCAATAATCAATGATAATCAAATTTGATTTTTCATGAAAATCAAATTTTCAAATTTGATCAATTTCAATCCAATCTTGCCTTTTGCTTCAATTTGATTTGGCTAGCATTTGTGAGTTAATTGGACATCAAGGAAAGAATAAAATCAATCTTTCAATTAATTTTGATTTTATACTTTATTTTTGAATTTAATTTGTATTTAAATGAATAAATTCCAAATTAAATAGAAAAATAAATCAAAAATTCGTGGCATTGGGCTTGGATATTTCTAATTGTATGAGGAACAAGTTAGGATGAAGAAAAAATAGGCCCATTTGCAAAAGATTTGATTTTTTGAAGTAACTCTCTTTGTGCATTCTTTCAAAATTGCCCAACTTGTAGATGGTGTAACTTGCTCAATTTTCCACATTTTTGAGTGTTCTTGGACTTTTTGGAAAGCTCTAAGAGTCCTCTAACCAATGTCTTTGGTCTCATCTCAATTGGAGTTACCATGATCAAAATATCTTCAAAACAAAAAGTTGACTTTTTGTTGACTTTGAAAATGACCTGTAATGTTTTGAGCTATACCTCTCAAATGAAGCATTTTTTGGACATTCTTGTGAGACATGAAGTTGTAGAGAATTGAATTTCCTTCAAAACAAGAGGTGGTGGAAAATTTCGAGAAAGTATGAGAAAGTTATGATCAGTCAAAGTTCATTGACTTTTCATCTAGAAACCCTAATTTAGAAAGTTTGACTTTTAGCAAATCTTGAGTTTTCTTGATGAATCATGATCAACCCTTGATCAAATGATGAATGTAACTTCAAAATGAGGATGTTGACCAAAAATCGAAGTTTTGACTGTATGTTGACCACAGTTGACTTTTTGTCCAATACACCCGATTTTCAAACATCTGAGCAATTGTCTGAGCAATCTTGACTTGTAAGGCTTGAAACTTGACATGGAGAATCTTTGAAGCATATGAGGAGGCATGAAGGCCATTGAAGATGTTGGAAATCCATCTTGACTTGAGAGATACCAAACCCTAGTTTGGGTTGATTGTCTAGGAGAGTTTGTCGATCAACTCTTGAGGAATCCTTGAGTATGGATGTATGAAATCTCTTGAGTAGATGGAGGGCAAATTTTGGGGTATGATGCCCCTGTTCAATCTTCTTGTACTGGAAGGGTTAGATTAACATGCTTGTCTTTCGTGACACGGAGGTAGAAGATGATTGAACACCAGTACTGAAAATTTGCACTGCTTGGTGGATGATGCGGAATGGGCTTCTGATGCCATTTGGAGAAGTGGAGACTTGGGGAGCGAGTCGTCGCTAGGCTCGAGGTTGTTAATAGGAGAGCGGAGATGGGCTTAAGATGCCATCTAGAAAGGTCGATCTGGAGGGTGAGTCGTGCGTTAGACTCGTAGATGTTCTGGAATGGAGAGGAGATGGGCTTAAGATGCCATCCAAGGCAACCGAGTGCGCTAGACTCGTAGTTCTGTCGAATAAATCTTGCCGATTACTCGAGGGAGATTGTAGTTGGCAAAAGGTGGATAGCTTCGTTGCATCGGGTGTTGATCCATTGCCGTTATCGGAGGATAACCGAGGTGGTCTTTGGATAGTTTTCCGTCGGTTAAATCTGGACCGTCGGAGGCGGTCTTCGAGATAGTTTTCCGTCGGCTCGGGCTTAATCTGGACCTTCGTCGGAGGCGGTCTTTCGATAGTTTTCCGTCGGCTCGGGCTTAATCTCGGACCTGTTCGCGGCGGTCTTTCGAGATAGTTTTCCGTCGGCTCGGGCTTAATCTGGACTGTTTGCGTAATTACTGTTTTGGAGAAATCAAGAAAACTTTGATAGAATATTTGTTAGTCTTATGCAAAGTATGATGCATGACATGTATATGACATATGCATGAATTATGACTTTATGAGAAATGTATGAATGATGAATGTCGTGATATTTCAAAACATATCCATCTTGAAGAAGATGCGGATATTCTTTGAAGATTTCTAACTTCACTGGGAATTGGTGGTGAGAACCACCTTTTGAAGAAAGATATCTTGGATTCCTCCGATGCACTATCTGACCAAGTCTTGGGCCTAGACGTTGTTGAGGAAGGTAAAGATTTGAGAGGCTCGTTGTCGGAGATCTCATATATAGACCCTGCTGAGGAGAGTCTGGGAGGCGATCTGTTGAGGACCTTGTATGTAGATCTTGCTGAGGAATTTTAAGAGACGCTCTACTGGGGATCCCGAGTGTAGATCTCGCTGGAGAGCATTTGATGGTTGCTGAGAGACCGGGCTTGAAGAGTCTAGAGTCCGTTGTAATCTCTGGCTGGAGAATAAAAGGTGTATGCTTCCTCCGATGCACTATCTGACCAAGTTTTGAGTCTGGATACCGCTGCCGGGGAGAAGGGGGAGGATTGAGAAATATCCGCTGGGGATGAAGTGCTACTGCTCGGAGACTGATGTAACGTTGCTCGATTGGGTGGAATTGCTGCTCGTGGATTCCCTTATACTCCGCTGGGGTAGGTGTGTTGTGGGTGACACCTTTATGCTCTGTGGGGAACTATTCGTTGACTTTCGTCGTCATCCCAATTCCCGGAACCTGTAGTAAGTACCTTTGCATATTCACTTTTCGTATGTTTGTGATCAGATTCTTATTGTCAAATGCGTATAGTCATTCAAAGCAAACGTTGGACTTATTGCAAATAACAACAACAGAAATTGTAAAGAGAAAGAAGCTGTATTTTTTTGAAAGGTGGCGTATGGCCAAGTAGTTTGTACATAAGAAAGGTAAAAAGCTATGCGGAAACAATCTCGTTAAGTTCCAACTATGCTAGTACTCATATATTTCAACTATCTCATCTCCTTGCTGTCAGTAGAAAGTGAGTGAATCGATCTTCGCCATTTGAATCTTGAATCTGATAGTAGTGCAGGCGGTGATCTGGAAGAGACATAGTCGACGCTTAAATCCTAACTTTTGCCTAGACCGCCCTTCGGGTTTCTCTGGGATACCGCCCAAGCCGCCTTTTCGGGTTTTCGACTTGCGGGTGTACATGCTTTGTATATATCCTTAATTTTGCCCGAACCTTTTGGTTCGCCAGATGCCCTATTTTTGCCTAGGTCATCGACCTAGCGGGTCTCTTTATGCGTAGTATTTTTTGACTATGTCTGCGTTCACGGGGTGGGAAGTCTTCACCATCCATGGTGCTAAGTATCATAGCTCCGAAAAATCTGTCTTGACTACAAATGGTCCCTCATAGGTGGAGTCCATTTGCCCCGGATCACCTTGTGGAAGAATGATGCGCTTGACTACTAGATCACCGACTTGGTAGACTCGGTGCTTGACCTTCTTGTTAAATGCTCGATCATTCGTTTCGATAAATCATCCATGGCGGATGGATGCGTCGTTTCTCATCAATCAAGTTGATCGGTCAAGGCGATGCGAACCCAATCGTCTTCGCCTAACTCGCCTGGAGGACTCGGTTGAGGGTATCCGAACCTCGATGGGTAAGGCGGCTTCCATACCGTATACAGAGAAGGGGTTTCCGTGGATGTTCGTGTAGTGCGATAACCATGAAGAGCAAATGGTAACATCTCATGCCAATCTTTGTAAGTCACCGTCATCTTCTGTATAATCTTCTTAATGTTTTTGTTGGCGGCTTCCACTGCGCCATTCATCTTAGGCCGATAAGGAGAAGAGTTGTGATGCTTGATCTTGAACTGCGTGCAGAGTTCGGTGATCATCTTGTTGTTGAGATTGGAACCGTTATCGTGATAATCCTTTCGAGTGCCATACCGATGATAAGATTATGCTTGATGAATCGAGCCACTACATTCTTGGTAACAGATGCATACGAGGCTGCTTCTACCCATTTGGTGAAATAGTCAATTGCCACGAGGATGAAACGATGTCCATTGGAAGTTGTGGGCTTAATTTCTCCAATCATGTCAATGCCCCACATTGCAAAAGGCCACGGAGAAGTTAAAACATTCAGAGGTACTGGAGGTACGTGCACTTTGTCGGCATAAATCTGGCATTTGTGACAAGATCGAGCATAGCGGTGACAATCAGCTTCCATGGTGGACCAATAGTAACCTGTTCTCAAAATCTTCTTAGCCATAGTGTGTCCACTGGAGTGGGTACCAAATTCGCCTTCGTGTAACTCTTCCATGATACGTATTCTTTGTTTTCGGTCTACAGTAGAGTAAGCACAAGTCGTGGTTGCGCTTGTATAAGATGTCGTTGCTGAGGAAGAATTTGGATGCAAATCTTCTCATGAATTTCTTGTCATTAACAGATGCCCCTGCGGGATATTCCTGAGTCTCAAGATACCTTTTCACGTCAAAGTACCAAGGTTTCTCTTCTGCGTCAAGCTCACAACAATCTGTTGGTTAGTCGAACTTCTCAATGATGATCCGGGAGCCTCGTTGTCCCATCTAACCTTGAACATAGACGACATAGTAGCCAATGCGTCTGCCAACTGATTCTCTTCTCATGGAATATGATTGAAAGTAATCTCTTCAAAGTAGGGAATCAAACTCAGAACATGCTCTCGATACGGAATGAGATTCGGATGCTTCGTATCCCACTCCTCCTTAATCGTGATCACTAAAGTGAGTCTCCATACACTCGTAAGAACTTGATTCTTAAGTCAATAGCGACTTTAAGACCCATGATGCACGCTTGTACTCGGCCATGTTATTAGTGCAACGAAACATAATCTGGTGAAAGGCGTATGTCCGCTGCGGGGATGTAATGATGGCGCCAATGCCATTGCCAAGTGCGTTTGAGGCTCCATCAAAGACCATGGTCCATCGGGATCCTTGTTCGGTCCTTCGTCTGCGGTTCTTCCAATCAGTAACTAGTAAAACATCTTCATCCGAAATTGACTGCATAGGCGATAGTCATCTACGGCTTGATGAGCCAAATGATCGGCTACCACACTTCCTTTGATCGCTTTAGAAAGTGTGGATGTCATATTCGGTCAAGATCATTTGCCATCTTGCTATTCTTCGGAGAGAGTGGTTTCTCAAAGATGTATTTTATCGGATCCATCTTAGAAATCAACAAGGTAGTGTGAGTCAACATATCTTGTCTTAGTCGTGAGCAGCCAAAGCGTTGCAAGTTTTCTCGGTGTGAGTATCTTGTTTCACGATCGGTAAACTTTTGCTAAGGTAGTATATTGCATGCTCTTTCGACCAGACTCGTCATGTTGCCCCAACACACACCCATTGAGTTCTCTAGCATCGCCAGTACATGATAAGAGGTCTTCCTTGGGCGGCATCGGGATAGAGGATTACGTAGGTATTCCTTGATTTTGTCAAAAGCGATCTGGCAATCGTCATTCCATTCCACTACTTGATCTTTCTTTAGTAACTTGAAGATTGGCTCACAAGTAGCAGTTAAGTGTGCAATGAATCTGGCAATGTAGTTCAATCGGCCCAAGAAACCTCTGACTTCCTTCTCGGTGCGGGGAGTTGGCATCTCTTGAATAGCTTTAACCTTCGCAGGGTCAACCTCAATACCTCTTCCACTGACAACAAACCCTAAGAGTTTTCCGGATCTAACTCCAAAGGTGCACTTGTTAGGATTAAGTCTCAATTTGTACTTCTTCAATCTGTCAAACAGTTTCTGCAAATGATCAAGATGTTCTTCTTGGTGATCGAGCTATCATGTCGGCGTAGACCTCTATCTCGTGATGAATCATGTCATGAAATAATGTAACCATAGCGGTAAGTGGCGCCCTTCGATCCGAGCGGCATAACCTTGTAGAAAGTGCCCCGTAACAGTAGTCTTTTCCATGTCTTGAGGAGCCATTTTGATTTGATTGTAGGGAGAAACCATCCATGAAGGAGAAAACCTTATCTTGGCGGTATTGTCAACCAAAACATCAATATGAGGAAGTGGGAAATCGTCTTTCGGGCTCGCTTTGTTCAGATCTCTGTAATCCACACACATTCGTACCTTACCATCCTTCTTAGGCACGGGTACCACATTTGCAACCCACTGGGGATAGGAGGTGACAGCTAAGAAACCAGCGTTGAACTGCTTCATAACTTCGGCTTTGATCTTCTCTGACATCTCAGGACGCATGCGACGAACCTTCTATTTCACTGGGAGAAAACCTTCCTTTGTCGGCAATCGGTGTACCACGATATCAATGTCTAAACCCGGCATGTCTTCGTATGACCAAGCAAAAACCTCAACATAATCTCGTAGTATCTGAACCAACCTTTCTTTAACACTGTTCTCAAGACCCGCTCCTATCTTGATCTCTTTTCTGTCTTTGTCAGTACCCAAATTCACAACCTCAACTTGCTCTTCGTGTGGTGTATAGCTCGCTCTTCTTCTGTGATCGGCAAGTTCTCCGGCACTTCACAATCTTCCTCACTTTCGTCTTGGCTTGGTAGATCGGATTATCGAAGTCATATTTAGCACTAGCATAGCATTATTAACGAGATTCGGAGTGATTCGATGTATCACGTGGGTGTGTGTAAGAACACATAGCTTTTTGAAGGGGTGATAAAGTAAAGAAAGAGCAAACAATTGAATGCAAAAGTCCAACGAATTTATTGAATGAAAATACGCAAACGATGATATAACCCCAACGAGCCATGATGCCCCGGGTAAGGCACTAGGCTTTCAAAGTTTATTGTTCAAAACACAAAGAAATACGAAAAGCAAAACAAAACAAAAGCAATTACTCCTGGCTAAAGGAGATTGGTATGACGCCTTCGGTCTTCCAATTGCTGAGCCCATGTTCTGGAGTTGGGAAGATCCACTTGTTGATGTCGAAGCCGTTGTCGTCGTCTTCTATAGCATGGATTCCACTCTGGCTGATGCGGAAAGGAAGTTGGCCGGCACGTTCGCGGCGTATCATCTTCTGACCCTTGATGGTGAAGCCTAAACCAGTCTTGTCAAATTTGAAAGGAAGATTAGGGAGCTGTCCCCAAATAGCACTACCTCCTTGTTCAACAGTAGCTTGAGCATCTTTCAGCGAGGCCATTCTAGGTGGAACTTTAGCATCTTCAGGAGTGACTGAAGAGTCAACAGGCATGACTCGGGGTATTGTTTCAAAAGCTTGACAGGGAGTCTCGAAGAATTCACCCTCCATCTCAAGGTATCGGACGGAGATGACCGACCATATACTCTTCTTCACCACATCTTGTGACAACCTTCCCTTTCACCGGTACTTCAATTTCGATGTAGGGTAGGTATGACGCCCCATGTATCCAAGGGCCAAGTAGGCAAGAATAAGCGGGACGGATGTCCATGACAAAGAAAGTGGAATCAAAAGTCCGGGAACCGACTTTAACTGAGATGAGCTCTCCAATCGGCGCTTAGAACCATCAAAAGCTCTCACGATAATGTCACTGGGTTTCAGAACCAACCCTTCGACATCAAGTCGATCAAAAGCGATTCGGAAGGATATTCGAGCGTAACCGTGTCAACCAAAACATGAGACAATGTAATACCCATTCAACAGAGATGTGCAAGGCTTTGTTATGTTTCTTTCCGGCGGAGTTAAATCAGCATCAGAGAAGCCTAGGCCGTTGTTGGCAGCCAGACTAGCAATACAAACTTCGAACTGGTCGGTGGTAGTGTCTTGCGGCACATGAGCATTCTTCAGAAACTTCACCAAGGCGTTAGCATGAGCCTCGGAGTATAAGAGCGAGCAAGCATGGAGATCTTGGGGTCTGTCCCAACTGCTCCACAACATTGTAATCACTCTTCTTGATAATTTTAATTTCCTCCATTTCTTGTTTGGAGGTGTCTTGATAACTTCCTTTGGTACTTCTAGTGGCAGGATGAGTTATTGGTTCTTTCCTCTAGTGGGGATATTGATTGAGTAGCGGAATGCGAGTCATGATGTCTTTTGGAGGAGAGATATCTGGAGAGAATACCCTTCCGGTTCGGGTCACCTTCGGATCCGGTGATGTTGTCAATGTCGAATAGAAACTTCAGATAAGATCTTCAATTGTCGAGGATCTTGCTTGACACCATGATAGTAAACACTCCATAATTCCAAGGGATAGCCTTGTCGAGGAATATGGAACGGCCTTGGAGAAGTGATAATGAGAGGTGCCACTCTAGGCACGGAATCGCAGAGGAAATCCTTATAGTGTTAACATCGGATAGTCTTCGAAATCATCACCCCATCCGTCGCCTTAACATCTTCAATAGGAATCTTGTAACTATCGTGACGGTGTACTTCACCATGTAGTCATATTTTCCACTTGGCTGCCCCAAGGTATCCCACAGATGGTGCAGTTTAGTTCGCATTGTCAATCTTCAACTTAGACATTTCTTCACACACACGCACGGTGGTTTCGAAATAGTATCTCACGGTTATCCATCATGCACCGAACACGTCTTCTCAACCAAGCACAACCATCGGTGCATGAGCACCAACGACAACTCTGGGCATCCTGGATTGACACCGCTTGCAACAAATTCTTCTTAATGACCATCGGAGGAATGGTCAAGTCATCTATGTTGAAAACATAAGTATCGTCACCAACATTGGAACTCTTGTCATGGTTAGGCATAGGCGTTGATCACATTCGAGTCTCAACAGAGGGTCAAACTCAATCGCTTAGCTTCGATCATATCTTGAATCTTGTTCTTGAGCCCAACAATTGTCGATGTCGTGCATGTTGGAATGGTAGCACACTTAGCATTAGGATTGTACTTTGGAGAGGAAGTGTTGACATTTGAGGAGGATCCTCAAGGTTATCACTCTGCTTCAACATGTGTTGCAAGGCTTGCGACAATGGCATGTTGATCTTCGTAACCGCCTTCGTGGCGCGTTACGCTACGTCGCTGTCTCGAGGTTGTCGATGTAGGATTGGAGATCACAACCCCCACAGATTGAGCACGGTCGGTCTTGGCTCGGCTTTTCGACCATACACATTAGCTTCTTTCTTACCACCAAAAGACCTCTTTGCAGCATTCGAAGATGTCTCTACATGAATCTTTCCACTCTTGATACTTCAATCGCTCGCTTTGTCAATATCAACTCGGTGAATCCGGATGAAGAGTTTCCAATCAGATGATTGAAGAACGGGCCTGTCAGTGTTCCCATGAACATATCAACCAACTCCCTATTGGACAAGGGTGGTTGAACTCTGACTGCTAGATCCCTCCACTTGAGCATACTCCTTGAACTTCGTCACGACCCATAGACATGCTTTGTAGTTGCATGCGGTGGGTGTCAATTCAACATTGTACTCATATTGTGCAGAAAGCATCACTAAGTCACTCCAAGTACGGATACGGTCATTCTCTAGTGATAGTACCATTCCAACCGAGTTCGGACAAACTCTCTTGAAAATAGTGCATCCACAACTTTCATCATCGATGTGGGGATTGATCTTCTGGACATAGGACTTCAAATGCAGCTTAGGGCAAGACATGCCATCATACTTAGCAAAAGTTGGTACTTTGAACTTGGGAGGAATCACAACACCAGAAACAAGACTCAGATCATCAAAGTTCACCGGACATCTTGAGTTTTCCACAAGATTGACGGTCTTCGAGTTGTTTGTACTTGTCATCTTCATCAGAGTGTTGGCTATAATCAGAATGGTCCTCTCCTCCTTTCTTTGGTTCACGCTGCTCACCTTCATCACCCTTGGTACTCCCCTCGGTATGGACACTTCCTTCAGAGGCTCAATGGTGACCACTTTAGGACCCCTTTGAAACGTCTACCCATGTTGAGGAGACCAACAACCTTCTTCTTCTTGTTGATGAGCTTCTTGAGATCTTCTTGGCCTTGGACCAAGTTGGTGAACATCTCTGGCCGAGCATTCGAGCTGGAGATCTTTGACATCTGTTCAAGAGCCATTTCGCTAAAATAAATAGCGAGCCAATGAGAAAACCAATCTCCAATGTACCTGTGATGCAATGTTATGCTATGCTATGCAATGTTTATGCGAATGCAATGCAATGTTTTCAAGGACCTAAGAGATTTAAATTTGTTAAACAAGCAATGAACAAACATTTATTAGTACTTCTCATTATTATTCTTTTTTCTTTTTAAGTACAAGAGATAGTTCAAAGCAATAAAAGAAAACATAAACATCCTAAAGCTCTAAGTCTCCCACGGGCGCTTCCTCTTGGTGCCGATGTAGGCGTTGATGTTTCGCTCCTCGTGAAGTAACTTTGTCAACTCTAACACTTTCTTCTCACTGGCATAGCATTGAGCTTCAAAGGTATCCCTTTCTTCTTTTAGTTGGATCCAGGATCTCTTCAAGTCTTCAAAATCAGTAGGCATGTCAGGATGGAGAACAGCATAGGGTACGTCACCTATAGCAACAGGTTCCATAATTACTGGTAGAACAGGCGTGAATGGCATCATGAGGTTTTGAGCTCGAGCTCGCACCCATTTGAGGTAAGGTTCCCAAGGAATGGAGTTCGGGTGCCCCAAAGTCTTGGTATCAGTCTTCTTTACCATGCCCCAAGCATGTAAAACCTTCGTCGGTGATTCTGGAGATCGTGATTGTAGTCGAACACAACATCTTGGAGAAGCATATCATGTGGACCATCCTTTCGAGCAAAACCAAACTGACGTAGAGCTAGAGAAGGGTTGTAAGTAATACCTCCCCTTATACCAAGTAGTGGTACATTAGGGAATTCTCCACAACGCTCAATGAATGTGAAGTCCTTTTGAGAGAAAAGATTCCAACGGATGTCGGAATGAGAGAGTGACATTAACCTTTGAGACCATCTCAACCTTTGTTCGTTCTTCAAAACTGATGGAGGAAGGTGCGAAATAAACCACCTTGAAAGTAACGGTATACAACACATGAGAGTTCCTTGTTAGTAGTGCAGTGTGGAGAGAATGTAGGATGTCTCCAAGTAAAGTAGGCTTTGGATTGCGTAAGGAATAACTTGATGGCATTGACATCTATGAATTGATCCGAGTTAGGGAATAGAACCAAACCATAAATTAGCAAGGCCACAATGTTTTCAAATGCATGGAAACTCATAACTTTGAGGAATTCTCGGGCTTTCTTGATTAAGAACTTGGAAAGTAAACCCTTAACTCCACTTCTAGTTTCCCAATTGGCTTTAATGTCAGCGCTTAAGATGTAAGCGGATGCAATGTCTTGAATTTAGGAACCTTTTCTAAACCGGTGAATGGCATTTGGTCGAGAATAGGTATCCCAAGTAGCTTAGAGAATTCTTCCAAGGTAGGAACCAACTGATAATCTGGAAATGTAAAGCAATGGTGTTTCGGGTCGAAGAACTGGAATAGGACATGCATCATATCTTCTTCAAAACCGGAGATAACCACATCAAGCAGATAACCATGTCTTTTGATGAACTGAGCATGGTCGGGAATTTCTGAAACCAATTCTTTGAGCTGAGAAGGGATACCCATGAAGTTGATTCGGATAGTCTTTCTAGAAGCCATAATCCCTACAAAACAGAGCAAAGATAAATCCCTAGGTCCTTGAAATAGTTAGAAATGATATGCAATGCGAATGATGTCATGATGTCATGTTTAGCACACACAAGCAATTCACACAATGAGCCTAGGGTTAAGGCTTGCATGAGGTATAGGTAATTACCCCACCAAAAGTTTGAGTTGGTTCATCTGTCCTATAATAGTAACCGGGTTCTAGGAATCTCATATCACGATCTTTCTGGCGCTTATTTCAATACGACGGCCAAGTGGTCGATCGAAAATGTCCCAAAAGTCTAATCTCAATGAGCGTAGCATCGAGTATCAACCAACCTCGGTCTACACCAAAGCCGGCCATCTCACTACCTTCTAATGGCCAAGATGGGTCAATTAAGGTTCTAAAAGTTTAGTTAGCGCTTGTGACACCACGAAGCCAAATACTTTCTTCAACTTGGGAATGAAGAGTATCGGGGCAACCAAAGTGTCACGCTAACGTAGCCATCATGTTGACCGTGTAGTTATACGTCTAACGGTCGCGATGATCTAATGCTACTTACCTAAAAGGAAACCCGGATCCGGGTGTAGGATCCCCCAACAATATAATACCCAAGCAACCCTTAAAGATAAAGCATACAAGTCAAACAAAAAGCAATAAAGGTTATCTAGAAATCCCTAAGGCAATTCTCTCTTTTGGTGTTGTCCCAGAGTCGCCAGATTACGTGATACGGTGAACGACTTTGTAGGATTTTGTATCCAAATGTGCGGATAGCAAGAGTCGCCACCGACTTTTATTTTTATCCAATTAAGGAAGGTAAAAGTAATGAAAAAAGACCTTCGTTAGATTCGAGTTCGGAGAATGGTTATGAAAAGGGAAGGTATTAGCACCCCTTTCCATCCGTAGTTATCTACGGGCTCTTAGTTGCTCTAGATCACCTTTTAAAATTGCTTTCTGTGTGTTTGACAAAGATGTTTTGAAAAAAAGGCATTTCGCTTTGACTTTGTAATGACTCATGTAGGAGTGTATACAAAGTGTTCGGAAATGTTTAGTTTTGAAAAGAATTTGAACTTCGAAAAAGTGTGTGGTGTGAAAAGCATTTGATAGAGCAAGCAACTAAGAGACTTATTTACCCACTCAGAATTGGTCGTTTTGTTTTACTTCTACATTCCTTTAGAATAGCGCTAGCCATACCATTAGTTAGTAGGTAGCTCCATTCGTTGGATGTAAACGGGACATTCGAAGGGACATCGGATGGTCATAGAAGGCAACTTGTAGGAAGTATCCTAGCACATTCGAAGGACTATCATCATTTTCGTGGCGACAATCAAGGGTCAAGATCATGTATTCGGAGGCGACATCGTGGGTCTTATGATCTTTGTATCGAAGGGACTATGATGATTTGTTTGGAAGGCAACGGTGCTAGAATACCTCTACGTTCGAGGGACATGACCATTTGAATCGAAAGGCATCGAGAGAGAATTACCCTAAAGGGGTGCATGTGTGAAAGAAGTGTGTTAAATTCAGATATTTTATCTTGAAATTAGTGTGAGCTATGTCCAATTATTATCTTGCCATACACGCCTAATTACTAGCAATTGATAAGGGTGCGGAAAGTAAAATGCGGAATGTAAAGGTGCGGAAAGGTAAACCTACGCTATTACATGGCTTTGGGGCAGATACATAATTTAAACTTGCGGAAAATAAAAGCCTAATTAACTATTACAACCCATGAGCAATTACATTATTGGAAAATAAAATGATAAAAGAAAAAGCGTCCGAATCGGAGCAACCTGTGAAAGAATAAGAAAATCGAGAAATATGATGAAATTGAAATAAGAGAAAATGTTAGAAAAAATGCAATTTTTAATATGAGAAAATTAATATGTGCTGGAAATAAGATAAATAAGCTAAAATAATTTTTTGGGATTTTTTGGAAAAGATTTAATAATTAAAATGCAATTTATAATGATTTAAATGCAAAAATAAAAATAAAATAAATATGCATGCAAAAATTATATTTTTTAATTTATTAAATTAAATAAAGGTTTTTAGAAAAATAATGTAAAAAGAAAAAAATGTTTTTGGTAATTTTTTAATGCAGAATAAAAATTATGAAAACAATTAAAATTGAATGCAAAAATTAAATAATATGAAAAAAACATGAAAATAGAGTTTTGGAAAAATGTAAAAGGGATTGTCTGAACTAGGAATCGAACTGGGGACATCCCTTTCAAACCTTGAAAACCGCGACCAACCAAGCTAGGCGTGCCATTTTGGAAACGGATTGAGTGGAATACACGTTGCTTCCATTGCCTCATCCTTGGCAACGATCGTCTTCTCCGATTTGAATATTTGAATTTAGCGTCGGTCTTTGTTCGACGCACGGTCCCTGGCTAATATCAAAAATGCAGCACACACAATATAAATACATTCTAAAGCCATGGTTCGATTGGAAACTTCATTCCGGATGCAATGGTATAGGTCTCATGGTCCAATTTTTCCTATTTTGTGAAACCCTAAAACGGCACAGGAAACCCTAACAATGGCAATACGTGTTCCCGGCCATGGAAATTCGATTAAAGCACCCAGAAAGCTTGCAAACTCATCACTAATCACAAAAACAAACACAAATCAAGTTAATAATGCATGAATGATAGAAATCGAATTTTGAAATTTCAAGAACAAACCAAATTCGGTTTTCGTGATTCTTGATGGTTTTTGGCAAAGTGAAGGTCTGAATCGACTCTGGAGATGTCAAGCAATGTGTTGGACACCTCAAAAACGATTGAAAACGGCTGGAAGTAGGGTTCCCACTTGCTTGTGCACCACGGTTTTTTGAGCTTTGGAATAGGGTTTGTAAAGCAATTTTTTCGTCCTCTTTTGATTGATATGCATTGTGTATATATACTAGAAGGATTTGAGATTGAATTTGGAAAGATTTGATCAATAATCAATGATAATCAAATTTGATTTTTTCATGAAAATCAAATTTTCAAATTTGATCAATTTCAATCCAATCTTGCCTTTTTTGCTTCAATTCTGATTTGGCTAGCATTTGTGAGTTAATTGGACATCAAGGAAAGAATAAAAATCAATCTTTCAATTAATTTTGATTTTATACTTTATTTTTGAATTTAATTTGTATTTAAATGAATAAATTCCAAATTAAATAGAAAAATAAATCAAAAATTCGTGGCATTGGGCTTGGACATTCCTAATTGCATGAGGAACAAGTTAGGATGAAGAAAAAGTAGGCCCATTTGCAAAAGATTTGATTTTTTGAAGTATCTCTCTTTGTGCATTCTTCCAAAATTGCCCAACTTGTGAATGGTGTAACTTGCTCAATTTTCCACATTTTTGAGTGTTCTTGGACTTTTTGGAAAGCTCTAAGAGTCCTCTAACCAATGTCTTTGGTCTCATCTCAATTGGAGTTACCATGATCAAAATATCTTCAAAACAAAAAGTTGACTTTTTGTTGACTTTGAAAATGACCTGTAATGTTTTGAGCTATACCTCTCAAATGAAGCATTTTTTGGACATTCTTGTGAGACATGAAGTTGTAGAGAATTGAATTTCCTTTAAAACAAGAGGTGGTGGAAAAATTTCTGAGAAAGTATGAGAAAGTTATGATCAGTCAAAGTTCAGTTGACTTTTCATCTAGAAACCCTAATTTAGAAAGTTTGACTTTTGAGCAAATCTTGAGTTTTCTTGATGAATCATGATCAACCCTTGATCAAATGATGAATGTAACTTCAAAATGAGGATGTTGACCAAAAATCAGAAGTTTTGACTGTATGTTGACCACAGTTGACTTTTTGTCCAATACACCCGATTTTCAAACATCTGAGCAATTGTCTGAGCAATCTTGACTTGTAAGGCTTGAAACTTGACATGGAGAATCTTTGAAGCATATGAGGAGGCATGAAGGCCATTGAAGATGTTGGAAATCCATCTTGACTTGAGAGATACCAAACCCTAGTTTGGGTTGATTGTCTAGGAGAGAGTTTGTCTGATCAACTCTTGAGGAATCCTTGAGTATGGATGTATGAAATCTCTTGAGTAGATGGAGGGCAAATTTTGGGGTATGACACAAGGCCTTGTTGTGTTTCTTTCCGGAAGGAGTCAAATCAACATCAAAGAAGCCTAGGCCGTTGTTGGCAGCCAGGCTAGCAATACAAACTTCGAACTGATCAGTGGTAGTGTCTTGCGGCACATGAGCATTCTTCAGAAACTTCACCAAGGCATTAGCATGAGCCTCGGAGCACAAGAGCAAAGCGAGCATGGAAATCTTGGACGGAGTCTGTCCTAACTGTTCCACAACATTGTAGTCACTCTTCTTGATAATCTTCAGAATTTCCTCCATTTCTTGTTTGGAGGTGTCTTCAGTAACTTCCTTTGGTACTTCTGGTTGAGCAGGATGAGCCACTGGTTCTTTCCCTCTAGCTGGGGATATTGATGGAGTAGAAGGAATGCGAGCTGGAGTCGCAGTGTCTTTTGGAGGAGAGATCTCTGGAGAGAATACCCTTCCGGTTCTGGTCACCTTACTAGATCCGGTGATGTTGTCGATGTCAGGAATAGAAACTTCAGCAGTAAGATCTTCAATAGTCAGAGGGTCCTGCTTGACGCCATGATAGTAAACGTCAGCTCCATAGTTCCAAGGGATAGCTTTGTCAGAGGAATATGGAACTGGTCTTGGAGAAGTGATGATGAGAGGTGCCACCCTAGGCACAGGATCAGCAGAGGAAATCCTTATAGTGTTAACATCAGCATAGTCTTCTGGGAATTCGTCACCCCATCCGGTCGCCTTAACATCTTCAATAGGAATCTTGTAGCTATCAGGGACAGTGTACTTCACCATGTAATCATACTTTCCACTTGGCTGCCCCAAGGTATCCCACACAGATGGCACAGTTTCGTTCGCATTGTCAATCTTCAACTTAGACATATCTTCACACAGCTTCTGCACAGGTGGTTTCAGAAATAGTATCTCACGGTTATCCATCATGCACTGAACACGTCTTCTCAACCAAGCGCAACCATCAGGCGCAGATGGGCACCAACGACAGTTCTCTGGACATCCTGGATTGAAACCGGCTTGCAGCAAGTTCCTCTTAACAGTCATCAGAGGGATGGTCAAGTCATCTATGTTGAAAATATAAGTGTCGTCACCAACAGCATTGGAACTCTTGTCATGGTTAGGCATAGGAGCGTTAATCACATTCGGAGTCTCAACTGGAGGATCAAATTCAATCTGCTTAGCTTCAATCATATCTTGAATCTTGTTCTTCAGAGCCCAACAATTGTCAGTGTCGTGCGGGCATTGGAATGATAAGCACACTTAGCATTAGGATTGTACTTCGGAGAGGAAGTGTTGACATTCTGAGGAGGATCCCTCAAGGTTATCAGCTCTGCGTTCAACATGTGTTGCAAGGCTTGCGACAAAGGCATGTTGATCTTCGTAAACTGTCTTCGTGGCGTGTTACGGCTGCGTTGTCTCGGAGGTTATCTTGATGTAGGATTGGAGATCACAACCCTACAGTTGAGCGCGGTCGGTCTTGGCTCGGCTTTTCGACCATACACATTAGCTTCTTTCTTAGCACCAAAAGATCTCTTCGCATTGAAGATGTCTCTACATGAATCTTCCCACTCTTGATACCACTTCAATGCGCTGTCAATATCAACTCGGTGAATCCGGATGAAGAATTTCCAATCGGATGATTGAAGAACGGGCTGTCGGTGTTCCCATAAACATATCAACCAACTCCTATTGGACAAGGGTGGTTGAACTCACTGCTAAATCTCTCCACGAGCATACTCTTTGAACTTCTCATCACGACCCATAGACATGCTTTGTAGTTGCATGCGAGTGGGTGTCAACTCAACATTGTACTCATCATGAGAAAGCATCACCAAATCACTCCAAGTACGATACGGTCATTCTCTGGTGATAGTACCACTCCAATTGAGTTCCGGACAAACTCTCTTGAAAATAGTGCATCCACAACTTTCTGTCATCAGTGTGGGGATTGATTTTCTGAACATAGGACTTCAAATGCAGCTTAGGGCAAGACATGCCATCATATTTGGCAAAAGTAGGAACTTTGAATTTGGGAGGAATCACAACACCAGGAACAAGACTCAGATCATCAAAGTTCAGCCCGGACATCTTCAGGTTTTCCACAGCATTCAGACGGTCTTCAAGTTGTTTGTACTTGTCATCCTCATCAGAGTGTTGGCTATAATCAGAATGGTCCTCTCCTCCTTTCTTTGGTTCACGCTGCTCACCTTCATCACCCTTGGTACTCCCCTCGGTATGGACACTTCCTTCAGAGAGCTCAATACGGCTGACCACCTTAGGACCCCCTTTGAAACGTCTACCCATGTTGAGGAGACCAACAACCTTCTTCTTCTTGTTGATGAGCTTCTTCGGATCTTCTTGGCCTTGGACCAAGTTGGTGAACATCTCTGGCCCGAGCATTCGAGCCCGGAGATCTTTGTGATCTGTTCAAGAGCCATTTCTGCTAAAATAAATAGCGAGCAAATGAGAAAACCAATCTCCAATGTACCTGTGATGCAATGTTTATGCTATGCTATGCAATGTTTATGCGAATGCAATGCAATGTTTTCAAGGACCTTAGAGATTTAAATTTGTTAAACAAGTAATGAACAAACATTTATTAGTACTCTTTTCATTATTCTTTTTCTTTTTAAGTACAAGAGATAGTTCAAAACAATAAAAGAAAACATAAACATCCTAAAGCTCTAAGTCTCCCATGGGCGCTTCCTCTTGGTGCCGATGTAAGCGTTGATGTTTCGCTCCTCGTGAAGTAGCTTTGTCAACTCTAACACTTTCTTCTCACTTGCATAGCATTGAGCTTCAAAGGTATCCCTTTCTTCTTTAAGCTGAATCCAGGATCTCTTCAAGTCTTCAAAATCAGTAGGCATGTCGGGATAGAGAACGGTATAGGGTACGTCACCTATAGCAACAGGTTCCATAATCACTGGTAAAACAGGCGTGAATGGCATCATGAGGTTTTGAGCTCGAGCTCGCACCCATTTGAGGTAAGGTTCCCAAGGAATGGAGTTCGGGTGCCCCAAAGTCTTGGTATCAGTCTTCTTTACCATGCCCCAAGCATGTATGAACCTTCGTCGGTAATTCTGGAGATCGTGGTTGTAGTCGAACACAACATCTTGGAGAAGCATATCATGTGGACCATCTCTTCGGGCAAAACCAAACTGACGTAGAGCTAGAGAAGGGTTGTAAGTAATACCTCCCCTTATACCAAGTAGCGGTACATTAGGGAATTCTCCACAATGCTCAATGAATGTGAAGTCCTTTTGAGGGAAAAGGCTCCAACGGATATCTGAATGAGAGAGTGACATCAATCTTTGAGACCATCTCAACCTTTGTTCATTCTTCAAAACTGATGGAGGAAGGTGCGAAATAAACCACCTTGAAAGTAACGGTATACAACACATGAGAGTTCCTTGTCGCTTAGTAGTACGAGTGTGGAGAGAATGCAGGATGTCTCCAAGCAAAGTAGGCACTGGATTGCGGGTAAGGAACAACTTGATGGCATTGATATCGATGAACTGATCCGAGTTAGGAAATAGAACCAAACCATAAATTAGCAAGGCCACAATGTTTTCAAATGCATGGAAACTCATAACTTTGAGGAATTCTCGGGCTTTCTTGATTAAGAACTTGGAAAGTAAACCCTTAACTCCACTTCTAGTTTCTCAATTGGCTTCAATATCTGAGCGCTTAAGGTGTAAGGCTGATGCAATGTCTTCGAACTTAGGAACCTTTTCCAAACCGGTGAATGGCACTTGGTCAAGAATAGGTATCCCAAGTAGCTTAGAGAACTCTTCAAGGTAGGAACCAACGATAATCGGAAATGTGAAGCAATGGTGTTTGGGATCAAAGAACTGAATAGGACATGCATCATATCTTCTTCAAAACCGGATAACCAAATCAAGTAGATAACCATGTCTTTTGATGAACGAATATGGTCGGAATTTCAAACCAATTCTTTGAGTTGAGAAGGATACCCATGAAGTTGATTCGGATAGTCTTTCTAGAAGCCATAATCCCTACAAAACAGAGCAAAGATAAATCCCTAGGTCCTTGAAATAGTTAGAAATGATATGCAATGCGAATGATGTCATGATGTCATGTTTAGCACACACAAACAATTCACACAATGAGCCTAGGGTTAAGGCTTGCATGAGGTATAGGTGATTACCCCACCAAAAGTTTGAGTTGGTTCATCCTGTCCTATAATAGTAACCGGGTTCTAGGAATCTCATATCACAGATCTTTCTCGTAGGCGCTTATTTCAATACGACGGCCAAGTGGTCGATCGAAAATGTCCCAAAAGTCTAATCTCAATGAGCGTAGCATCGAGTATCAACCAACCTCGGTCTACACCAAAGCCGGCCATCTCACTACCTTCTAATGGCTAAGATGGGTTAATTAAGGTTCTAAAAGTTTAGTTAGCTCTTGATGACACCACGCAGAAGCCATATACTATCTTCAACTTGGGAATAAAGAGTATCGGGACAACCAAAGTGTCACGCTAACGTAGCCATCATGTTGACCGTTTAGTTATACGTCTAACGGTCGCGATGATCTAATGCCACTTACCTAAAAGGAAACCCGGATCCGGGTGTAGGATCCCCCATAAATAATACCCAAGCAACCCTTAAAGATAAAGCATACAAGTCAAACAAAAAGCAATAAAAGTTATCTAGAAATCCCTAAGGCAGTTCTCTCTTTTAGGGTGGTCCCCAGCAGAGTCGCCAGTTCTGTAATACGGTGAACTGACTTTGCAGGATTTTTTTTATATCCAAATGTGCGGATAGCAAGAGTCGCCCCCGACTTTTATTTTTATCCAATTAAGGGAAGGTAAAAGTAACAGAAAAAGACCTTCGTTAGATTCTGAGTTCGGGAGAATGGTTATGAAAAGGGAAGGTATTAGCACCCCTTTCCATCCGTAGTTATCTACGGGCTCTTAGTTGCTCTAGATCACCTTTTAAAATTGCTTTCTGTGTGTTTGACAAAGATGTTTTGAAAAAAAGGCATTTCGCTTTGACTTTGTAATGACTCATGTAGGAGTGTATACAAAGTGTTCGGAAATGTTTAGTTTTGAAAAGAATTTGAACTTCGAAAAAGTGTGTGGTGTGAAAAGCATTTGATAGAGCAAGCAACTAAGAGACTTATTTACCCACTCAGAATTGGTCGTTTTGTTTTACTTCTACATTCCTTTAGAATAGCGCTAGCCATACCATTAGTTAGTAGGTAGCTCCATTCGTTGGATGTAAACGGGACATTCGAAGGGACATCGGATGGTCATAGAAGGCAACTTGTAGGAAGTATCCTAGCACATTCGAAGGGACTATCATCATTTTTCGTAGGCGACAATCAAGGGTCAAGATCATGTATTCGGAGGCGACATCGTGGGTCTTATGATCTTTGTATCGAAGGGACTATGATGATTTGTTTGGAAGGCAACGGTGCTAGAATACCTCTACGTTCGAGGGACTTGACCATGTTGAATTGAAAGGCATCGAGAGAGAATTACCCTAAGGGGTGCGTGTGTGAAAGAAGTGTGTTGATTTCAGAATATGTTATCTTGAAGATTAATGGGCTATGTTCATTATTATCTTGCCATACACGCCTAATTACTAGCAATTTATAGGGTGCGGAAAGTAAAATGCGGAATGTAAAAACCGAAATGTAAAGGTGCGGAAAGTAAAACCTACGCTATTGCATGGCTTTGGGGCAGATACATAATTTAATATGCGGAAAATAAAATCCTAAATTAAACTATTACAACCCATGAACAATTACATTATTGGAAAAAATAGAATGATAAAAAGAAAACGTCCGAATCGGAGCAACCTGTGAAAGAATAAGAGATTGGAAAATATGATGAAATCGAAATAAGATAAAATGTTAGAAAAAATGCAATTTTTAATATGAGAAAATTAATATAGGCTGGAAATAAGATAAATAAATTAAAATAATTTTTTGGGATTTTTTGGAAAAGATTTAATAATTAAAATGCAATTTATAATGATTTAAATGCAAAAATAAAAATAAAATAAATATGCATGCAAAAATTATATTTTTTAATTTATTAAATTAAATAAAGGTTTTTAGAAAAATAATGTAAAAAGAAAAAAATGTTTTTGGTAATTTTTTAATGCAGAATAAAAATTATGAAAACAATTAAAATTGAATGCAAAAATTAAATAATATGAAAAAAACATGAAAATAGAGTTTTGGAAAAATGTAAAAGGGATTGTCTGAACCAGGAATCGAACTGGGGACATCCCTTTCAAACCTTGAAAACCAATGCGCTGACCAACTGAGCTAGACGTGCCAACTGTTTGGAAACGGATTGAGTGGAATACACGCGTTGCTTCCCCATTGCCTCATCCTTCGCGCCAACGATCGTCTTCTCCGATTTGAATATTTGAATTTAGCGTCGGTCTTTGTTCGACGCACGGTCCCTGGCTAATATCAAAAATGCAGCACACACAATATAAATACATTCTAAAGCCATGGTTCGATTGGAAACTTCATTCCGGATGCAATGGTATAGGTCTCATGGTCCAATTTTTCCTATTTTGTGAAACCCTAAAACGGCACAGGAAACCCTAACAATGGCAATACGTGTTCCCGGCCATGGAAATTCGATTAAAGCACCCAGAAAGCTTGCAAACTCATCACTAATCACAAAAACAAACACAAATCAAGTTAATAATGCATGAATGATAGAAATCGAATTTTGAAATTTCAAGAACAAACCAAATTCGGTTTTCGTGATTCTTGATGGTTTTTGGCAAAGTGAAGGTCTGAATCGACTCTGGAGATGTCAAGCAATGTGTTGGACACCTCAAAAACGATTGAAAACGGCTGGAAGTAGGGTTCCCACTTGCTTGTGCACCACGGTTTTTTGAGCTTTGGAATAGGGTTTGTAAAGCAATTTTTTCGTCCTCTTTTGATTGATATGCATTGTGTATATATACTAGAAGGATTTGAGATTGAATTTGGAAAGATTTGATCAATAATCAATGATAATCAAATTTGATTTTTTCATGAAAATCAAATTTTCAAATTTGATCAATTTCAATCCAATCTTGCCTTTTTTGCTTCAATTCTGATTTGGCTAGCATTTGTGAGTTAATTGGACATCAAGGAAAGAATAAAAATCAATCTTTCAATTAATTTTGATTTTATACTTTATTTTTGAATTTAATTTGTATTTAAATGAATAAATTCCAAATTAAATAGAAAAATAAATCAAAAATTCGTGGCATTGGGCTTGGACATTCCTAATTGCATGAGGAACAAGTTAGGATGAAGAAAAAGTAGGCCCATTTGCAAAAGATTTGATTTTTTGAAGTATCTCTCTTTGTGCATTCTTCCAAAATTGCCCAACTTGTGAATGGTGTAACTTGCTCAATTTTCCACATTTTTGAGTGTTCTTGGACTTTTTGGAAAGCTCTAAGAGTCCTCTAACCAATGTCTTTGGTCTCATCTCAATTGGAGTTACCATGATCAAAATATCTTCAAAACAAAAAGTTGACTTTTTGTTGACTTTGAAAATGACCTGTAATGTTTTGAGCTATACCTCTCAAATGAAGCATTTTTTGGACATTCTTGTGAGACATGAAGTTGTAGAGAATTGAATTTCCTTTAAAACAAGAGGTGGTGGAAAAATTTCTGAGAAAGTATGAGAAAGTTATGATCAGTCAAAGTTCAGTTGACTTTTCATCTAGAAACCCTAATTTAGAAAGTTTGACTTTTTAGCAAATCTTGAGTTTTCTTGATGAATCATGATCAACCCTTGATCAAATGATGAATGTTACTTCAAAATGAGGATGTTGACCAAAAATCAGAAGTTGTGACTGTATGTTGACCACAGTTGACTTTTGGTCCAATACACCCGATTTTCAACCATCTGAGCAATTGTCTGAGGAAACTTGACTTGTGAGGCTTGAAACTTGACATGGAGAATCTCTGAAGCATATGAGGAGGCATGAAGGCCATTGGAGATGTTGGAAATCCATCTTGACTTGAGAGATACCAAACCCTAGTCTGGGTTGATTGTCTAGGAGAGAGTTTGTCTGATCAACTCTTGAGGAATCCTTGAGTATATATGTATGAAATCTCTTGAGTAGATAGAGGGAAAATTTTGGGGTATGACAGATAGGATTAAGGTTTGCTTAAAAAGGAATTTGCAATCAATATATTTTACCATTACCTAATCGCTTAGAGAATATTTGTTAGACAAGACTACTTATCTAGATAGTATTGAATGTATATTCAAAGAAAAAATTTACTTAAAAAACCTTTTTAAAAAATTAAGCAAAAAACTAAGGCAAACAGAAGTCGTATCCTATATCACAAGTCGTGCAAATCGAATCGGTTGTCGGAGGCTCGGATATGCGTATAATATCAAATAATAAATTGAATTATGATGATAATAAGATTTGAATACAATAAAATTCTCAAGTAATTGTTTTACAATTACAAGGCCAATCAATATCCAATAAAACAATTGATAAAACTCAGTGAAAAAATTTATCGAACATTTGGTAATCAACAAATCAATTCAAAAATAAAAGTATTTATTTGTACGAATTAAATGCACAATCAAGAATGAAACAATGATTTATTTAGGAACTTCACCAATCGTCCTTGTTATGGTTATGTCTCCCTCTAATTCTGTTTGAAATAGAGATAAATTTCTTACTATGCAAATATATAAGTTTACAAGAGAATTGAAGCGATCAAAACCTATAAACCCTAATTTTGTTATTGATCCTTGCAATGTATCTCCCCTTGATCTTGTGCTATACCAAGTCGCCCCTTAACACCAATTGATTCACCGTCTCACGCTACTTGCAAGAACCTACCATCTTCAAAGCTTTCACTCGATCAAATCTAATTGCATGTTACCGTGATCCCAAGATTTACCAATGTAATTCACCGTCTCACACTACTCCTTTGCAAGACCCACCGTCTTCAAAGCTCTTCACTCGGATGAACCAACAAATGCATAATCTTGTCCAAAACCTTTAAATCCAATTGATCTTGAAGGAAAACCCCAGCTCGGTTTTCTTATTGAAATAACCCCCAAATCCACAATGATCGTAGAGGATAAACACTTGGTTTTTCCTTATGAAATCCCATATGATTCCCAACCCAACATTGTGTTACAACTAAACTAAATTGGAAGTTATTAACTAAGTCTATATGGAACCCAATTAATAACGATTATGTGTACATTATTTGGGCACTAAGATTAGATGAGCAATATAGTCCGTGTTTATAGTTTCATCAAATTGAAAAGATGCATGTATGAAGTGTATAGCTGTTCCAGTTCAAGGCTAAAGGGAAACCTAGAAGTTTGAAAGAAAAGGTAATTTTGTGAATTCCTGGAACATGTGTCGACACATGTAAGTTGTGTGTCAACACATGTAATGACATGGAAAATAATTTTTGGAAAATATTGACACATGTGTCGGCACATGTAAACTATGTATTGACACATGTAATGACATGTATCGACCTATATAAGGTCATTGTGTCGACACAAAGTTACGAAAGTTACAAGCTTTAAAACAGCAGTACATGTGTCGATGCATATAATGAATGTTTCAACACATGCAATTTCTTTTTATGCAAAAATATATTTTTAATCACGGATGTTGACCTATATGAGGTCAATGTGTCGACACATGGTTATAGAGCCTATATCATTTCTTATTGATTCATATGTGTCGGTGCATAGTATGGATGTGTCGGCACATCCAACTACTTTCTATGAAAATTTTGATTTTTAATGCATGATACCTATTGAAACCTTGTCAAACATGTTCTAGATGAATTCTAAGATCTTTAATGCAAGGGATAATAACTCAGAGATATCGTTCAATATACATAAAAGACAAATCAATCTTAATTTTGACATCATGCAAAACACTTATCTAAGATGCAAATGCATTCACAATATTGACAATCGATTATATGGTGAAAATAAGTGTTTTTAAGTTCTAAAAATGGAAGGATAAGACATCTAGCTCTTGCACATAATGAGGATGCGTTCAAACTAGCTTGGATATAATCACTTTTAAAAAGAGTTTTGAGGATTTTGTTGAAGAAAAATGATATAAAGAATGGATGTGTGAATATGAAGCACGCCAAAAAATTCCAAGACTCAAGAACTCATATTCTTATATTTTGAAACAAATGTCCGAGCTTTACACTCCCACTATATTTAATTTATTCCAACATGAGTATGAGTTGTTTGAAGCATGTTCATTGAAGAGTACACACATGAAAACATCTTCAACATATTACACTATTTTGAATGGAAAATTGTTTGGGAGAGTGGCAAGTGATCTATGATATGGACAGTAAATCAATTTGATATGCCAATTGTAAGTTTGAGAGTTTTTGGTATTCTTTGTTGTCATTGTTTAAAATTTCTTATTCATATGGACGTCAAATTAGTGCCTGGAACGATATATCTTGAAGAGGTGAATAAAGGTTAGCTAGAAGGGGAGCTTAAACTAAGATTGATGATATTCAAGTGGATTTAAACCCCACACAACGATATAATGAGATTTTTCCCTACATTATTAGGATAGTCACTGGAGCATGTAGAAGTTTATAGACATTCTTGTTTCTTAACAATGTTGCTAATGAATTGGATACACAAATGCTAACGTTTCAATATATTCAAATAGGCAACAATGAAGTAAATGAGGTCTCTAAGAAAGTAAATGAGATAGCAAGAACATAGATAAAGAAGCTTAAGAAAAAAGAAGGCAAAAAAGGATCAAAACGATTGAAAGGTTAGGCGGAGTGTAAACTTACAAAGAGAAATAAAGACGGTGGATCTAGTATTTCACAAAGTCAAGAACATATGGTATTATTAAATTATCAAATTTTATTTTAGCTTTATTTAATTGCATAAATTATCCTTTTATTTTATTTTCATTCAGAACGTCAAACGTATAAATTGTATTAAAGGGTTATATGAGATAACAAATAACGCTTTTAACCTTAGACGCGAAATGTGTTTTAACTCGGCTAAAGTAGAGAGGTAGCAAAGGGTGTCATGAAAATTTTCCGCTTAATGCATCGGTGATTAAAAAACAAATGGGTATAATTATATGCACATGGGTTCGAACCACAACATCTGCACTTTTATTATTTTCAAAATTATTGTATCTTGTTTCTCAGTTTATTCAAAAAAATCGAGAAGTATGATTATTATTTTATTTTTTAAAAGTTGTTACATTGTTTACCCGGAATATTACATTGTTTACCCAATATTACATTGTTCACATAGAATATTAAAATTAAAATAAAATCAAATTCCCTAGAGTTCAAGATGAAAATCAAATTCCATAGGGGTCTAGATAAAAATCAAATTCCCTCAAGATTTAGACTTTAGATCTTCGAATTATTGAATCTCGGAGAAGATCTTCTGTTGGATCTTACATGCAATTGTTTATGATGAAAAAAATGGTAAGATAATTAATATACAAAATTAAATCATTTTCAATTCGAATAAATATTTAAGAAAATAAACTTTGAATCCAAAATATTATCTGCTCTTTCAATCCATCATAGAGAACTTTTACAAGCGTCTTTAGGTTTCAAGATCTTCATAGGTCTCATTTAGGTAATATTTTAAATATTCAACATCTTTTTATAATTGATGACCCTTAGGTTTCACGCGGATCACTAATGGTAGTGTCTTGAGCATTGATAATCATTAAATGGACGACAAAGATCTGTAAAGGCAGGTGTATATAATATAGATAAATGCTTAACTATCACTTCAGTCATGACAAATCACCGGGTGAATGCACATTTTATTTTTTTAATTACATTGTTTTCACAGAATATTAAAAATATATTGTATATAATAAATCTTCGATGATATCAAGATTTAGATACTAGATGTCCCATGCAAGAGGCTAGAGATATGTTTCCAGGGCTAGTGAGAATTTTTTATTTCTACGTTGTATTCCATCCTAGCGATATGTTGTAGCGATGGTAAATATTTTCTCTCTTTAGGTTGGCTTCGTATTATTAAGGATTAGGGAAAACTCTATTTAATGAATTTTTTAATAGTAATATATGATTATTAACCCCTCGATTTAACTATAAAACCAAGGTAAATTATCATCTCTTTTAAACTATCACCTCGGTTTTGGATTAAAACTTGTTGGAAATCCACCAAAATTTATGATGAATTTCTATCAATCTTGATGAACAAGATTGATTCCACCACAGACAATAACGATGAACAATATAAAAGAAAGAAAGAAGAACAATGATTTTCTACAAATTAACCCTCTGCACACAAATTACAGAAAACTTTATTATTCACTTTGCAACTGCAAAATACTGTGAATGACTTAATTGATTGATTACCAAAAATAGGGATTACTCCCTCGGTTTAGGTTAGCTAATGCCCAAAACTATAAAAGCCCAAAACTACCTATTTTGGAGTTAAATCAAATTTATTCTATTTTAGATCTGAATCAAATCTATCTAAATCTAAAATCAAATTTGTGTGCAGCCTGCTTCGATACACAAGTTCTTCGACTGGGAATGGTTTCCATGAGCAACCTGCTTCGACAACTACACCCCTTTGACTGAGGTGAACGATTCTTTTTCTTAAAATGTTACATTGTTTATACATAATATTAAGATAAATTGTTTACGATAAATCTTTTCAAAGGTTAAACTCCTTTCTTTGTGTAAATTGAAGCTCTTTTCTTTGTTTAACTTCCAACTTCTAAAAGAATGATGCTTGAATGTCAGAACTTTGTATTCAAATTCATCATTTTTAGCAGTCTGTTTGTTTGAAGAGAGATAAGTACACAAGAAATGTCATACTAATTCAGTGGTTGAAAATGTGCAACAAATCTTTGAAGCAAGATTGATTTTTTGCACTTGCAATCTATCAAATGAGCAAAAATACAACAACAACAACAACAGCAATATCAACACCATCATTATGTGGAAAAAATTGCAAGTGTAGAAAAATATTTTGTTCTAGATAGAATAACATTGAAGATTTTTCTGTCTTGCAATCCATTCCAAAGAATGATGGATGCGAGTTTGGGGTGGATTCGTATAAGTAAGGATTAGGTTAAAATTTGTTTGATGATTACTTTATAGTGAAATCTGATTATTTGACCCCTTGACTATGTAAAAAAACCAAAGTGTTAGTTCATTTAGTTTAGACTTATAAATAAATAAAAACATAAATTATAAAAGTTAGGATTCAAAGTGTATCCTGAATTATTCTTCTCCTCAATTTTTAAGTTTTCTTAAAAGTCGAAATAATATGTTTTCTTTATTATTATAAAAAAAATATGACGTGCCTTAGATATAATATCTCATTTTTTTCTAACAGAAATGAAAATTTCATCATAAAATATATATATTATTTATAATAATGATAAAATCCAAAGCAATATGCAATGCCAAATGCGAGTCCGTCTTAATTGTGCATACACTCAAAAATCTGTGGGTAGCCATTGACAGTTTGAGGTTGAAACTAAACTTATTTATGTTTAAAGATTATCTAATTTTGTCATAAGGTCATACTAACATGCTTTTTTAAAGTACATGTTAAAAATATTATAATAATAAAAAAATTAAATATAATTAAATACAATAAAATTATATTTAAAGTTTCGACATATTGAACACCCTCAAATATTTCTACAAATAATTTTTTAACATTTTTCCATTTGTCATATTGGGTAGAAAAACATTGAAACTTCAGCACACACTAGTGACACTAGTTTTATTTGCTTATTGACGGTAAATTTTAAATTATATCATTCACTTTCATATCCATAAGACAATACTATATTATAGTAACTTTTAGATTACAGGCACAATTTGATAATGACGTATTGACCAATCCACGACTATAATGAAGTGATGAGGTGCTATCAATTATGATTAACTTGTACACGTTGGATACAATTTTTTTGCTTTCAAGACTATTTGATTAACTTTTAATAATTATATTTGTGCAATTAGATCAACATGTTTATTACTTTTTCTGTATTTAGAGGTTGCCATGACCTCTAATTAATTTTTTTTCTTTTTAATTAATTACAAATTATCATTGAACTTCTAATATTTAATTATTTAATTTTTAATTTACTTTTTAAATTATTATTTTTATTTCCTTTTATTTTCAATGATTATTATTTTTATACCTTTTATTTGTAATCAATTATTTTTATGTAATCATTGAACTTTTCTATAAATTTATTATGCATGAGTTTTTTTATAAGCTAGAAGCTAATAATAAATATAGGTATAAGGAATGCACAATCTATCAAAAGTATGTTACACAAGGAGGCCAAAACTAACCAAAGTTAAAAAGTATCTAGTCATAGAATACACCAATCCGACAAAAACAAAGTTTTATACGTTTTACAAATCGATAGAATCCACTCCCACGATAAAAAGTTCAACATACCCAAATCATCTAAAAAAACTCCTCCATCGAAAAATTGACATACTATTTCCTTAAAATTTTAAGGTGTTAGGTGAGAATTTTGAATAACCAAATTTTTCAAAAAAAAAATTATAAAAATAACCAATATTTCATAAAAAATTACATAAATGATTATTTTTGGGCAGAATTATACTATGTCGGGGTGTGACGACTTCTCTCTATTTTAGGGCAAGTCGTCACTTCCAGGTGACTGTTATAAGTGTTCAAGTCACCACATTCATATCTAATGTGAAACTATTTCTCAATTTAAGGTGATAAGTGAGTGAATTTTTTCACTTATAAATATTCAAGTCACTGCATTTTTATCCAGTGTGAGACTATTTTCCCACTTACTCACATTTGTATTATTATTTTAACACTCCCTCTCAAGTGTGAGTCCATAATGCTCCTTGTATACATTTATATCGCCATTGACACCTTGCAATATGACACCTCTTCTTGAGAATTTGTTAGGGGGATTATTAAGAGCATTGATACAAAATTGAAGATTATGAATCTTTGTGAGAGACACATCACTTATCCACCTAAAATCTTATGGTGATATGTGAGTGAGTTCTTCCATTTATATATGCTCAAATTTCTACATTCTTATCCATTGTTTAATTATTTCGCCACTTTCTCACAATTATATTATTATTCTAACGACAACCACCAAAAAGATATTTGACATCTTCTTCTCGCAAACAAAGAAAGCAACACAAATTGCTGAAATCAAACAAATCGACAACCTTTGGATTTATAACTAAATTTGATATATGTATATGTATATATCAACTTCTAAACCTAAATGGTTTTGATATAAGTCTAGATTTAAAGGTGAGAATTATGCGATCTTAATAAACTCTACCTTTATAGAGAATATCTAACGATACTTACGAACATCAAAGGGTTCTGGAAGGTGTTCGGGAGGAACGATGACCCAGAACACTAGTTTTTTAGCGGCATCAAAATATTTTTTTACTATATATATGAAGTTGACTATTAATTTGATACACATGATTTATAAATCTGGTAAAAAATTCTGAATTAAAAAAAAAAACGACATCAAATTTATAATTTTGACAGAATACTTAAATCTCATAAACAACCTTAACGAACACATTATGCATGCCAATAGCGTTCTCACAATAAAGAGGTGAAAACTCACATAAAATGAAAAAAAATTCTAATAAAAAAATTCTCTTAAAATATAATTGTTTTGGGCGACTTCAAATTTGTATTATTGCAAGAAATATTACTTTATTCTGAGAGTGAAATCTCTCGCTTCTATATTTAATTTTTTTTTGTTAAATAGTGCATTAATATTATATTTTACTTTCAATTCTCAAATAAATGTGAGATTATTTTGCTCTACTTAAAATGGTACTTTTATTCAACTTAGATATATTTAGATAAAGAGATTTTATAATATTTTAAAAATTCTTCAATTTTTAGATATCTCTAGGAAGACTAAGGCAAAATGGTGTGTACTCACAACAGTCAACAAAGTAAGACGTGTTGATCTTTTCTAAAGCAGATAGCAATGTAGCAGGCTTCATACACCACACCTACCCCCAAGTACCGTAATATAGTATATAAACCCTTTGTCATTATTTTTAAGTTAAGAACTCATGACTGAAGAATATAACTATTTAAAAACTTTGGAGCACGTCAAAGCATCTCACTACATACCTAATGATAAATAATTTGGTTCCGATAAATCAGCGAGTTTTTACGTTTGGTCCTTAAATTTTTCTTTTATCTAAGTTTTATATGTCTATCTTATGTTAGCGTTAGTCAAAAAATTTAAAAACTAGTTTAAAGAGGATTCAAACCCTAGCCCTCTTAGGAATAGCAAGCATAACTCTCCACTAAGTCACTTACATTCTTTGTTTTATATTAGTAATGCATATGTATATATTAGATAAAATTTCAGATAATACTTATTATAGTAGTATATAATGGATAGTAGAAACAAATACTAATCTTTGTTTAATATTACCAGTAAATATTATGTGTTTGATATTTATAATGCATATGTCTCTCCACTAATAATTTTATTTTAATAATTATTATTTAATTATTAATAGTTATATATTAAATAATCATTTAATATCATTTAAACTATTTAATATTTCTATTATTAATATTTCTATGGTTAACATTTAAACTTTTTAGCCTATCAATATTTAGCCTATTAAATATTTCAATTATCTCATATTTAACCTATTTAAACATTTTTGTTTATTAAATATTTAAATTATTTAATATTTCTACTATTAATATTTAAACTTTTTAGCCTATTATTATTTGTCCTATTAAATATTTCAACTATCTAATATTTAGTCTATATATAACTTTTTAATTTATTAAATATTTAGCCTATTTAATATTTATACTATTTAATATTTCTACTATTAATATTTAAACTTTTTAGCCTATTAGTATTTATTCTATTAAATATTTCAATTATCTAATTTAATATTTATACTATTTAATATTTCTACTATTAATATTTAAACTTTTTAGCCTATTAGTATTTATTCTATTAAATATTTCAATTATCTAATATTTAGCCTATTTATACCTTTTAGTATATTAAATATTTCGCCTATTATTACATATAGTTGAAACCTTAAATATAGTTAAAATATATAATAAATAAAATATTTAATAACCAAAATATTTGAAGTATTAGATAGTTGAAATATTTATAAAATATGAAATTATTATATTATTTCATAATTTTCATAAAATTAAAATCAAAATATAATATGAAATAATTATTATGAAATGAAATTATTAAAATGAATTATAATATGAAATATTAAATAATTTATTAAATACTAAAGCACATGTGTAATATAATATTGTTGCAATGTTATAAGAAGAATCATAAGCTCGGTGCTAGTCTGAGAACCAAAAAGCATCGAATAACGGGTCTACTTTGTTAGTAAAGAATTCAAAGGTGTATAGTTAAGCTATCAAAAGATAGAAAGGATGACATTGATATTGGCGATAACAAGGAAAAAATTGAGGTCTTATTTTTTTAGAGACGTAAGGTCATAGTAAATGAACCATCTCATTCGCCAAACATTAAAGAAATCATATTCAGTTTAAGGTTTAAGATTTAGGCGACATTATAAGATCTTAGGTGTTGATCGACTTCGTAGACGAAGTCATCTCTCTATCTGAAAAAGAAACTCCCCATATGTGAACCGTATCAGTGGATGACACGTCAAACCTAAAAAGAAGTGGCATCAGAGTTATACTAAAAGGCCTAAGAGATATTCTCATAGAATAATCCTTGAGTTTTAAACTCAAAGCCAACAAAAACTAGATGGAATATGAAGCCTTGATTGCAAGAATTACTTTACCTAGAGAGTTGGTGTGTCCAACTTTAAAGTCACGAGTGAGTCCTAACAGGTCACAAGATATGTTATGAGCTATTATCAAACAAAGGAGAAAGAAATCTATCAAATACCACCAAAAAATACAAATACTATCAAAATACTTCAATTTTTTTAGGTCATCAACGTGTCTTAAAGGAAAAAATATCAAACTAAATTTTTATAAAAAAATACAAAGAAAATAATAACTTTTTTATAGAACTACATAACATGGTCAATTAAAATAAAATTATGCGCATGGATTTATAAATAGATTAATCTATTATAATATTTAGTTTATGTCTCATTTATTTATTACAAAATATAAATTATATTTAAGAAAATGAATAATATAAAATAATTTAAAAAATTATATTGGTATAAATATTCTTCTTAGACACCGAAATGGATGTCATATTTTATTTTGGTGAGATAGAATTATGTCTTAGAAAGACAAATTTTTGTATATATTTAAGAGAATTTGATATATTTATATGTGTGATCAACTTTTAAACCTAATTAAATTTAATATTATGTATATCTAATATATCAACCTTTGAACTTATAACTAAATTTGGTATATGTATATGTATATACCAACTTCTGAACCTAAATGGTTTTGATATAAGCTTAGATTTAAAGGTGCGAATTCTACCAAATTAATAAATTCTATCTTTATAGAAAATATCTAATGAGACTTACCAACACATTATGCATGTCAAATGAAAGCTCTCACAATAAAGAAATGAAAACTCACATGGAGTGAAAAATAATCCTAGCAAGAAAATATTCTTGAAATATGATTGTTTGGGTGAATTTCAAATCTTTATTATTACGAATATGAAGTATTTTTCATTTTGAAAGTGAGGGCTCTCACGCCTTTATATTTAAGAAAAAATATTTTGTTAAAATAATGTGAGATTATTTTGCTCAACTCATACCTATATTCAACATAGATTTATTTAAATAAAAAAAGGTTTTATAATATTTTAAAAACTCTTCAATTGATATATTACAATATGAAGAAAAAGAACAAGATTTCTCAAGTTTAATTACACTTATGTGGAATTTTGTCACATCAGCATTTTTGTAACGGGACAGTAATGTCAAGGACCAAAAATCAACAGGAATACCAGCTACACATAAGTCTACACATAAGTCTGATGAATATATTTTGTAGTGGGTAATGAACACAAGGTGTGACTTTATTTCTATACCTCAGCAATGGACAAGATTATAAGCTCGGTGCTAGTCCGAGAACCAAAAAGCATCGAATAACGGGTCTACTTTGTTAGTAAAGAATTCAAAGGTGTATAGTTAAGCTATCAAAAGATAGAAATGATGGCATTGATATTGGCGATAACAAGGAAAAAATTGAGGCCTTACTTTTTTAGAGACGCAAGGTCATAGTAAATGAACCATCTCGTTCGCCATGCATTAAAGAAGCCATATTCGGTTTAAGGTTTAAGATTTAGGCTACATTATAAGATCATAGGTGTTGATCAACTTTGTAGTCGAATTCATCTCTCTATCTGAAAAAGAAGTTCCCCATATGTGGACCGTATCAGTGGACGACACGTCAAACCTAAAAAGAAGTGGCATCAGAGTTATACTAAAAGGCCTAAGAGATATTCTCATAGAATAATCCTTGAGTTTTAAACTCAAAGCCAACAAAAACTAGATGGAATATGAAGCCTTGATTGCAAGAATTACATTACCCAGAGAATTGGTGTGTCCAACCTTAAAGTCACGATTGACTCCTAACAGGTCACGAGATATGTTATGAGCTATTATCAAACAAAGGAGAAACAAATCTATCAAATACCACCAAAAAATACAAATACTATCAAAACACTTCAATTTTTTAAAGTGATCAACGTGTCTTAAAGGAGGAAATATCAAACTAAATTTTTATAGAAAAAATACAAAGAAAATAATAACTTTTTTTTATAGAACTACATAACATGATCGATCAATTAAGATAAAATTATGCGCATGGGTTTATAACTAGATTAATCTATTACAATATTTAGTTTATGTCTCATTTATGTATTACAAAATGTAAATTATATTTAAGAAAATGAATAATATAAAATAATTTAAAAAATTATATTGGTATAAATATTCTTCTTAGACACCAAAATGGATGTCATATTTTATTTTGGTGACATAGAATTATGTCTTAGAAAGACAAATTTTCTTATATATTTAAGAGAATTTGATATATTTATATGTGTGATCAACTTTTAAACCTAATTAAATTTAATATTATGTATATCTAATATATCAACCTTTGAACTTATAACTAAATTTGGTATATGTATATGTATATATCAACTTCTAAACCTAAATGGTTTTGATATAAGCTTAGATTTAAAGGTGCGAATTCTACCAAATTAATAAATTCTATCTTTATAGAAAATATCTAATGAAACTTACCGACACATTATACATGCCAAATGAAAGCTCTCACAATAAAGAGATGAAAACTCACATGAAGTGAAAAATAATCCTAAAAAAAAAATATTCTTGAAATATGATTGTTTGGATGAATATCAAATCTTTATTATTACGAATATGAAGTATTTTTTATTTTGAAAGTGAGGACTCTCACGCCGTTATATTTAAGAAAAAATATTTTGTTATAATATGAGACTATTTTGCTCAACTCATACTTATATTCAATATAGATTTATTTAAATAAAAAAAAGTTTTATAATATTTTAAAAACTCTTCAATTGATATATCACAATACGAAGAAAAGGAACAAGATTTCTCAAGTTTAATTACACTTAATCAATTTTCAAACACTTCGCTTTCAATGTTTCTCAAGGTTTGGTGTGTATATTTTGGTTTTTTCTGTCTTAGGAAGACTAAGGCAAAATGGATTGTACTCACAGTCAACAAAGTAAAACGTGTTGATCTTTTCTAAAGCAGATAACAATGTAGCAGGCTTCATACACCACACCTACCCCCAAGTACCGTAATATAGTATATAAACCATTTGTCATTATTTTGAAGTTAAGAAATCATGACTGAAGAATATTATTTAAAAGCTTTGGAGCAGGTCAAAGCATCTCACTACATACCTAATGATAAAAAATAAAACCATGATACATAAGCATGACGAATATATTTTGTAGTGGATAATGTACACGATGAATTGGATATTAAAATGGAAAATTATTAAGCTCATTATCTATATTTCTATTTATATTATGACTAATGCAACAAGAATAAGTAATACTTTCAACACAAAAAAAGAAAAAAGGACGTACTGAATTATGAGAAAGAGATATATAGTCCAAAGTAAAATCACCATCATGGCTCTTACTAGTAAATTAACAAAATAATCCAATTTTCTCCTCCTCACAGTCGTAATGAGTGAGCGTTCTAATTTCAACAAAGAATGATCGAATTCAAACATTTTATAAATTAACAATAATAAAATTTAATCTATTTTAAAATTAAATAATTTTTATATTATTAAATAAAATATATATATATATATATATATATATATATATATATATATATATATATATATATATATATATATATATATATATATATATATATATATATATATATATATATATATATATAAATGTATTTACAGGGTTGATTAATTTTTAGAATCAATAAGCAAAATTAATATGTAATATTTATGACCCGTTTGTTTAATGTTTAATTAAAAATAATTATTACATTATATATATATATATATATATATATATATATATATATATATATATATATATATATATATATATATATATATATATCTATAAAAAAAAAGATGTTGTGAAAAGTATAAATCTGTCTTTTTGTAACTCAGTTAAATATTTGAATATTACAAGGATAATTATGTCTTAACAAATTTAACCCAAAAAATTAATGAAAATCATACCTAATTATTCTGATTGGATAATTTAAATACATGGTCTTACACGTTTTCATAATCATATTTATTCATTTGAAAAAAAAACCTTATAGCTCCTCTTTCTTGATACTCACCGAATTGAGATTTTCAAAGCCACTACTCTCTTTCTTTGCTTTTCTACTATACTAGGAATAGCAATAAACCCTATTATTGAAATTGCTCAGGATACCCTTTTTTAGCTTTAGCTTCTACAATTTCTTTCTTAGTTGACCTCTTATCTTACTAACTGAAATTAAATAATCTATCGCAGCCAATGCCTTAATCCATCCCCTATAAATAGAGAAGCACAAGGCACTTTGTATCATCATTATCCATTATGTAAGTAGATTTCTTTTATTGCTATTCTGAAAATATTGTATCTTCGTTCTAAAGTTGTGTCGAATACGTTACAAGTGTGTTAACAATCCTTATGTCTTTCTGGTTTTGTAGGTTGTGTATGCGATTATTATCTTTCTTCAATGGCCAGACCCTTCGAAGTTGTGAAGGACGTCACTACGCTATAAAAGACCTACGAAAGCGTTTTTTTTGGGCTTTAAAAGCGCTTTCGTAGGTGGCGCTGCTATAGGTTTAGCAACACTTTTTATTTAGGCAAAAGCGCTTTCGTAGGTCTACCTAAGACAGCGCTTTTTCTTAAAAAACGCTTTCTTAAGTAGACTTTTAGCAGCGTTTTTTTTCTAGAAAAACGCTTTCTTAGGCCTACTTTAGAATGCCTTTTATGCTTTCTGTAGGCACCCTAAGAAAGCGCTTTTTCAGGAAAAGCTGCCTTAGGCCACTTATGAAAGCGTTTTTTGATAAAAAGTGCCACCTTAGGTCTGCCTATGAAAGCGCTTTTAAAAGCGCTTTCTTATGTATACCTTAGGCAGCGCTTTCACTCAAAAAGCGCTTTTATAGGTGGCTTAAGACAGCGATTTTCCTGAAAAAGCGCTTTCTTAGGGTTTTTACTGAAAAACCAAAAATTTATATAATTTTTAAATCTGCATTTTTTGCAGCATTATTTCATAAACTTGTAATTCGCAAACTTGTAATTCATATACCTGTAATTCATAAACCGGTAATTTACAATCCTAATCCCGTTATTTCAACAAAGAGATTATATACAAATACCATTATATACTATTGTTATCCAAAATATATATACACCATTGTAATTCAAGTCACATATTTTTAACATTACAAAAATCAACCCTAACAAAATCAGCTATAACAATAACTAAATCAGTCCTAATGTATGAACAAAACACGATCAATTATATATTCAAGGTCCTGGTCCTGCAAGATATGAACATAATAACACGGTCAGTATTGTATTCACACAACAATGTATTCATAACCATTTTCACACAATAATGTATTCATACCTTATAGGATTCTTTGCTCAATAAAATATTGACACAATTCCTCTTTGAGTTCTTCCAACTGAAGTTTCGTGTAATATGCACACTTGTGTTCATCGAAGTATTACATAACAAAACAAATAATATGCATGATTTAGTTAAAAATAATAAATTATATGAAATATCCGATAAATAATAAAACAAATTCTAATTTATAAATCCATACCGTGACTGGAATTTCTATTTGATTCATTTGAAGGATTCCTTTGATAAACTTCAAACGAAGTATCTGCAATCTATGTTGTTTTGTTGTTAAGGACACTACATAGAAAAACAAATAAGAATATATAGTTGTCTTATTTTATCAAGTAGCATAAATATTATAAGCAAAATTGTGGAAATTAATATACCTGCACTTTGATCCAATTAATGTTGTTTAATTTAGACCGTGGTACCCGAGCTTCTCTATGACATCAGAATACTTGTATTGCTCTAACAAAATAAAAATATATATTTAGAACAATGTCACCGAAATAATTAAATATATAAGTACACACGAATATTTAGAATAATCTCACTTACGTATCAATCATTAACTTCATATCCGGATAATTTATCCAATCACCGTCAACCGAATTCAGATAATAGACCACTTCTTTTATAGGATCGATAACAACCAACAACCAGTGAGATCTATAAATTAAAACAATAGTTTAGATGAAAATTTTCATGCAAAAAATACAAATATTAAAATGAACTTCGAATGAAAATCTAACCCTGTAGGAATAGTATTATATGCCCAAAGATACAAGATTTCTGTACTTCCAGTTGCCATGAATCTCTCGACTAAGTGCTCTCTTACTGACTCCGGTTTCCTAACAATTGTCGCTCTGCTAACACGGGAAGAAGACACGAAATGGAATCTATTTGACAATTGATTCTCGCACATCAATTTGTCATATAACAACCTTAAATAAAAACATAATTAATATTAGACTATTTTCATTGAAATGTTTAAAAAAATGTTCAACCAATTAAATAATATATTGATCGGGTTACCGGATGTATGAGTGCATAACACTGACGCCTAATTCTCTATGAAGAAAAATTTGTTCCATGTCCTCTTGTCCAATTGTTTCGGTGCAAGGAAAACCAAAGATACCTTAATTCATATCCATTTGACGAATACCACCATTCATCAAATCTGATGTTCCCACTAGTGTTTCAAGACACTGCCAGAATCTAGGCACAAATTTTCTGACAAGAACCCTTTTCTTGGGTGGTACCCTACCAACTTTCTGGATCACTTGTTGTGACCCTTGAAAAGGTACCTAAAAATCATATAGACTTAGGTAAGCTATAAAGTTATGAAGTTTTTTATTCGGATCATATGATTAACACTTTAAACGTACCTCTTTTTGTGATGCAATAGACTCGTCGTGCTGCAAAATCCCTTTATCCTTAGATGTGGGTTTTGTAGGAGTCTAAAATTACCATGTAAAAAAATGAGGTCAAAACTGTCAGTTGAATACTTAAAGATTCATAATGGTTTTCAACATACCTGATCATCTATGAAAATGAGGTCTGATGGCCATGCAACAAAAGATCCTACTGCATCTCGCAGCAATGTGGTATCAGCAACAATGTCAGGTACCGATAGCAACGCATCCAAATCTAAAGCAACATCAACCGATACTTTCATGTGTCCATCCGGGAGCGGTCTATGGTGAAGTGAATCTCCCAAAGTGTTGTGCACTTTTTCCTTGCTAAAGTGTTGGTATAGTTTTTCCAAGATGCCCTAAACCAATAATAACGTTAAGTCTAAAAATTATGTTAATAAATCCATATTTCAATATTGCAATTATTTCTAATGTACATCTTTATTACCTTTAATTTATACTAGCTACTAGTTTCTTTTACTGTGATATATATATATATATATATATATATATATATATATATATATATATCTTTATCCTTCTACAATTCATGGACTTGTGCTTGTAATTCCTGCAATGTTTGCATCACTTATGCATTGCTAGGATTTTTTTTCTTGGATTATTATACAAAGATGTTGGAGTCACACCATGACCTTTACCCCTCACCCAACCCGAATACTAAGCAACATTTAGTGCTCGACTGAGTACGCTCCTGATATCCTGGTCCTCACCTGTGGATAACGATTGTGATAGGGTCTCTTGTAATTCATTTACATATCGGAAATTATTAGTGGAGATAAAAAATTAATTATATATTAATAAACATTTAATATAATTTAATTAAAGACACAATGTTATACTTACACATTCATCATAAACATGTTGAAGATCGGGATTAACAACTCGATCTTTTCCAACACGAGCTTCCTTCCACAACACATGTGCGGGTAATGATGTTTCGTCACTTTTCGTCTCTTCTAACTACGCATTGACACAAATAATAAGATCAACAATTATAACACATTAAGAGAATTAATAAGATCATAGAATTTATATTTACTTACAATTTATTCAAATCTTCGATTAAAGGTTCCAAGTATATGTCTATGTCATTTCCTGGTTGTTTAGGCCCAGAAATTAACATAGATAACATCATGTACTTACGCTTCATACGTAGCCACAGAGGTAGGTTATAGATCATAAGAATCACAGGCCATGTGCTATGCGAGATACTTTGAATACCGTGTGGGTTTATTCCATTAGTAGACAATGCCAAGCGAAGGTTTCTTGCTTCTTTTCCAAATTCAAGATAATCATTATCAATTTTCATCCACTGTGGTGAATCTGCCGGATGTCGAAATTTTCCATCAATAATTATTTCATCTGCACGCCAAGTCAAGTGTCTTGAATCGGTTTCACTACGATATATCCATCTAAATCTCGAAATTATAGGAAAATACCATAAGAATTTTGCCAGAGACAACTTTTTCTTATATCGAGGGGCACCGCATTTAGGACACTCATTTAACAATGCATACTCGTTTCGAAACAAAATGCAATCTTTTGGACAGGCATGTATCTTATCATAGCTCATGCCAATAGAGTACAACATCTTTTTGACCTCATACATTCGATTGGGAAGAACGTTATCCTCTAGTAGCATATCTTTCATAAGGACTAATAACTCTGTGAAAATTTTATCCGACCATCCATTGTCCACCTTTAAGTTGTACAACTTTAATACCGCAGACAATCTTGTGAATTTTGTACAACCATTATACAACGGTTTCTATGCATCGCTTACCAACCTCTCTAACATTTTGGGACAATCATTAAGATCTTCTTCTAGCGCTTCTGCAATCTCTTCGACTCGATCATAATCGTACGCATCTATGCAATTTTTGTTTGAAGCATAGGTCCTATTATCCCCCGATTCAACATTCCTGTTACTTTTCTCACCATGCATATTCCAACATGTATAACTTCTATCAATTCCATACCGTGTTAAATGAGATTCCAACTGAACCGCGTCAACCCGACTCCCATAACTGCAACCCAAACAAGGACATGTCATTCGACTGGGGTCTTTGGCGCGCGCAACAACAAACTTAACGAATTCTGATACTCCATTCTCGTACTCTTTCGACATTCGATTGGAATACATCCATGTCTTATCCATGGTTTTACTAGTTAAGCTAAACAAAAACAACTAATTAGGACACAAAACGGTATAATGCGTTTCTGTCAAAATGCAAAGTATACACGGAATGTATCCGGAGCAAGAAAACGCAACATATTCACACAATTTTAGACAAATTCATCACAATACATTAATTTGAGGAAGAAATTTACCTCGGATTTACCGAACAACAACGTCGAGAAGTTGAAACGAGAAGGTCAAACTCACGGAAACACAGGGAATGAGCGTTGTACATATAAAACAACATCAAGGATAATTCATAACATATAAAATAATTCAAGAAACTTATATGATGCACATGAACAATTCAACAACGAAGTAATTGATCATTCAAGAAATTCAATTCAAAAATGAAACTAAAACCAAAGAAGCTCAAGTTATTATTCAATTCACATTCAAAACATGGAAACACATGTACTAAAAACACTTAAACCAAGTAAACGCAACAGTAAACATGATTATCGCTTCACAAACAAAAACGGGACTCAAAAAATGCATGCTATTTGTTCAATTTAACTTCAAAACATGATAAATCAAGTTCACAACAAGCCATAATCAAACAAACAAACCTCCAGACAGTCACAAGTAAGAATAAAATAACGACCCAAAATTCAACTCAAATCAATCAAACATCTATCGGAAATACAATGGTATCACAAACCGATTTTCTCATTTAAGTCCAATCCCAAACAATAATCATTATCTCTAACATTTATACTCAAACCAACATCCTTTAATCTTCAATAATTAACTCACAGTATCAAAGCCGAATTACAAACAAGCTCAACAATGATATCACAAAACCAAATGTATAAACTCTATTTCAAAATAGATCAGCAATGTAAATGTACATCCAAAAGCAAACTGTGCATCTAAATTTGAAATAGATCACAACCGAAATTAAAGAACAATCACTTCATATATAACAAACAGAATCAAACAACATAACATTTGTATATCGATCAAAACACTTTCTTCAGATTTGTAGCGTAATAGTGGAATCAAAATATCATAATCGAACCGAGATTATCACAACCAAACCAACATATTTCACAGCATAATAGTCTTAACTACGTAAATCCAAACATGCTATTTGTTCAATTCAACTTCAAATCACTTTCTTCAGACTTGTAGCGTAATAGTGGACACAGTTGAATCAAATTCAAAATTAATCGACTAAAACAAATCCAGGCAGCCACAATTCAATTGATTACTCAAAATAAAATGACATTTCTCGCTCAAATTCACACAAAAGAAACGACATAATGCCCAATCAAAATTAATATCGGTGTCGATGTTGGTATATGAGCTTCCTAGATCAGAATAACTAACTATAAAACTATGAAAAACTATGATATTGTTTATGAAACTAATACTTAAAGCACAAAACTAAACAAAAAATTCAGGAGAAAAAGAAACTAACCAATAAAAAAGAAAAGGTTGATCCAAGCTATTGAAAACACTGATAATCAAGTTATCATTAGTGAAGCTTCAATCTGAGATCCTAGAAACTGTCCATTAATCAATATACCCTGCCATTTCATAAAATAAACATTCAATACATTTCATTAGAAAATAACGTAAGAAAAGAGAAGACGGCAGAGGAGTACCAGCAAACACCCAGAAGACGGAGGAGGAGTACCAGCAAGAACAATGGAAACTTGAGCGAAGAAGCGAAGATGACGACAAGGTTAGCTGACAAAGGGAGTATGTAGTGGCTGAGCAAAGAAGTGAAGACGGCGGAGGAGTATTACTAAGATGAAGGAAGAAGAGCGGCGAAGGAGTTCTGAGAATGAAGAAGAAAAAGCTTGCAATCGTGTTTTATGAGAAACTAAAATCGTGTTTACTGAGTTTAGGGTTTATTAATTTTAAAAGTAAAATTAGCTACGAAAGCGCTTTTAAAAGCGTTTTCTAAAGGCCAGCTATAAGAGCGCTTTTTTCTTAAAAAGCGCTTTCGTATCATAGGCCTATAGTAGCGCTTTTAAAAGCGCTTTCTAAAGGTCAGATATAAGAGCGCTTTTGAAAAGCGCTTTCTAAGGTTAACCTTTAGCAGCGCTTTTCAAAAACGCTTTCTAAGATGGGGTCTTTATAAGACCTTTAGCAGCACTTTTTGAAAAGTGCTTTCTTAGGGTACCCTTTGAAAGCGCTTTTTTTTTAAATCTATGAAAGCGATTTCTCTTAAAAGCGCTTTTGTTGAGGTGCTGCCGAAACTTATTTTTGGCATAGTGTCGACATAAGTGATAAAAAGGAACTCTGGAAAATTGCCGTTAACGTTCACCTTAAATGGAATATCATATCCCACACCAAACACACTACAACATTTGTTGTCTCTGGCAACACTTTTTTAGGTAACATGTAGAAATTATTGCCTTAAATTCATATAGGCAACGATTTACGATTGTTGTCAAAAATATGTTTGCAACCCTTGATAATCGTTGCCTAAAATACTTTAGGGGACGTTTATGGAGCGAGACTCTTTTATTTTTTTGCCAACAGTTGTTAATTGTGTCCTTAACTGCTTTTGGGGACGATTTTAGAGCGTTAAAATATTATTTTTTTAGCAATGTTTGACAATTGTCCCTAAAAATATTTTTGGGGACATTTTTAGATTGTTACATTAGTTCTAATAAAAGGCTACATTTCTGAAATGTTGTATAAATTTTTTTAGCACTATCAAATTTTTGGTGTCAATCTTCCCTCCAAAACTTATACACTAAAAAACAAATATTTTTCTCTAAACATTATATATATATATATATATATATATATATATATATTAAAAAATTTCTAACACATAATTATAAACAGAAAATAAAAAATTTTAAACAAATATTTTAAACATTCTAAACAAATATTTAAACAGAAAATATTTTTCATTAATCATAATATTTAAACAAATATTTCTCTAAACATTCTAAACAAATATTTTTCATAAAACAGAAAATAAAAAAATTTCTAAGACATGATAGGAATTTTCTAAGACCTCTCAATTGCCATCAGTCTTATTAAAAAAAATAAAAAAATGAAAAAAGAAAACAAGCAGAAAACAAAACCCGCGAGCTAGCTATCGATTCTCCTTCTTCCTCGTTCACACATTCCGCCGCCGACCTAGCTAACAGTGTCGCGCTCTCATCCGCTCCGTCCTTCATCCGCTCCGACTCGGACCTCTTTCATCCACACCCTCCGCCGTGTTGTTCGTCACTCCGTTCGTTCGTGTCCGTTCGTCGTCAGTTCGTCCGTTCGTCGTCAGTTCGTTAGTGCCTCGTCCGTTCGCCGTCCAACTGCGTTCGTGTCCGTTCCTCGTCCGTTCGCCGTCCAACTGCTTTCGTCCGCGTCGTCCGCCGTGTTGGTGAGAAGGTATGTTAATTTGCTATTGATTACGTTTGAGTTGAATCTGAGTGTTTTGATGGTTGTTTGAGTTTGTTTGAATCTGAGTTTGAGTTTGAGTTTGTTTGGGTAGATATTCTGAGGAAAAGTTCAACCTCCCTCCATTTTCCGTAAATCCGCAACAACCTCCCTCCGCTGCCCTGTTTCCCTCATCGCGACGCTGTCCTTTCACTCTAGCAGCCTTCGTTCCGCCTTCAACATCACCGTTCTCACCACTGCAAGCTCCATCGAATCCCTGCTCCTTCTGCCATAACACCTTCGCCTTCTTTCCCCAAAGTCACTCCGCTGCCGACTCCGGTTGAGGTAAGTCTGCATCACTTTCATATGCATCACTTTCACCAAAAAAAGGAACTCAACAAGAAAGAGTTCAAAAGGTTGATCACAATTTGGAAAAAGAGACTATTGCAAAGAAAATGGAGATAGACAAACTCTCGCAACCAAAAGTAATGAAAGATCATGCACATGGTGACAAAGAAGTTGTACAAGGTAAGTGATTTTTAAATTTTTCTATTATGCATATATTCCATGAAATTATTCCTAATATCTTTTGGTGAATTTTTACTAAAATTAGAAACACCAAAGAAAAGAACTCAAGTGAAAGCTACAATGAATAGAGAACGAATTCAAAAGGTTGATGGAAAATTGGACAACCACATTGCTATGAAGAAAGCAGAGAGACCTAAGCTTTTGCAACCACAAGCTAAGGAAGTTCTTGCACATGGAAACAAAGAAGTTTCACAAGGTAGTTAATATCCCTGCATATACTTTAAATTTATATATTTCTTTTCATGACATTATTATGACGAGAAAATTACATTGAAACCAGGAATGCTGAAAAAAAGAATCCATGAGAATCTACTAGAGAACAATAGAGATAAAATTCAAAAGGTGGAAAAACCAGTTGCAAGGAGAATACTTATTTCTTCCAAAAATAAGAAACCAGAGAAATCTACTCTATCTTTGGACACAATGATGTCAAAAGCTGAATGCTCTCAAAAGCTAAACAGGGTGCCAAAATGCCCATCAATGTTGATTGATAATTATGTAGATCTTCACAAGTCAAAGGAAATGGATGCAACCAAGTCAAACAATGGAGAAAAACCGGGCAGCAGTGTTAACCGTAGCTCTAATCAAAATCAATCAAAAAAAGGAACTCGACAAGAAAGTGTTCAAAATCGGGCAAAAGTCAACGAAGAAGATGCAATCACAAATAGAGAAGAAGAAAAAGGTAATTAGTTTCATATTTCATAATAATGATTTCATGTATTATTTACATATTGGTAGCAAATATGTGATATCATGTTGTTGTGTTGATTACTTTATAGAAACATCCCAAAGAAAAACTCGTGGGAAAACTTTGTGCAAAAAGATTCATGCAAGAACTTTGGAAGAGCGAGTAGAAGTGACCTTTAATGAGGATTTTCAGCCAATTGGTCCTAGTGAAAAAGTAGTATCTGAATTGAGCCTCTTCTTGGGAACATTGGCTAGGAACTCAACATTTTGTCCTCTACGTTACACCAATTGGTCAGGAATGCCAGATGATAATAAAAATCGTTTCTAGAGATATACTAATGTATGTTTTTATCTATGAATTTGAAAGTCTAATTATTAAAAAAAAGTGTTTCATTTCTTGATCTTGTCTAATCTTATAATTTATGTAGCGGAAGTTTATCTTGCCGGTTGAAGCACGAGATTGGATTGAGACCACTGTTAGAGAGGCATGGAGAAGATATAAGCACAAAATTAAGAAGAATCATTTTTTGAAGTATTCCAACATGACCGAGAGACTCAAAAATCGTCCGCCAAACGTGCCAATAGCCTAGTTTAAGAGTCTTTGTGCTTATTGGAGTAAGGAAACTATACAAGTAAGATTAATAATTTTTTTATGTATGTGTGTGAATTTACACCTTTCTATGTATGCCATAATTAAGTAATATTTATTATAATAATTTCGTCAAATTTAAATGTAGGCAATCAGTGAAAATAACACTAGAAATAGAGCTCAACTAAAGTGGATGCATCGAATGGGTCCCAAAAACTTTGCTTTGACTCGTGAAAAAGTGGAATTATTTTGATTTGTGCAGCGTGAAAAGGAAAAAAGAGAGCCCACTCAATCAGAAATGTTTGTTGAAACTCGAAAAGGAAATAAAGGAAAGGAACTGGATGGAGAAACTGGAAAAGTAATTGTATGTAACATTGTTTATATAATATGTTTGCTTAATATAATCGGCCACATTGTCTATAATAGTAGCTAATTTTTTTTTTGTTGTAATTTATGCTAGTCCCAACTTCAAGAAATGGTTGAAAAGGAGGAAAGTGATACAGAAGCTTTTAAAGTTGTTTTTGGAAAGGAGTGTCCAGGAAGGGTACGCTGTTATGGGAGAAACATAACTAAAACTTCCTTAAAGAGAAAGGCAGAGATTAATGCTTTGAAACAAGCCCACAGTGAAGAGGTCTCTACATTAAGGGACGAGTTTCAAGATAAGATTGATAGATTGCAAAATGCTTTTAAGACCGTTATACAACAATGCAATCCTCAAATTAATATAGAGTCAATTGAAGATTTGTTAGGATTATCTCATGGAGATGCTAATAGTTCCCCAAAGGATATAAGACCGCAAATGCATTCATCTACATCAACTCATGCTCCATGTCATGGAAAGGTAACCATATATACCAATATTATTTATATTTTTTTAATTATGTTATAGTATCAAAATGGTTGTTAATGTATGCAAAAATTTGCAAGTAGTGACAACACCTAGAATAAAGTAAGTGGTTGAAATTGTTTAAGTAGTGACAACACCTAGAAGTGGCTGAAACTGTTTTATTTGTGGGAGCTTTCATTGATATTTCACAAACATACTTGCCTGGGATAAGATTATGGGACCCCCTTGTTTGATAACACTCACTATGTATGTCAAATTTATCCATATGATATCGCCAAAGAAGATACAACAAGTTAGAGTGTGAAGAATATAAACAATGAGTTTAGATCCATGAGATGTGAAGAATATAAACAATGTGTTTTGCTCATTGGTTTAGTTTTTATTTGTGTGAGGTTTAATTCTTGTTGATGTCTTAATTGTCCTTTGGACCAAAAATATTTAAGGTTAATGTGTTTTATTTTATTTTCTTATGCAGCAATGTATCAATGAAGATGTTGAAAAGGACGATATAAATGATGAAATTCAAGAGGACGACATAAATGATAAAATTCAAGAGGACGACCTAAATGATAAAATTCAAGAGGCCGACGTAGATGACGAATTTCAAGAGGACGACATAGATCTAGATGATGAATTTCAAGAGGAGGATATAGATGGTGAATTTCAAGAGGACGACGTAGATGAAGAATTTATGGAGGATGACATATCTAACAATTTCAAGAGGACGATCTGATGCTTTACTCCTAGAAGACAAACTTGAATGAGTTGGATGATGTCTTTTTTGGCTTGTAGTTGAAAGCATTAAACTTGAAATATGATTTTTGTTCTTTTCTTGAACTATGTTTTTAGTTATTTTACTAGGGTCATACTTCAAAGTATTAAAAGTAATATTGTTACGTTAGGCATTTTGTGTACTCTATATACTATATCTTGAATTAAAGTTTGAACTCGATTTTATTATATTACAACTTTTATGGATGTATGTTTTAAGTTATATAATCAATATTATTTTGAAGCCAATTATTATTGACTATATTATTTTGATAATAATTGCAAAATTGTATATTTTATGTGGACACTATAAAACAACAACCTATAAGCTATGGCTACACTTCAAAAACGATCTTTCTGATTCAGGTTTAAGGCAACGATTGTTAATTGTAAATTTGGCAACGCTTAAAACGTTGTCTCGAGGGTCGAAATAATCGTCCCCTATTCCTTTACTATAGGCAACGTTTTTCAAAAGTGTTCCCAAAAAACATAAAAAAACGTCGCCTCAAACAATAGACAACGCTCGCACAGGAGACGCCTAGAAAACGTCCTCTATTGTTTTAGGCAACGATTTTCAGAGTTCTGGCAACGTTTTTCAATTGTTGCTGGAGAGCCTAAATGTTGTAGTGACAACACTTTGAGATTGTAATAGATAAAGTAGTGAATTTCTGAGACACTCATAAACATAATGGTAGATCTGTTTTTTGTTCATTGCTAATAATTGTATTTGTTGTATTGCATGGTAGTGATATCCATGTGATTGTTCCTCCACTTTATAGCGAGATTTTTAATTCTCAGTTGGCTGTGAACAACACTGTTACCATATTTAACTTCCAGGTTTTGCTAAATGAAGTTGTCTTCAAGCCTTCCAAGCACAAGTATCTTTTAAAATTTACTGGAGGAACAACTATTGGTGATTTTAACAAACATTCAATACCAGAAAAAAAAATATTGATATTGTTGCATTCGAGGATAATTATAACAGGAAAACGGAAGAATGATATATTGATAGATAAGTTATACAACATTCCATATGAAATAATTAATTTGTTGTCTTGCTTAATCAATCTATATCCTATGATAATATTTTTCAGACATCGTTGGATTCGTGGATGAGATTGGATACACACAAATGCAGGTCGGTGGCAAGAATATGCATGTCAACTTTGTATTGCGTGATGAGTTGTGTGTGTTGTCTACGTATAATATTTTATATATTCGTTATGGTAAAGAAATATGTGTATGCATAATGTTTTTTGTTTTGCTACAGTAACAACACTATCAACTGCACACTTTGGGAGGCTTATGATGAGAATTTTATCAAATACAATCAATCAAAAACTGATCCAAACTCTCCAACTGTCGTCATGCTACAGTACGCAAAAGTGAAGGAAGAAGGTGCCAATAATTATATTTATAGTTGAAATTTTTGTAATGGATACTATTAATGTTTGTAGCATGATTTATATTTGAGTTCCACTTATATGTAGGGAAATATCCTCTGACTGTTTCAATCGACGAAGATTGTAAACAAATTAATGACTTCTTGAAGAGGTAACTTTCTAATCCATTAAATTGGTCATTGATACATGATGTTATCTTATTTATGTTTTTTTGTGTAGATTCCCAAAGGACATCCTCGCTAATCGATCCACTACACTAACTTCTCAATCTCAAGTTTGGTCATATAACTCATCCAATTCTAACCTTACACCTTATCAAAAGTTCATGTCTAAGGTTGTTGTGCTACCTATTGGAGAAATCAAAAACATGAAGAAAGTATACATATATTGCTTGCTAACCAAATGCTAAAATATGAATTTAGATGATTTATTTTTTTAGTGATACTACTCTATCTTTTGGTTAGGATAATTTTTGTGTTACGGTTGGAACCATTGACAAGCTTATTGCTACTCAATATGGTTGTATAATTATCTCTTGAAAGTAATTCCTTGTGTTCAGAAAATATTTTATTTGATTTGATTTAGGAGTGTGAAAACAGTTTGTTACACACATATTTGATTTTAGATTTAGATAGACTTGATTTAAATCTAAAATAGAATAGATTTGATTTAGCTCCAAAATATGTACTTTGGAATTTTATAGTTTTGGGCATTGACTAACCTAAATATATAAAATGAAGGAATAACCCATATTTTTGTAATCAATTCATTCACAAAATTTTGCAGTTGCAAAGAGAATAGTAAAGTTTTCCACAGTTTGTGGGCAGAGAAAAACTTTGCAGAAAATAATTATTTGTTCTTCTTCTTTATTTAATTATTCATCGTCATTGTGTAGTGATATCAATCTTGTTCATCAAAATTGGTAGAAATTCATCATAGGGTTTGGGGGATTTCCAACATTATCAAGCATGTCACCAATGTCCTAAATTTGCAAGGGGCATCAAAGCTCCACTCAAATGTGATTCTGACCATTTAACTGAGGCAGGGATATTTAGGTATTATACATTTGTTCAATATTGATGTTTCATGGTGATGTATTATGTTCATGGTTAATGCCATTTGTTACATTTAATTCTGTTTAAAATATCAAGTTCAAGATCCAGGTTGAGGTTGTTCATCTATGATATCGTTGTAAGTTTGTCTTGTGGGATAGAGAGAGCGAACAACTGTTAGAGCTCTCTACAGCTTAGATGCGAAGTAACATGATTGAGGTTAACTTAAAATTTTTGTGATATTTTCCAAGGATTACGCATAACTATGTTCTGTTAAAATGAATTGATCCCCTGTTATATTTTATATGTTTTTAGGGAGGGATAACTGATCCCCTAGAATTTCCATTAGGACTTGACAAATTATTGGGTAAAGAAAAGGCTTTTAAGGTCAAATGGCAGTCAGAATGGGACAGTTGTTCGGTTATATCAATACTTGATGATAATGATGTTCTTAAACAACTTAAAGAAAGTTGTGGGGGGAAGAAATTCAGCTAATTGATCTGCCCCCAACACCTTTGCTTCAGTTATTATGCATTAATTATATACTTACACACGTTTGTCAATGTTACTTCCATAAATAGTCAATTCATATTCAAATATGAATTGACAGTTTATTTTAAACAACACACACATATATTCTGTTAGACAATATGAAAGCTCTCGAAATCTATAATCGTCTAAATGATCCGCTATTGGAAAAATCGGATATGCGTAACCGAATGGGATAAGATGAGGAAATGAAAATCAATACGTTTTTTCTCAATATGTCAATCACTTAAACACCCTCAATGAGTATGTAATACTTCCAATGAGTTTGTTTAAGATAAATCTAAGCACAATGAATAATTTATGGATGAATCAATTTGTCAAACACCTTATATGCAAAATGCACTAGGCTTGAATTTAACAAATTTTCAAGGTGATTTTAATTAGATATCAATCAAAAGGATTGTTATCAATGTTGTAAATTGAGCTTGACATACCACACTTTCAGTAGAAGCAAGTTTGACAATCTAAATCTTAAAATTATGATAATCAAGTATAAAAGTAAAGAGCGTAGAAAAACACACTATTGGATTAGGCAATTCCCCTTGTCGTCCTCGCGTAGGGTACGTCTGCCCCCAATTCTAGAATCTAGAATTGAGATATCTGGTATTAAATTGAAAAATGTTACAACAGAATAAATAGTTCTCAATACACACAAACCAACTTTTGGTGATGTAGCTATCTTCTTCCCTTCCGTTGGTTTAAGCCAAACCAAGTGTCAATCCCTTCGAACAAACCTCTGGTTAATGTTACTCGAATGCACAAACTGTTCTTTCTACCAATCTTTCACTCGGCTGATTTTGATCGAAAATGATTGACCCCAAATCTTTCTTCACAATCCTCCGGTTATTGTTACTTGATCGAGCAAACCCAATGTTCCCCGATCCTTTCACTCGACTAAATTCGTTGAAGCAAACACTTGTGACAAAACCCCCCACCAATTGGAATCTTTGAGGACAAAACCCTAACGATTTTATTCAAGAACAAACTCATAATTGCTCAACCCAAATCTGAATTGAATCTTTGATTTGAATGTTATCACCACAACCCTTTGCTTGAATCAACAACCATTGTTATGTGTAGAGGTTGATTTTTGAGAAGAAGGGGTGAAGATGAAGAGTATAATGTATATATCTTTCACTTTTTCTTGTTAACTGCTCAAAAAGAATCAAAACATTATTTATATGGGTTGGTAAAAATATTGAAGAGAGAGAAAAAATAAGCAATATTCTGATATTTTTAAGTGAGCGGTCGACCACTCCAGAAGAGCAGGTCGGCGCAACACAACTCGGGCCTGAGGGACGAGCCAAAATTTCTTATTGCATCGACCGCACCAGGGGAGTGCATCGATGTAACCTTGAATTTTTCTTGATTCCCAAGATAAGTTGATTATAAGGGTCGATGCAACACATCCCGGGAGAGGCACGATAATTTGAGTCGACCGGAGCAGCTTTTGAGTCGACGCATGGTGCATTTTTGTGCCAAAAATTGATTTTCTCCAAGTTTCCATCCCATTCCTTTGTTCCAAGATGGTCCAATGCAGCTCATATGAGATTGAGGATAAGATGAGATTTTGACATCATGAAAACATGAATCTTTCCCTCACATACTCCCCATTTTTTATGATGGCAAAACCTACATAATATTGTCATACCAACATGCATCAATGACATGATAACAAAGAAAAAGCTCCCCCCTGAATTTGTGCTTATCTTCAATACTCAAAATTCATAATTTTTTTCTCAATCTCATAACACTTCTCCCCCTTTGACAACATCAAAAATAGAAAAACATTTGGTTAATAGTAGCACACTAAAGTAGAGTAGAGATTATAAATTTTGCAACTTAACGCACTAAAAATCATTCAGATAAAATGAGATATAGTGCAAAATGAAATAATTAAACAACCATCACATAGTAAGTTACCAAATGTCAAATAAGAACAAACACAAAGTAGCTTAAAGGAAAGCAAATAACATAAAGCAAAAACATGACATAGATGTAGCAAGAACAAACTTAAAGCAAATTAGAAATAAAACTCAGTTTTCATTGTCTTGGTTTTGAGGACCCTCTTGTGAATGATACAAAAAGTTTTGCATGAAGGTGGATTGGAAGGAGGCTAATTTGTCAGCTTGTGTTTGGAGCATACCATGAAAGGTTGGATACCTTGGAGCTTGGACATCCGAGTAAGAGGCAAAAGTTTCACCTTGGACTCTAACAAGATTGTAGAGGTTTGAGATCCTTTTATTTTGAAGAGTAGAGTCTTCATGTTGTTGAATATGCATTCTTTCTAATTGTGCTAACACACTTGAGTTGAAGTTTTGAGCAACATGAGTATCCTCATCCATATCTCCAGCATTTTCACCACATTCTTCTTCCTCATCCTCTACTTCAATTTCCTCATCCTCTTCACCATCACTGTTTTGGAGCTGCACATTTTTGCTTCTCACGATGTGCATGTACCTCATTCTTTGGGGATCCCAAAGAAAACCCATTAAGTTAAATGACTTATTGGAAAGTTCTTGGTCCATATCTAAACCCATGTAAGGAATTCTGGGCACACAAATGTTTTTTCTGTTGAGAACTCTTTGAATGAAGGATGGGTAGCATAGTGCAGTGCCTCTTTCAAAAATGTGTAGATAAAAAATCCTACTAGAAAAATAGTAAGGCCAATGAACCTTAATTTTGTTCTTAAGAACATGCATGAGTTGAACCTCTGGATTATCCACGCGAGAGTACCCGCCTTTCTTAGGACGAATGATGTGGAAAACGATCCAAAATAAAATCCTATCAAAAGGAGCTAAGGCACCTGTGGTCACGCACTTAAGAAATAGGCTGCTATTCACAATCTGATCAGTGTAGGGCTTCTTAAGCATAGAGTTCAAAGAAGTATTAAATTCATAATCAGGAGCAAGATTAGTGTCCTAAATTCTTATAGCATCAGAGTCAACAGGGAACATATCAAACAAATCCTTCCAAACATGAGAGCTAACCATGTAATTTTTGTTGATCATCCTATACCTAAACTCAAAATCCTCAAATTTTCCTTGGATACCAGCAAAAAATAACTTAACTAGATCTTCATTATATTTATTATTACATTCAAGAAAGTTGTGAAGATTCTAAAATCTAATGAATTAAATGAGCTCAGGGAGGTGTAGGTGACCTATAGTTTTCATTTGCAAGAAATATTGCTTAACTACTTTCCTTTTTCCAAATTTTGATTCATAGGTTTCAACTATTTCATTAGAGATAATAGAAAGAGCATTTACCAGATTATCGGAAGGAACATGTGTGGAACTACCTCTGAAGGTTCTCTTCTTTGCAACCCTTGATATGGCCATGGTAAAGTGTCTTGAAAGAGTTTGGAGAGAAAACAAAATTTTGTTTTGGGTTATAGGAGTGTTTTAGGGATTGTGGGGTTTGGAGGAAATGGGGATAAAATAAATATATACAAACCACACATCCCACAAATTTAAAACAAAATCACTTATTTGTGCGATGCGTCAACCAAAACAAGTTGTGCGTCGACACAGACAATAGAAAAACTGATATTGGGGAATTTATTTAAGAGTGCATCGACACAGGCAACTTATGAGTCGACTCATCCTGCAAAAAATTTAATTTTTGCTGCATTTTGATGGAATGTCATGTAATTGAAGCAATAAATATAGGTCACACATGCATATCAACAATGCAATGAATGTAGAGCAAGTATAATGGAACAAATTAAACATGTATATATGATCAAGATATATAAATAGATAGGATGGATATTACCTTCATGAATATTGATGACAAATGTCCTCACTAAAGATAACATTAAATACATTAAATTTTAAAGGAATATATGCATAAAATTAGGAGCATTTAACTTAATTAAGTTGCAACCTATCAGAGATATCGAGAACACCAAGTTCCCTACGGATGTGAAAGAAGGTTTTCGTAGCGAGTTGTTTAGTGAAAATGTGGGAAAGTTGATTTTTTCTATCAACATGCTTGAATATGACATCACCCTTTTCCACATGATCCCTAAGAAAATGGTGTCTAATCTCAATATGTTTTGTGCGAGAATGAAAAATCAAATTTTTGGTTAGGTTGGTGGCACTTGTATGGTCACAGAAGATAGGTACATTCAAGTCATACATTAAAGTCAAGCAATTTTTGTTTGAGCCACAAGATTTGGGCACAACAATTACCGACTGCAACGTACTCCACTTCGGCGGTTGACAAAGCAACAGAAACTGGCTTTTTTCTATGCCAACTAACCCAAGAGTTTGAAAAGAAATGACAAGTACCACTGGTGCTTTTCCTATCCTATTTGCAACTATCAAAGTCAAATCGGAATAGCCAACCAAAGAAAAATTACTACCTTTAGAGAACCAAAGTCCATACTTAGTTGTACCACTAAGATATCTAAGCATGCACTTGACGACTTTTAAATGTGACTCCTTGGGACATGATTGAAACGGATCACACATGAAAACACTAAACATAATATCCGGACGAGAAGCCATAATATAAAGAAGGGGACTAATCATACCTCTATACCTTTTTATATCAATGGGTTTACCATTTCCATCTCGATCCAAATTTACGGTCGTACGCATTGGAGTATCGATTGCTTTAGATTTTCCATGTTAAATCGCTTAAGTAGATCACAGCAATATTTTGATTGGCTTACCAAAGTTCCTTCATTTTGTTGCTTGATTTTAAGTCCAAGGAAGTAGTGTATCTCCCTCATCATGATCATCTCAAATTCTCCCTGTAATAGCTTAGAGAATTCCTTGACCTAAGATATGTTAGAAGAACAAAAAATAATGCCATCCACATACACTTGAACTAAAATAGAATGTTTTCCTTAACTCTTAATAAAAATGGTTGTGTCAACCTTTCCTCTAAGGAATCCTTGATCTAGTAAGAATTTGCTAAGACGTTCGTACCAAGCTCTAGGGGCTTGTTTAAGACAGTATAGCACATGCTTAAGTTTGTAAACATAGTTAGGATTCTCAAAATTCTCAAAAGTGGGAGGTTAAGACACATAAACCTCTTCATTAATGTATCCATTTAGGAAAGCACTTTTTACATCCATTTGATATAGTTTGCAGTTTAGTGAGCATGCATATGCAATAAAAATGCATATAGCCTCGAGTCAGGAAGCCGGAGCATAAGTTTTCTCATAATCGATGCCTTCCTCTTGGTTATACCCTTGAGCAACAATACGAGTTTTGTTGCGAGTTATTATTCCATTCTCTTCTAATTTTTTCCTAAATACCAACTGAGTACCAATAACTCGATGATCTCGTGAATGAGGGACAAGGTCCCCAACCTCATTTCTTTTAAACTGATTAAGTTCCTCTTGCATAGCTAAAAACCAATGTTCATCGAGTAAGGATTTTTCGAGTTCTTAGGCTGAATTTGAGAGACGAAAGGAAAATGATAACAAAAGTTACTTATATTAGAACAAGTGGTGACTCCCTTTGAAATGTCTCCTAGGATGTTGACAATTGGATGATCCTTAGAAGTTTTCCATTCCAAAGGAAGATCATTTTCATTACTTCTATGATCTTCCCCTCTTTCTTAGAATACTTGATCCAATTATTCCTCGATTTTAGTAGGTTTGGAGTCCTTTTCTTTGGGATATTTTAGTATGCTTTTTGAAGTTACACCTGCACCATCATAAACACTACCCTTTCTGACTAATTTCGGATCAGATTAATCAAAGGAGACATGCATAGATTCTTCAAAGGTATGTAACTTTTTATTGTATACTCTATAAGCTTTACTTGATTGAGAGTATCCGAGAAAGATACCTTCATCGACTTTTGAGTCAAATTTACCTAGATTCTCTTTACCATTATTTAACATAAATCATTTACATATGAAAACGTGAAGATGAGAAATATTTGGTTTTCTTCCTTTTAAAATTTCATAAGGATTTTTATTTAGAATAGGACGTATTAGAAATATATTCAAAACATAACATGTCGTGTTAATCGCATCGGTCCAAAAATATTTAGGAAGACGATGCTCATTGATCATAGTTCTTTCGAGTTCTTCTAAAACACGATTTTTACGTTACACCACTCCATTTTGTTGTGGAGTAAGTGGGGCGTAAAAATTATGATCAATGCCGTTTTTCACAAAATTTATCAAAGTGGTCATTTTCAAATTCACCTCCGTGATCGCTTCGAATAGTGACAACGCTAGTGTTCAATTTGTTTTGGGAGATTCTGGAAAAAATTTCAAATGTCGGAAAGGTGTCACTTTTATTTTCTAATAAACTTTTCCAACAAAATCTAGAATGGTCATCTACTATAAAAAACTCATAGTAGTTTCCACCTAGAATTTTAACTTTATATGGTCCAGAAAGGTCCATATAAAGAAGTTCAAGAGGTCTCGTTGTAGAAACAATGTTTTTAAATTTAAACGATATTCTTGTTTGCTTCCCCATTTGGCAAGCATCACATAAATGATCTTTGTAGAATTTTAATTTGGTTAGATCGACTACTGAATCTTTAGAGACAACTTTATTTAACAAATCAAAGTTCAAGTGAGCTAGACGTCTATGCCAAAGCCAAGAGTCTTCACTCAAGGAGACTAGACATTTAGCTCAGGTTGAGGATACTTCATTTAAGTCAATCATGTATACATTATTCACCCTCAAGACTTTAAACACATCATCTTTCTTATCATTGTGTTCAATTATGCAACAATCTTTCGAAAAAGAGACATTATATCCTTTATCGCATAAATGACTAATGCTAATAAGATTGTGTTTAAGACCATCAACTAAAAGGACATCAAAGATAGTAGTAGAAGAGGGATTACATACACTACCTTTACCGAGTATTTCTCCCTTTATATTATCACCTTAGGTAACAAATCCTTTCTTTTTAGCCACAAAGTCAAAAAATAAATGTCACCCGTCATATGTCTTGAGCACCCACTATCGAGAAACCACTTTCTCTCCGTAGTCTCAAGATATTCGACCTACAAATTTAAACAAGAGAAATAGGTACCTAATTTTTATTGGGTCCTTGTGTGTGAGTGAAAATTGAGTTTCATTTGGGCAACCATTCGAAAATGCCTTGAGGAACTAAAAATCTCCTAAAGCGACATTTACCAATGGTGTGACCCATTTTGCAACAATATAGATAAGTTAAGATTTTGGGTAAATCACTTTTGATTTGTGGATCCTTTATTTCATAAGAATAGTTTTGATAAGGATTAATAATACTACTTTTTAAATTTGATCTATCAATAGTATAAGTAATTTTGGGTTGTAAAGTTTTATCAAGTTTGGCTTTAAGTGTTTTGACTTCTCTTTACCAAATATGACAAGTATCACATCCATCTCAATCATGCCAAGAAATCTTGTCATCTTTGCTTTCACTTTTGATAGTCTCTACCATGTATGCCTTGAAAGCTTCCAATTCCTTTTTGGAATCAGACACTTTTTGCTCAAAGTATGAAAATATTTTCTTATTTGAGGCTAATCGTTTAAGGGCTTCTTTAGCCTCATTATGTTGAGTATTAAAAGCTCTTTTCAATTCTATATGAGACATTTTATCAATATGATCTTATTTAGAATGACTTACATTCTTTTTCTTCTTTTGATGAGCCATGAGACAAAGGTTTATTGTTTCTTCTTCATCACTAGAACCACTCTTGTTTGAAGCATCATTATCGCTTTCCCAAGCAATGTATGTTCTTCTAGCTTTGTTTGTTCTCTTTTGAGTTTTATCTTTTTCTTTGTCTCTCTTGAGCAATGGGCAATCCGGTTTATAGTGACCGGGTTTTCCATAATTGTAACATGATACTCTTGATTTGGATTTCCTATCTTCATCTTGTCTTGATGTTTTAGATTGGAGTCTATAGTTGACGAGATTTTTGTTCGAGTGTTGGACTTAATTCTTTCGGAGATACCTATGATATTTTCTCACAAACGGTCCCATGTCTTCACTTGAACTTTCATCATTATCACTAGAATCACTCACACATGAGTTATTGGTGGAGGATTTGGAGCTTGAAGCCTTCAACGCGATAAACTTCTTTTCCGTGTCTTTTGGTTTTTCTTTCTTCTCGTGCTTGTTTAGATTTATGATATTTTTCTCATGTTCTTGAAGCTTACCAAAAAATTATGTTATTTCAAGTGTGGCTAGATTTTTGGCTTCCTTGATTGTTGTCACCTTAGGTTGTCATTGCCTATTAAGACATCTTAAAAAAATTTGGTAGCAAAAATATTGGGAGTAACATGACCAATAGTGTGTAAGTGATTGATTATATGAGAGAATATTTTTTGCATGTCCGCAATGGTTTTACCATGCTTCATGTGAAAGAGTTCAAACTCTTGAGTCAATGTATTGATTCTAGCTAGTTTGACATCATTTGTCCCCTCATGGACAACTTGTAGAGCATCCCACATTGCCTTAGCGGTAGCACAATGTGAGACTCTAAAATACTCATCAACACCTTGAGATGCTATGAGCATATTTCTATCTTTCCAATCATAGCTATACCTTTTCTCATATTCCTCATCCCATAGTGCTTCCGTTTTAGGTATGATGGCACCAGCCTTATCGATCATGGTTATTAGCATAGGACCATCTCGATTACTTTCCATATTTTTCTATTTACAAAGTTAATATGCACCCGCATACAATCTTTCCAATAGGTATAGTTTTCATCGGTGAAAACATGAGCTCTCGTGTAAGCCCCTTTTGGATCGTTCTCCATATTCTACAAAGTAATATGCAAAGCACTAGATAAACTGGTTCTCGTGATACCACTTGTTATACAATGTGATCGATCTATAAGGGGCGTTGAATAGATCGCTTATTTAAAATTTGTGCTTTTCAAAAAAAATTATAATTAATGTGAAAGCTCCCGGAATCTGTAATCATCAAAATGATCCGCTATTGGAAAAATTGGATATGCCTAACCGAATGGAACAAGATGAGGAAATGCGAATCAATACGTTTGTTCTCAATATTTCAATCACTTAAACACCCTCAATGAGTATGTAATACTTCCAATTAGTTCGTTTAAGACAAAGCCAAGCACAATGAATAATTTGTGGATGAATCAATTTGTCAAACACCTTATATGCAAAACGCACTAGGCTTGATCTTACCAAATTGTGATGGTGAATTTTTTTAGATATCAATCAAAAGGATTGTTACCAATGTTGTAAATTGAGCTTGACACACCACACTTTCAGTAGAAGCGAGTTTGACAATCTAAATCATACAAATTATGATGAGCAAGTATTAAAGTAAAGAGAGAAGAAAAACACACTATTTATTTAGGCAGTTCCCCTTGTCGTCCTCACGTAGGGTACATCTGCCCCCAATTATAGAATCTAGAATTGAGATATCTGGTATTAAATTGAAAAATGTTACAAGAGAAGAAATAGTTCTCAATACACACAAACCAACTGTTGGTTATGTAGCTATATTTTTCCCTTCCCTTGGTTTGAGCCAAACCAAGTGTCAATCCCTTCGAACAAACCTCCGGTTAACGTTACTCGAATGCACGAACTGTTTGTTCTACCAATCTTTCACTCTGCTGATTTCGATCAAAATTGATTGACCCCAAATATTTCTTCACAATTCTACGGTTACCGTTACTTGATCGAGCAAACCTAATGTTCCCCGATCCTTTCGCTCGACTGAATTCGCTGAAGCAAAAACTTATGCAAAACCCCCCGCACCAATTGGAATCTTGGAGGACACAACCTTAACGAGTTTATTCAAGATCAAACCCACAACTGCTCAACCGAAATTTGAATTGAATCTTTGATTTGAACGTTATCACCACAACCCTTTGCTTGAATCAACAACCATTTTTATGTGTAGAGATTGATTTTTGAGAAGAGGGGATGAAGATGAAGAGCATAATGTGTATATCTTTCACTTTTTCTTGTTAACTGCTCAAAAAGAATCAAAACACTATTTATATGTGTTGGTAAAAATAATGAAGAGAGAAAAAATAAGCAAAATTCTGAGATTTGTTAGTGAGCGTTTGATTGCTCTAGAAGAGCAGGTCGGTGCAATACAACCCGGACCTGATGGATGAGCCAAAATTTCTGAATGTGTCCACCACACTAGGGGATTGCATCGACGCAACCTTGAACTTTCTTGATTCCCAGGATGAGTCGACTAGAAGGGTCGACGCAACACAACCCGGGAGAGGCACAATAGTTTGAGTCGACCGGGGAAACTTTTGAGTCGACGCATGGTGCATTTGTTTGCCAAAATTTTATTTTCTCCAAGTTTCTATCCCATTCATTTGTGCCAAGCTTTACCAATGCAACTCACATGAGATTGAGGATAAGGGTAAGGTTTTGACATCATGAAAACATGAATCTTGTCCTCACATATTCATTCTAAACTATTATAGGTTATGAAGTTTAAACCTGAACATTTAGTAAATTAACTTACGATTCACTGTCAGAAGAAATAGTAATGTGACTTTGAGTTCCTATAACCATGCCCTTCTTCTTATCTAAAATGTAGTCAGCAAAAGCTAACACTTCATTTGCTGCATCTGTTGGTTCTACCAGAGCATCTGAACCATCGTCCAAGCAACCCTCAAAAATAGCAAATTTAAAAAATTCTTTCTACGATAGAAACTTTCTAATCTTTCCATTTCTTAACTCATAATATTCCTCTCTTTCTACATACTCATAATACTTCACTAATAGTTGGTCATGTGTATACTTTGGAACCTTATTATGACTGAATCAGTCAACATAAAATGACATGCAATCAAATTAATCTGACTATCAAACATAAATTCATTCTTTCGTACATATTTTTACATGTTTCACATGCCACCACTTAAATCTATCATACCTCAAAAAAGCACCGGTTCCTCCATGTCCATTCTTTGCAGCAACATGGAGTTTTCTCCATTCATCAAGAATATCACGCTTCTCCTGAGTTCCACTTAGAACTTTCTCCATAACAAGCAAGATTCATACAGGTGTGGTACCCCAAAATTTACCCTCTTCATTTCAGTATTTCTGGCTTATAATTGCATCATCATAAATATATATGCATGTACATGCATAGAATTGATCGCATGGCTACCAGGTTCTAAGTATCTCAATTTGCAAAAGAAACTGTGTGTTTTGGCTATCTTAGATCATTGCAAGACCGATATCGATGTTTCTCGGTTCATATGCTTGATGCAAGATTTTCTGGATTAAAAGCCATGATGGTTTGGTTCCATGAACATTGGGATCACTTTAATATGTTCTCCAGTTTATCTGTTCAGATTGGAGGCTGTTTCATCAAGAAAATGACTTTAATTACTTATTTCTCAATAAAGTGAATTTTGGGTTTCCGATGCATTTTGGGAACTCCGGAAAGCACATATCTTAGTCCCTCTCGCTATTATTTACAACTTTTGTTTGAAAGTCAAAAGTAAATTGCGTGAATAAAGTCCTCAAAGAAATTGACCTTTCAAGTGGTTTAAACTGAATTTTAGTGTTGTAACCTGTTCTCGACGCGCTAAAAAGGTCATAACTCCTAGCTGGAACATCAAAAATGATCGGGGACGGTGTCTAAAATTCCATAGCATGCCTAAACGGAGTTGCTGCCCCGTTACTTCCACTCGAAATTAATTAAAAACGCATACGTTTTTGAAATCGTTGACGTTTTTGCAAGCAACAATGCGATTTTTAATCTATTATGAGAAGTTA